>JAMPIV010008415.1:57500-468012 GCA_024509875.1 Oreohelix idahoensis
GTGGGTGGGGTAGGGTGATTGTTTGGGGGTGGGGGTGAGGGGGTTGGGGGGGGTTGGTTGGTGGGGGTGGGGTGGTGGGGGTTGGTGGGTGTTGGGGGGTGGGGGGGTATTGTGGATTTGTTACAGGGGGAGGTTTGTGGGTGGGGGTGGGATGGTGGGGGAGTGGGTGAGTGTTGGGAATTGGGGGTTGGGGGTGTTTTTGGGTGGGGTTGGAATAGGATTGTTTGGTTAAGTGGATTAGTGGTGCGAGGGGGATTGGGGGTGTTGTTTATTGGAAAGTGTAGTGTGGCGGAGGTTTGGGGGGATAGTGGGGATAGGGTAATTGGGTTGGGGGTGGGGTGTGAGTGATATGAGGGGGGGTGGGTTGGGTACGGGTGTGGGGAAGTGTGTCAGTTTTGGGGGTTGATGGGGGTGGGGTAATTGGGGATGTTTGTTTGGGTGGTGGGGGTGTGGGGAGGGGGGGGGGGGGGTGGTTTTGAGAGAGTGGTTGTTTGAGGGTGGTGGTAAGGTGGTGGTGTGGGGTGTATTGGAGTGATGGGCGGGGGTACGTGAGGGGTTCGTATGATGTGTGTATGGGTGGGAGTTTTTTGGTGGTGTGGGCATGGGTGGTTGGGTGAGTTGTATTGATGGATGTGGATTGGATGGGTGTATGTGTTGGGAGGTTATAGGGGTTGGTAGGTAATGGGTTGGCGGAGGAGGGAGGATTCGGGGTTTGGTTATAGATGTTGGGTGTTGGTGGGGGTTTTGAGATTGGGGTTTGGGTTGGTATTTTGTATTTGGTTTTTTTGGTGGGGGAATTGTTTGTATATGGTGCGATGGGTGGTGGTTCTTGTATTGATAATTGGTGTAGTGGAGTTGATAGGGGGGTTGGGGTGCATTGGAATTTGGGGAGTTTATGGGTTGTATATTTGTTGTTTAGTGGGGCGTGGGTGAGTGGGTAAGATTAGTTGGATGTTGGGCAATTGAATTAGCTTGTAGTGGTGGTGGGTGAGGACTGGGTGGGAATCGGAGAATAGGGGGATTATGGAGGGAACAATTGGTGGCGGGGAGTGTGGCGAATTGGGTAAGTTGGTAGTGGGGGTGGGGGTAGTTGAGTGGGCGTGGGAATTGGAAAGAAGCTGTACGGAGTTGGGTGTGGTACTGGCAGGAGTGGGGGCTGGGGGTGGGGGGAGGTTGGGGGGATAGTGGTTGTGAGAGGGGGGTGGGGGGTGTTGTCGGAGTTGGGAGATTTTCATTGGGGGGTGATATAGGTGGGGGGGGGTGTGGGGTGGATGAAATTTGAGTGGTGGGATATAAATATGTGAGGGGTGTGGGAGAATGATGGAGCAGGGATAAAGATGGGGGGGGGGGGGGGGTAGTGGATTGTGTGGTTGGTATGCGGGGAATAGTAGGGTAATGTTTAGAATTGGGGGGGGTAATGGGGTGCGGGGAGTTGTGAATGGTGGGGTTTCAAGGGAAGGGGATGTCAGAGGTCAATGTGGAAAAAAATGGTGAAAAGGGGGGGTATAAGGTGACGGGGGTGGGGGTTGGAAGGTTGTAAGGATATTAGTTTGGGGTGGGGGGAGAAGTATTGGGAGTAGGTATGCGAGGGAATGTGAGGTGAAATGGATGATTAGGGTATAGGTGTGTAATTTGGTGGGGGTGGAGGGGGGGGGGTATTATTGGGAATTGAGGTGTATATAGGGGGATTGGGGAAAAGAAATAATGGGGGGGGGGCTAGGGAGTATAGGAAAGTGGAAGGGGGTGGATTCAGGTAATTGGGGGGGAATTGGATGCTGGTATAGTGAGGATTAGTCTGTTCGATTAGTTGTCCGTTGTGGGGGGTGTGGATTGTCGACGGTTGGATATTTGTTGGCATTGGTTGAAATTAGGTGGGGGAGGGGGGATAAGACGGTGTATCTGTAAGAGAATTGGAGATAGGGGAGGTGAGTGCAAGGAGGTTTGAGGATTATTTTATGAGGTGAGGGCGGCGTATAGGAAGAGGTGGTTGGTTGTTGAAATTTAGTATGTGTTTTTAATGGAAGGGTAAAGGAAGTATCGTTATGGGTGGAACGGGGGGGGTGATTTCGCAGGGTATTTTTAAAGGAATTTTGTAGTGTGTGGAGAATGGTGAATTTCCAAAGTGTATTGGTATTAGCTCTTTTATTTTGTGTAAGAGAATGATGGGGTGTTTTAGAAATTATCTTGGGAGTGATATAAGGAGGAAAAAGGAAAATAAACAAGAGAGGAACAAGGTGATTCGGGAGTATTAGGTTATGAATAGTAAGATTTTTTTCCTTGAAATTGGGTAGAGTACTGTCGTTTTAGATGATGCGGTGAAGTAGTGACGTTTTGAGGGAAGTTTTTTTGAAATTGGGTAAAAAGAAGGAGGCAGAGAGGAAGGATTTGTTAGGAAAGAAAAAAAGGGAATTGTTGGTTTGCTAAAGGATTAAAAGGCATGGGTTGGAAAAAAGGGGAAAGAGCAATAGGCAAGGACAAAAGGTAACTGGCTCAAGAAAGAAAAGGATATTCGTGTGTAGATGGTCATAGTATAAAATGTTGTTATGCTGGGTGATATTTAGTTAATTGGGGGGTTTGGAGAGTTTATTTAACTAATGAAGAAGAGGGAGGGCTGATGGTATTAAGATATATGGAACATTAATGTTGGGAAGTTAGGTTTGGATAATTAAATGATGGTATTGGTGTGAATCTTGGTTGTGTTTTTGCAAATCTTATCAAAGGAAAATTTGGTGGGGAAAATGAAGAAGAGTTAGCGAGATCTTATAAAAAAAAAAAGAAAAGGATAGGGGTAGATTGGGAAAAAAAGAAAGAAGTGGTGACAGAAACTAAAACAAAAACGCAATGATGGTGTGATGGTAGGTTACGGTCAGGGGGGATGGGTGGGTTTGGGATGGGGGTGAGGAATCATATAAGGTATAGTGTAGACAGAAAGTCGGTTGGGGTGGTGGCGGAGAGTGGATAGCTAAAAGAATTAATAATAAAGGGGTATATTAATAATTATCTAGCAAACCCATTAGGGAGCGAGTTGATATTTAGGGTATTGGGAATAATTTTTAAGGGGATTATAACGAGGGAATTGGAGGTTGGTTGCGTTAAATGGGGGGATGATAAAATGGGGAGAGTGTTTGCTGGGATGTTTTTTGGTTAATAGGGTGCGGGGTTGGAAATGTGGTTTGTAGTTTGGGAATTGATTTTTAATGGGGAGATTTGGGTGGACAAATTTGTTCCCATAGATTTTATAAATAATGTTTTGAGGGCCTTAAGATATAAATAAATAACAAGGGATTTTTTTGAGGAAAAATTATAGAATCAGGACAGATATCTTATTTTTCATTGAAATTTCTTATGGGGGTTTGTTGGTTGGGGTTTTTTTTGTTTTTTGGGTTGGTTTTTTTTGAGATATAATTTTAGATTATATTTTTATTGGTACTTGGAATATACTTTAATAGATAGTATGTGAGTTATTTTTTTTTTTTTTGGTGTGAGTATGCGGCAGGTTAAATTGGGAGGTTGAGTTATTAGGGTTAGTGGGGCTGAAAAAAAAAAAAAGGAAAAAGAAGGGCGCTGGTGCGAAAAAAAGAGCGGGGGCGTTGGGTGAGGCGGTTTGTGGCTGAGAGGTTGGTAAAAAGGTAAATGATTGGGGAGTGGGCAATGGTGCGGATGGTTGATGGAAAAGTCAAACCGCCTGGGCCGCGTGAAGGGCTGGACAACAGGAAACTCCGGGAAAAAGGAAAAACGGGCGTGGGTCTGGAACTTGGGGACCGTAAAAAAATGAGAGAAGGCAAGATAGAAACTGCTCTGTGGGGGGGTGGGGGGTGGGGGGTGAAGAGGGGGGGAAAGTAAAGGAGTGGAATGTGAGGGGCGACTGTGGGGAGATTGGTAGAGAGGGAAAGTTGAAAAAGTTTTGGTTGGGGTTACGCTGTGGGGGTTCTAGGGAGGGTGGTTGGGTGGAGATGTGTGGTAACAAAGGGGTTGGATAGTTGTTGAGGGCATCGTTGTGGGGGGGGAGGGGTAGGGTGGGGGAGTAGGCAAAATAATGATATGGAAGGGAAATTGGGTCAAGCGGTTGTGTGGGTAGGTTAATGAAGAAGCCAACGTTTGCAGTTATGAGTTATTTACTAAATATCCAAAAAGAAATGACGATGATTGACCTCATGTTAACTTCGGGGGTAAGGGGAGTAAAATTGGAGCTAATATTTTAAACAAGGTTAAATGGAAGTATTAAGGAAATGAAGGATAATACAGGGAAAGGGGAAAACCAAGCCCAACTCTGGGGGATGTTAAAGGTTATTCCGATATTGGGGGAGCAATGCATTAAAAGGTTAGATAGTGGGGGGTAAGATAATTATATTGGGTAAAACGAGGCAAAAATTGGTTTAGTAGTTTGAAAGGAATTTTTTTTAATTTCCCAGAAGTTTGATGAAATGAGTAAGAGTTATAATTATATAAGCTTTAATAATAAAAAACTAAAAACATTGACAACGCAGGAATTCACGTGAAAAAATAAATTCCAAAAAAGTTAAACCAAAAATAAATACCAAAGTTCCTACAAATACAAAATATTGGAGCCAATTGAATTTGGGATGACTTTTTTGGACACGATGAAAAATGCAATTTTTGTGCCTAAACTTTTAGACATAAAATATTTGAATACAACAAAACTTAGAAGGCTCCAACAATTTTAATGATCTGTGGAGACTACAGTCAAATTCCAAAATTCAATACATGAAGTAGAATCGACAAGTGGGCGTAAAAAAGGATAAGAAAACTAAAAGATTTAAGTAAATTAAATAATCAAATTTAGATGCACCGAAAGGAAGTGAGAACTTATTTTTGGATACGCTCGGTCGGGAGTGAATCGGTGGGAGGGAAGAGGGCAGAATATGGTGAAGAAGACAGGATTAGAAAGTGGGATTAAGCTAGGGAAATGCAAATGCCAGTGCATGCAGACATGCTAAAAGGATTTTGATTGAGCAAATTAGAAATGGGAATTGATACTCACAGGAAAAAGAGTTTGGCGGTTAAAAGGGGAACTAAATAACCCAATGAACAAAACAAGTATTGCATACAATTAAAGGACAAGAATAGGGATTTAGAGAAAGCAATATACAGTCAGAGCAAAAAAGAGTGGTCAGGGTGGACATGAATATTTGGGTTATCTCTTTTGAGAAAATAAAACAGGTGGATAATAAATAAAAAGAAAAAAATAGCCAAGGAAGCCTGAAGAATATAGCTATGAGAAATAATAACGGTTGTGCAGGGGATCTTGTTTGTTCCAAAGAAGGAAGCGAAAAAATGGGAATAAGTCACATTGCGATTGGTGGGGGGGTGCTGACCACGTTTTGGGGTTAATTTTTTGTTGACCTAGGTTCTTGGACCTGAGGTTTTGGGGCCTTATCTGGCGCATTGTTTGCAGATAGTCTAACCACCCGGTGTAACAGTGGAGGTTGTATGCGTTAAAAATTTTAGATTGGAGGGGGAAAAAGGATTTATGTTGGGATCATTGGGAAATAGTGATTTTCAGAATTCCTAGGATTGGAAATCCCTTGCTAAGTTGATTTAAGAAGGGGTAACGACTACAGTGGGTTTGTAAGCGCAAAGTTATCAGAAGAATACGATGTAAAATAGATATCAGGACATTGCTAGGATGCGAAAAGCTTTATTAGCATCTAGGATTATGTCTGTGAGGGCTATTAAGGGTGCAGGGCACTGAGTATGAAGTGAAAAACTGTTGAAGTTTGAACTAACAGTTTTGGAAAAGAGTATATGCTACAGATATAGAAGACTTAATGAGAAAACCTCTTTTTTTGAAAGAAGATCTAGGAATGAGGGATAGAATCAGCGGCATATTAATCGGTATTTGTGGAACTAGATACAAGGCATGTGACATGATGGTTTCAGGGGATGGGGATAAAATTGTATGAGGTGGATCTACTGGCTGGATGATGTTCCCCCGGCAAATTTGATTTAAGCCCTATTTGACTTTGATCTAGACTTTCGGATAATTATCTTTTTATATAATAAAGAAAGATATAGAAGTTGTAGCTGAAGAGACTCAAGAGACACCATCTAAAAGCCTGAAGTCATCAGCTTCTTATTGTATTTTTACCTGACCCCATTTGTGCCCAAAGGGCTACTCGATGTCGGACACGAGGGTACAGTGACGATATTGCTATGTAAGAAAAATTGGCTAGTAGGGTCGACATTTTTCTAGCGTCAAAAGTTTTTGACTTGTTTTATTGGGGGTCGCACTTTAACTGTAGCTGGAGTCTTTCTACCACACTTGGCATTCCTCATTCTTTTTGCAGTCTATCTTTATTTTATATTAACGATTTTGTTGATTGAGATTATTATTCCTTCCGTTTAAAGATAATGTATACGGGAGGAGATAAGATTTGTTCTTTTCTAGAACCTGTTTACAATTGTATATATAGATAAGATTATAAGCGATAAGTTTAATAAGCGACTTTTATGTTCTCTTTTGTTTAGAAAATAAATTTTTTTTTTTTTTATTTTTGTCTCAATTTTTTTGTGGAATTAAGCACATAATTTTTTTAAAACGAATTAGACTATTTAGTCGCAGTAGACAGAGAAGACTCACCATTAGGCAGATATAAGAATCTGCGAAGAAAGAAACCTGCTTGTGTAGATGGTGGGTGTGGTGATTTCTCAATAGTGGGGTGACTTTGTGCTTAGTCGCCATTTTCCCTTAGACACTATTAATCGGACAGAAATACGTGGGGTAGTAATAGACTAATGGTTTAAATAGGTGGGCTGTTAACGGGGTAAATAGGATCTCATTGCCTACATAGCACTGGTTGCAAGGTTTGTGCTTTGACCTTGTTGCTGAATTTAGGAACCCGCGCTGTAGTGTTCTTTTGATCAGGACGGTGAGGTTATGGCAACGTTCTATGTGATATTTTTCTTGACTCTGTCTCCAACTTGACATACTTTTATCAGGGTAATGCGTTTTAAGTTCGTACCTAATTGGGATTTTGCGTATTGATAAAACATTGTTCGACAATCGCTTGAACAGTAGTTACTATGGCCTGCCCAGGTTTTTTTTGACAAGGAAACCTGGGGGGGGCTAGTTTCCATAGAGAGTTCATTTTGTCACTCGCTTTAAGAGTAGAATTCTGTTTCCCGCCATGCTTTTGAATTTACGGTTGACTAAAAGAGGAAATATAAGTAAAGAAGGTATACGAAATAAAGTATTGTTCGCAATGCGGGGCAAATGATAAAAGTATTTTAAGAAAATAGCCTAATGGCGGGAAAAAATCCCTATAACTAGGGGGAAGATAAGCGTAATAATCCTCAACAAGACTTAAAAATGTAAGCCATTTTGACATCGCTTAATAGATAATGAGTTCCGGGAAGAACTAACCAAAAGTCTAACAGGAAGGGGAATCAACTAGAACTAAAGAAGATTTAAATAGTAAAAAAGTATGAAGAAGAAAAATATGAAGAATAATTGATTGATAGAAGGGAGACATAAGATTCTACAAAGGGAAAACAAATTATAATCGGGTAATAAAAATAGGGTTAAAGAGGGCGTAATAATAAGAAGAAGAAAAAGTATCACGAACGGGGGGGGGGCAATGAGAAAAACCAATCAAGATAAGTTAAAAAAAGGGGGAATATGTGTGTTATCGAAATGAGTAGGTTTGAAAAAAAAACAGTTTTTTATTTCAAGAAATCCTAAAAAAATAAGAGCGTAATAAAGAATATTGAAAAGGGGGAACATTTTAAAAAGAATAGGATTAAATAAGGATCTCTCCAGGTTCGGGAAATCCCTATTTAAATGGGCGGATTTTGTTTCCAATGGTTTATTTGAGGCGTTCCTGGAAAAATTAAGGGACACTCAAGAAGCGTTTTGTTGGGGTAAAGATAAAATAAAAAACTTTTCAAGATTCACCCTTCAAGGGTATAATTGGGGGTGGGGGGGGGGGGGACCGGAGGGTTCCTGCCAAAGGGCTGTGCTCGCGTTTTTTTTTCTTGGGGGCTTTAATTCGGCGGAGGTACAAATCAAGGCCCCAACTGGTTTTTTTCTCCATTTTCCAAAAATAAAAAACTTGTTTTTTTGGGGCATTTTGGCAAAACCAACGCGGAAAACCCCCAAATTGTCGTTTAATTTCACGAACTTTTACTGGTTGAAGGGAAAAAAAAAAAAAATAATGGAAGAGGGGATAAAAACTTCCCAATCCTCTTTTTATTTTTTTGGAAGTTCATGGTTTATCTCGTTGGGAAGAAAAAAAGAGGAAATCGGGAGGGGGATTTTTGTTTTTGTTTAGAATAGGGCTTTTTTGAACTTTTTTGCGCATTCATCCAGAAAAAAAATTAAGAAAAAACTAACCCAGGCTCCCTAAAGGAAAAAAAAAAAAGGTCAATTATTTTTGCCAAAAAACATAAATAGTATTAGGAACGGGTTCTTCGGGGCCCCAAGCTTTTCTTACTGGCGGACGAAATAAAGGGCTTGTTGTTTTTCCTATTTTTTTTTACCTTCTTCCTATGTAACAACAATTCGGGTCTTTAATTTTTTACTTGTGTGGGGGGAGAGGTTCGTTTTTAGGAGTTCATCTCGAGGGATTTAATTTCTCGATGGTTGACTTTTAACATATCGTGGGGTATGTTTTAAATGGGCAAAAACTAAAGAATCTCTTTTTTCCCCCAAACATTTTTAAAGAATACATGTTTGGAAGGTGTTAGTTACTCTACAGAATCATGATTTTATTTCTTTTTTTTTTACCAGGTCAGGTGTTTCTCCACAAAAGCATTCAAATGGACGAAATCCCCACCCCTTTTTTTTTTTCCTATTGCCAAAACACTACCCTCTATTTTTAATCGGGGGGTTTTATTTTTCCCCAAGAAGCAAGGAAAATCTTTCTTTTTGTTTTTGGGGATGTTGTTTTTTTAAAAAATTGGGGGGCCCTTGATACATGTTAGTACCCGCTTTTCCATTCCAGACTGAGGAAAATTGGATATTTTGCGGTGGGGGGGGTGGAACCGGTCCCCCCACTTTATTTTTTCTTCTTTTTTACTCCTTCTCTTTATAGGTGAATCTCCCAACGTTTTTCAAAGGGGCAAGGTCTTCCTTCAATTTCTGCCACCGCGTATGAGGGGCAATTGTTCTACAGACTGGGGGGGGGAATCCCAGGTTCACACGAATCGGTCAAAGTATAATTCCTCCAAAATTTTTTTGATATTACGTTTGGGGGGGGGGGGGGACTGACGATTTTTTTTTTTACCAAACCTATTTTTCGAGGTCCGTTTTTTCCCCATTTTTTTACCACGTTTATCCCCTTTACCACCCCCCCAACTTTTGTGTGATTTTAAATGGGTTGGATAAGGAAATTGGATTTTTTTTTTGAGGGATGCTTCATTAAAATTATAATTTTGAAACCAATTTCTTTCAATCAGAACCCATACTCTTAATGTCTTCATTCTCGGTATTGGGTTGAATTTTTTTTTTCATTAGGAAAGAAAAAGGACTCCAAACAATTATTTCGTCTTTGCGTTCGTTTAGGGATTCATCCAATTCAGTTTTTGCCATCTCCAAAAAAATAAAACGAAGGGTTGGTAAATGTTAAATGGATCCTTTCCAAACGTTTTCTTTACCTGGTTGTCTCTTGGTCCCCCACCCCCCTTTGGTGGTGCAAGACCTTTTCTGATATGGGGACCCCTCGGCTTTTTCCTGTCCCCCCCCCAAAATCCCTCTTTGATGTTTTATCCTTCCCCCCCCACTTATTTATAGCGTCGCTTTTTGTCTTTTCCCCCCCCCCTTTGGCAAACTTTATTTTTTTTTTTTGCCCCTTTCCAAAAAAATAAAACTCCCTTCCCCCTTTTCCCTAGGTTATTGGGTCTCCCCCCCCTTCTTTCCCTGCCAAGGATGTTTTTTATGCCCCCCCCCCTTTTTTTGAATGTTGGGGCCCAAAGTTTTTTTTATTTTTTGGGCTTTTTTTTTAGCTTGCCGAACATATACAATATAAAAACCTTTTATTGACCTTCCCTCATTTAGTTCTGTCCACTTCTTTTTTTCATAAACACCTTAAGATTTTTTGTCCCCCCCCTAGAAAACCCCCTCCCTTTAAAAAATTTTTTTTTTTTTTTTTTATTTTTTTCCCCCAAAATCCCTTTCCTTTTTTCCCAATGAAGATTTTAACGCCCCCACCAATCCATTTCCCTTATAAAATCCCCATCTTTTCCCAGAAAGAGCCCTCTACAATTTCTTTTTTCCTTCCCCCCCAAAGTGCTTTTAAAATTTCCCCCATGTTATTTTTTCGGATCCCGATTCCCAATGGTTTTTTCTGCCACCATTTAAAACAGGGGAAAATGCCCCCCCAGGAATTAATATTTAATTATAAACAAAACTTTATTATTGAAAATTTCCTCAAAAGGTTTTTTTTATTTTGTTGGAAAATAGAATTAGAAATATTAATTGTTAAAGATAAACCCCTGTTTTGGATTTTTTTGATGTCCCAGGTATTAAAATATGGTTTTTTTATTTTTGGTTGGGTTCAATGTTTTTTTTTGGTTGAAATGTACTATTGGGCACCAAATTCCTAAGTTCTCTTCTTCTTGGAATTTTTTCATGTTTTTTCCCAACAAAATTCTTTGCCCATCTTCTAGTTCGCTTAAATATGACCCCAGATTAATTTTACCCGTATTGGGCCTTCCCTTGAGGGACTTGGTTTACGTTAAAAAGCTTTTTTTACCCCCAGACTTTGTGCCCCAAAAATTTTTTTTTTAAACTCCTAAATCCCTTTTTTAAGTTGGTTTTTTTTTTATTTAAACTGGGGTCCCCCCCCCCACCCCCCCCCCCCCCCCCCCCTGGGGTTTAATTTTTCGTGTCTGGTTTTTGCCTTTTAAAATTTATCAATAATTATTTTTATTTAGGGGGGTATGTTTGGTGTTTTTTCTTTTTTTTTTCTCAATAATTTGTAATTTGTCCGAGGGGATGGTTCCCATAAATAATTTCGAAGGGGGGGGGGGGGAAATAAACAGGTTTATTTTATTCCACCTTTGTTTCCACCCTTGCTTTGTGTCACTAGTTTTCTTTGTGGGGTTTAAAAGAACTCCCCCTGTTTTGTCGCTTTTTTTCCCAGCTCCGTAATAACAAAAAAAAAAAAAAAACCACCACGGTTTAAAATCCATCTTTTTCTTGCCATAATTCTTAATGGTGTGTTTTAGTTTTTTTTAAAAATGACCGGTCCCTCAAAAACCGTTGGATGGTTTTGTCAAAGTTTTCCCCCCTGGGGGGTAAATTTTTTCCGCTGTGTTACTCTTTGGTTTTTTTGTTGAAAAATTTTTTTTATCGGGGTGTGTATTAAAGGTGGGTTTTAAATTATTTAAATAAGGCAGGGGGGGGGATCAGGCGATAACTCAATACAACCGTTGTCCCTGTGACCACCTCCCTCTTATTTTTTTGTAATTCTCTGGTATGTAGATTGGTGAAAAATTAATAAATTTCCTTTTCCCGATCTTCCATAACTGTGGGCAGTTTATATTGCTTATTTTCCCCAATAAAAAAAAAGGTTTGTTTAACTGGAAGTGATTCCTTTCAAATATTTCCCCTTTTTCCCCATACATAAATAACCTTTAAAGGGTCCCCCCCCCCCCTCTTGAGAAAAGGCATTCAAATTATTTAATTAAATCCTATGGGAATTTGAACCCCCCCTTGGTTGTGGTTACCAAAAAGAAAGCACCCTTTCCTTAATATAGTTTCAAGATATTTGGAAAGGGGCTCAGACATATATTACCTAATTACCTTTTTTTTTTTTATTTGGGGAACCTCCCACCTGTTAATATTTTTTTTTTTTTTTTTATTCATTGGCCCTTAATTATTTTCCTTTAAGGGGGGCCCATAAATAATTTTGGGCCCCCCGTCTTGGGTTTTTCCACAGGTTTTTTTTTTCCCCGTCTAAAAATAAAAAAAAAAACCAAAACTTTGTTTTTTTTTTCTTCCCTTTGGGAATATTATATCGCATTGTTCCCCACCTAAACCTTTTAAACTTTTTTATTTTTTTTTTTTTTTATTCATTTTCCTGGTAATGAAAAAACTTTTGGAGGGGGGCCAAGTAAAATCCTTAAATTTTTTGGGGGCAATGGAAACTTCCATTCAGGGGGCCTTTTGAAAAATGTGGTTTGTTTCTGGGAAGTTTCCTTGAAGTCCCTTGGAAAAAACATTTCTGTTTCTTTTTCAATTTGGGTTGTTTTTTATTGGGGCAATTGGTTTATATTTTTAATGGAAAAAAAATGAAAATGTAAAAAAACTGATGTCCGTGTGGGTTATATTAAATCGTTGTGTATATATTCCCCGTTTTAGTATAAATTCGTTTGCATAATATCTGTCTTGTGAAATTTTTGTATTTCTATTAAACCATAAAAAAGGGCTCTTCCTGGAGGCTTTTCTTATTTTTTCATTTTCTAAATATTTTTATTGTTTACCCCAATGGCCTTGTTGCGGATTTTTCATTTTTGTATTTTCATATTGAATGGGGGGCAATTTCTTCTACTTCTGGATTTTGGGGAGGAATGTTTGGGGGGGACCCTTTCAATAAGAATTGTTCTGGTGATGGTTTTTTACCCCTTCTGTTGTTTTGTTTCCTTCGAATAAAATTCTTTTTAACGTTAATTTTTTTTTGGCCCATCTTGTTTTGGAGTAATGTTCTTCTCGATCTATTCAAAGGGTCAAATATTTGTTAAATTATTTCCCAAACATTTTTTGTTCTTGATACAGCTTTCCTACCTTTGTGTCCCTCCAAAATCAACTAGATAATAAAACGTGGTGGACAACGCTGTTAACCAGGATTTTTGGATTCTTTAATTTCAATTTATTGGGTTTCTTTCATGCATATAAATTCTCTTGGGGTCCCGTGAGCTTTTTTGCTTCCTAATACGACAGTTCCCAAGGGGGGGTCTTCCTAATTTCATTGCATTGGGGCAATTTTTTTTGTTTTCTACTTCTAATCCACCGTTCTTTTTGCCGACTTTTGCGTTAGCTCTCTTACAAAAAATTTTTTACGGTAACTGGTCTATGTTTGTAATATTGGTTTTATTATTTGAATTTCTGGAGTGTGTTTTTTTGTTCACTTTTCTTTTCTTTTCTCAGGGTCAATTTTCATTTTTTATTTTTCAAAGATGTTTCTTCCATATTCTTTTGTTCATTTCCAAAATAAAATTTGATTTATATTTTTTTTCTTTTATACGGGGGGGAACTCCTTTTTTTAGGTTAGGTTTAAAAATTTTTTTGCAAATTTGCTGAATTGTAAAATTTTGCTTGCTTTTTAAAAATTTGCCATTGTATCTTAATTTTTAAGCATTTTTGCGGTTGGCTTTTTTTTTCTTTCTGGGTTTTTTTTCCTTCTCTTGCTCTATAATGCTTTCCCATGCTTTTCTGTCAATTTAACTGTTGATATTTTTTTTTTTTTTGACGTCGATTAAATATTCTGTTTTTTTAATTCTGGTTTGTTTTCAGCGCTGTATATATTTTCTTATTTCTGGGGTTCCTCCTGTCTTCTGTCCTTTTATTCTGTTTTCCTGCTCCTTTTCAGCTTTTATATTTACCGTTTTAACCTTTTGGATGGACGATCTGCTAGGGGGGGATAAAAGGATCCCCAGGTCTTGGGAATTCGGTTGGATCTGAAATTTTTTTATTCTAGGGTCGGCCACAGGGCAGATGTGGGTTCTTTTGAACTTGGTTTGGACGCTCCCCCCCAATGGTTTCTTTAAAAAATCTATGTTTTTTATTTCTAATGGATATAGGTCGAATTTTGGATTTTTCGTTTGGTTTATTAAAATCTTCCTGGGCTTTTTCCCATTGTTGTAATTAAAATTTTCCTTTGGGGTTTTTGTGGGTGTTCAAAAAAAATGTTGTTTTTACATATGGACCAGGCTTGGTTTTCTTGCAGCCAGGGAATACAAAAAAATAAAGCTGGTATGTAAGGGTCTGTCCCTTCTATCCATTTCTTGTCCCCTAGAATCCAATTTTTTTTTACTGGTTCGTTACTAATTTTTTTTTTCCTTGTATGTTTTTTTCCCCCTTTTCACCTTTACTTTTGCTGAATTCATATTCCCCACCCCATTTTAAACTATCAAAACACATTCCGGTTGGGTAATTTTGTACTTTGGTTTTTTAAAACGGTGGTGTTTTGTGTGTTAGCTTTGTCTTCAAATTTGCGTTAGTATTTAGCGCAGACGGAAATAAATAAAAAAAAAAAATAAAAAAAAAACCAGTTGAGGGGGACGGGGTAAATTTTCGGGGGGGGGCATTTGCCCGAATTTACCTTTTTTTTTTTTGGGGGCCCCTCTTGGGGAAAGGGGGGTAATTATTGCGCCTTTCAAAAAAAAAATTTAAAAGGCCACTTTCTTTACCTTGTTCTTTTCTTAAAACCACCATCAAAATTTGGACATCAACCTTGCTTTCTTACGCGAAAGGTCACTGGGATTGTTTTAACTCGTGGCACAAGTGTTTCCACTGCGTTGGCGCTACAACAGACTTAACGGAGTAAAAAAAAAAAATGGAGGGGGGGGA
Organism: Oreohelix idahoensis; assembly: GCA_024509875.1. NCBI lineage: Eukaryota > Metazoa > Mollusca > Gastropoda > Stylommatophora > Oreohelicidae > Oreohelix > Oreohelix idahoensis. Next base: position 72,031 of record JAMPIV010008415.1, read on the forward strand.
AAACAAAAAAAAAAAAAAACTCGAAACTTATCCCCCCCCCCCAGATGGGACTATGTGTGAAAATCTCGCGGGGGTTAGACATAGCCGCGCTAGGGTGAGTGAGGAGTACTCAAATGATGGGGGGCGGGTAGTGGGGGGTATTTTTTGGCTTCATTGCTCCTGGCCCATAGTGTAAAAACGGCCACCCGTTGCGCACGTGCGCCTGGTGCTAACCTTTCGTTTTAACGTCCATTGATTGTTGTCGCTTGTGCTGTTGCTCTCATCGTTCCGGGGATGTCATCTATGTTGTTGTTATTTCCATTTGGTTTGGGGGATGGGGGAACATTCTGTTCTCTTTAGCGCAAGAGGGGGAAAAGGGGGGGGGACCTTCATTGGGAGGAATAGGCATATTTCAGGGGGGGGGGAATTATTCGACAAAAAATTTTCATTTTTTTACTGTCTAAAACATTTTACTGGTGATGTTATATTCATTGTCAGCCAATAAAAAAAAAGCCCCATACGAAAAAGGCATTTGGTCAGGTTTTATGTCAAAAACTGGGGGTGGAATGGGGGTGACATTATTCCTAGTTTTCTGATGTTACAATGGGGTCCCCCCCCCCCACCGTATTTGGGTTTTTTTCCTGGGGGCCCCCACATTGGCTGTTTACGAGGTATGAGGTTTAACCCCAAGGTGAGTTACGAATGTATACGGCCACTTAGCATCAAATGCATAAATCTCCACGTGAAAAAAAAAATACGGCAGCCCAAACCGATCAACGGAGGCATCTTATCACCCCCACCCCGCCGGCACCGCCCCGCTGGACAAAAAAAAAAAACAAAGGTTAGGAATTCTCCATTTTTTTTGGGGATAGTGGACTACCGGTGGGTACAAGGTTAGCCTGGGAGGGGCGGACCTCTAAGGTTTTATTTTCCCTTTCATTTTGTTGTTCGTACTTTTTACCTTTTTGTTGCGGAGGAATGGAAAAAAAAGTGCTGCGGGAGGCGGGAAACGGTGGCGCTTTTTTAGCTGGGGGGTTGGCGGGGTGTAAAGTGATCTTAAAAACGGAAGCATGTCAAACGTGCGGATTTAGGGGGAATGAAAAAATTAAAAGAAAAGAATTTTTGTTTTTTTCCTCTGGGGGGCTCCAGGTCATCTTTTTTAAAGGTTCTCCTACGATCCCCTTTCAAAAAAAATCGCTTATTTCCCCTCCTCCCCTTTTCGCTAGTATTGGAGCGGAGATACCCTCAAATAATTGGGTTTATCGGGATCGGGCCTGGTGTTGGTTTTGTTGTGGATATTTTGCTAAAGGGTGGAATGTGTTTCTATGGTATTTCCTTCAAACCTGGCGGTTGCCACCAACCGTTTGATTCGGTTCTTACGGTTTTTCTCTCCTGCTGAAAAAAAATGGGAACGTGGTGAACCCACCGTGTAGACCAGGGGGGGGAAAAATATTTTTCGGGTTTCTGGGGGGGGGGGGGGGGACAGAACATAGAGGAAGCTCCCTTGCCATTTAGTCTGGGTCGTAATGTTTACAAAAAAAAACTAGGAGGCAGTGATTTTCCCCCTGTTTATACAATAGGCCTTATGGTAGGGCTGTCCTCAATGTTGTGTGGGGGGGGGTGGTTGTGTTGAAAAGGTTACGGGGGACCCAAAAAAAGGTTTGCTCCAATGAGCAGCTCATTGAATCTCCTCGGAACAAAAGGGCGGGACTGTTTTAAAAATAAAATCTATCCAAGGGCAAAAAAACAGGATTTTTACGGCTTATTAAAGGCCTTGAAAAAACAAATTTCCTTGGGGGTCCCCCAAAGCTTTCCGAAAAATTTAATTTCCTAAATTTTTATTTACCTGGGCAGATGAACAAATTCGGGGGGAAAAACGGTCGATTTTTTTGTTGGAGCGGCTGGACCTGGTTTGTTTCGGACGGCTGATTCAGGAGCAAAACAAACCTGGTCGAAACCAAGATACAATACCAAAAAAAAAAACTTTCTCAGGAAAAATGTTTTTAAACGTCTTTCTTTTTTACAAAGAAGGGAATTTTTCATGTCATTTGCGATTTTTTTAAATGGGAATGCATGGAAAAAAAAAAAAAAAAATAATGTTTTTCTTTTACCTAAAAAACAAAAAAAAACTCCCTCTATTTTCGAGACTTTTTTTTTCGTATGGGAAGTTTCAAGATATGGGTACTGGTGGGGGGGGGAAGAAAAAACCATTGTTACTAATCATGGATTAGGGGGGGTAAATACACCGGAATTCTGTTTTGCATTTGAAAACAGGACTTTTTTGTTTTTAAGAATCTTGCTCGCAAATTTGTGTTTCTATGTGGTATTTTTTTATTATACGGGGAGAAAATAGAAAACCCCACTGTTTTATGGTATTCCGTTTTGTTTACTTTTATTGGGCAGTTTTTTATGTTCCACCGTCTTCGAGGGTCGGGGTTTGGTGTGTATGTTACTGGATAATTGAAAAACGTATTGTTTTCTTGTACTGCGGGGACTACGTTTAAAAAATTCTGTTGTATAAAAATACCCCCACCCCCCGCATATTCCTCCTCTTTCGTTACCGCATCGTGGCTTTTTGCATGGAAAAATTTTAAAAATTTTTGGACCCACAGAGGAACAGATTTTTTCAATTTTATTTTATTGATTCGAACTACTGAATTTTTTTTTTTTTACGGTGGTAACGAGGGAAAAAAATTAAAAAAAAAAAAAAAAAACAAAAACACGTGTTTTCCGGGTCTGCGTAAGTTTGGTGCGTCGGGGGGCACGTTTTCAAGGGGGGGTAAAGCTTTTTTGCCCAAACTGTTAATCAAAAATTTTTTGGGGCGTATATGGGTACTTCCATAGCTTGCGAATCATAATAACAAAAACGGGGGGGCAATAATAGAAAGTGGGAAAATTTGGGTGTTGGTGGTGGTGGGTGAATTTTGGGGAAAAGGTTATTTTGGGGGGAACCTTTGGAAAAATTAAAAAAAATTTTTTTTTTCCATTAAAAAATTTGGCCACCGCATTTGTTTTTTCAAATTTGTCGGGGTTTTTCTTTGGCGGGGATATTATATTTAAAAAGAAATCGCCTTTAACTTTGCCAAAAAAAAAACACACAATCAACCCACGGCACCCCAAATAATTTTGAAAAAATGTCTTACAAGTAAACACTTAATTTTTACGGGGACCCCTTTTTCTTTTTTTGGGCAACGCAATTTTTTTTGGTTTATCACAGCCAAATTGGCATAGATTTTTTGGCTACTTTCAAAAAAATTTTTTTTTTTTGCGTTGATATAAAAAATTCGCACTATCTTGAAGAACATTAAAAAACAAAAAAACAGGTTTTTATCCCGGTTGCAAACGCCCCCCACCAACGCATTTTGTTTTCCAAATTCCAGAGGGTGGTGGGGGGTCACTCACGCCTAACAAAATACAAAAAAATTATTTGGTTGGTGGGGTTGCGTAAGAGGAAAAGGATAAATGGGCATGTCTGGCGGAGTTTTTATAAACAGTTTTTTATGGACAAGTCTTTACCAACAGCCAAATCAAAGATCATCAAAATAGGATTTTTTTTAAGGGTATTTCTTTTTTTACGCATAAATGGGGGGGCCAAATGAAGTTACTACGAAGGAAAAACCAAAAATAATCATATTCATTCTAATGTCAAACACCAACCCCACCAGAAAGAAGGTCCCTAATTTTCCACGCACCCCTTTGGGGGAATAAGGAGCCAAACGGGATTCCAATTGAACCCGCCAAGCTTGGGGAAAAAAACGGGGGGGGGGGACAATCCCAGGAATTATGTCCCCTAAAATCCCCCCAGTATGTTTTTTAACACACGGGGATTAAAAAATTTATATGGGCCCCCCAAGAGTGGGGGGAGGGGGGTGGTGGGATAATTTTTTGGGAAACCAGGAAGGGGAAAGATTGATTTTCCTCCGCATGAGAGGGGGGGAAGATAAATAGGTGCCAAATTTGTATTAATGTATTTACAACAAAAAAAAATGGGAGGCAGGTATGGGGGGACCCCCTTTAAAGTGAATTGGGGGAATTAGAAAATAATTTTATTGTGTTAAGTAGAAGGGGGGGGGGGGGAAATTTTTTAATTGGACCAAGTTGAAATAATTTTAAACCTTCCCCAAAATCCCCCCTAAACGCTTTAGTTTTAATGGGAGGACCTAAAAAAAATTTAGGAAGAGTTTTTGGGGATTTCCACTTTTTATGAGAGTAAAATAAATGGGGATGGGTTTGTTAGGGAAAAAATAAAAAAGCCTTATAAGTTTGTTGAGGGGCAATGAGCGCAGCTTCCACCCATGTAATAGGGTCGGCGATATTTTTTGCAAATGATAAAAAAGCAAATTTTATTTTATTAAACGTGCGAGGTCCCCCCCCCCCCAGGAGGAAAATTGAGGAAAAAAAAGATAATATAATTTTATGTTATGATTGTATTTTTAGATGGGTAATTTTAGATTTAAACAAATCCTATTGGATCAGAATGGTGGCACGGGGCATTAAAAAAAATTGAACCGAGTTAGATGGAAACAATGGCCAAAGAGATAAGAAGAACGGGAGAATGGGGCCTCAAAAAATCCATCCTGATCTGAGTGAAAAAAAAAAACATAACGCTATTAAAAGAGGACTGACGTAATAAAAACCAAAGCCAGCCATAAAAAGGAACAAACAAAGCGCACGCGCCTTGTAATTAATTTGCATACAAAAGTTTAAATTTTTCCAAGGGATAGAACAAGCTAGCGCGTCTCGCCGCAGTTTTTTTTTCTCATGGGCTCTTCTTAAGAAATACTTATAACATAACTCTTTGGGAACGAAAAAAACTCTTCAATGAAGGTTTGTTTTTCAATTCAGAAAATTGTCCATCAGGGATATTAAATAGGGGAAATATACCAAAAAGCATGGGAAAGAAATGAAAAATTTGGGCTTAATGATATTTAATTTTTCCCCAACGGATGTTTCGGGATTTTGTGAAAAAAAACAAAAAAATTCCAAATTAACTTCAAGTGGAACCTGTAGAGAGAGCGGGGAGGGGGGGGAGCTCCGAGGGTGGTTTATTTAGTAATGTTGGATTAGAGTAGTGGGGGGGGGGAGGGGGGACCAGAATGCCTCTCACATGTAATCACAATTATAAAAAAACAATGCGTTAGTTTTGGGCTATACCCCCCAAAAGCCAAAAGATAATTAAAGTGTTATGTCCTAGATTTGTTCCCCCCGCCCACCAAGTAATAAAAAAAAGAAATTAATGTATAGAATGAAAAGTGGGGGAAAGGTTAATTTTAGTAATAGGGATTTATTGGGGGTGACGCCGAGTAAGAACTGGACCAATAAAGAGAATCAACATTTTTTCCCATTTCCAACGGAGAAAATATGTTCCAGTTGAAAACCTGGGAAAATTAACTTGGGGGAATTTTGGGGATAAGATAGTGAGAAAAAAAAGTGTGACAGAACCAGCGATTAACAAATTGGGATAGTTTAATTTTATTCCACAAGATGAACTATGGACAAAGGCGCCCAAAGAATATGCGCGAAGGGTGAAAGGAAGTGTCGTGGTTGTGGTCCCCCCACATTAAGGTATGTTGTTATTTTATAGAGTGAAAACCTCCCCCCCCCTTTACCAGATTCCCCCCCCCCCCCTAAGAACTTAAAACCCAAAAGTAGGAAAGTTTTGTCAATAGGTCCCCCCCCCCCCTTAAGGAGATAGAATAAATAAGAAAAACCAGGGGTGGAGCAATTTAGTGACAACAGAAGAAAAATAGGAAAACCCTCCCCCCGATATATTTTATTTTTACCAAATTAAAAGAAGTGTATTGGGGAGAATACTTTTATTAATAAAGAGGCAGCGCTCCCCATCTCCAATAAAATATATGCCCAGGGAAAAATTGATTGGAAGAATAAAAGTGGGAAGGAACCTTGTTTTTTTTTTTACCATTTTTGTGTTTACATTTTGTAGGACAAGAGAGGAAAATAAGAGGGAAGATTATATTGGGGGAAAAAAGGAACTGGGATTTTTAGTTTTTGACCCCTATCAATAATTCCTAGCCGCACCCGAGATATGATTTTGTTGTTCAACAATTTCCACCTTCCTCCAGGGGACATCCCCCCCCCCCCTTGGGATGGATTGTCGGATTTTTTTTGGGGAAAGAAGTAAATAAAATTTTCCTTTTTTTAAAGGGGAAATGGGACCCCTTTAAACCTGGTTTTATATTTTTTTCGGGCTGAATTCAGAACCGACCAAAATTCCTCCCCCTAGTTAAGGTGTGGATGGGGGGGTGGGCCCAGCTATTCCAAAGATAAAATGAGCCCCTAAAACACTCCATATTCCCCATATATGCGCCTCACCAATGTTTATGGGGAAAGACCGGGTCCCCGCAAATAAGAAGGATTCCCCTTTTTACCCTTTTTTTTTATATTTAAACCGTTTTATGGTAGAAAAAAAAAAAAAGAAAAAGTTTGTAAAAAAAAAAATAACAAAAAAAAAATTTATAGCCAAGCCAACCCACAATTGAAGAAGCAAAAACCGGAGTTTTCCAATTAGAGAAATATGAAAGAAAAAACCCCGGGGTGGGGGGGGGGGCCCCCCCCCCCCAAAAAAAAAAAAAAACAAAATAAAAACAAAAAAAACAAAAGAAGGAAGAAGGGGTGAAGAAGGGACGCGCAATGGAGAGTTATTTGCGGCCATGGGAAGGGATAATTAAGTCTATTGTTCCAGAGGGTAAAAAAAAAGGTTGTCCAGTCTTTGAGTTAGCCGCCCAGAAATTTAATTGATCCCAATGATACAAACAATGTCCACGAAGTAAATTCTCAACCCATACGCTGATCACCACCAATTTGCCAAAAAACGTTAAGAATTGGCCCCCCCAACCCATTATATTGAATAGTAAGAAAATACCCACGCGTTGTGGGTGGGGCAATTACCACAGAAATAGCTGGTGCAAATGAATTGGTAAAATGTTTGGGACCCTGTTGAGGCCCCTCCGAGGTACTCGTTAAAATATTAAAAAAATGGAGCAGCCTCCTAAATTGTGGGCTAAAGGTTTTTTTTTTTTTTATTCCAGTGGGGTTAGCGGGGGTTGAAACTTGTGTGGGACGGGGGGGTTTATGGCAACAGAAAAATTTTTAGGGGTAATAATTTTTCTCGTTCGAGGGAGTACCTGAGAACCACCAGACAGACCGATTTTTATACAAGAATTAGGTGTGTAGTGGGCGCAGGGACAGATGGGCAGAATTTAGTACGGTAGGGTAGAAGCGGATTTTTTGGTGTTTTATTAGTTTTAATGGGGAGTGTGGATTTAACCTAAGGGTGCTTGGGTTATTATATATTTTTTTAAGGCAAAAAAGGAGGGTGGACACGAATACCGTTCTAAAAGTAATTATTATTTGGGGGGGTTCCCCTGTACAACTCGCCCTCCGGGATAGATTTTTAACAAATTGGGGGGTATTGAATGGTAGTTTTTTTGCAAAGATAAAAACCACAATGGAATTTTAATTTTGAGGGGGTTTAGGAAAGGTGTTGTGGCGCGTTTTTTGGGGTGGTATAGTGGGGGGTTGGGGTATTTTTGAACAGATACCACCTGTGGAATTCATTTATCTGGTTGCGGGGAGGGGGGCGGGGGGCTCCCCCCCAGCGGGTGGGATTTATTGTTGTAGAAGAAAAGTTGGCAATTATCCCCCCACCCCCCCCCACCAAATTAAAACCAAGCTGGAGTATGGTTGTAAATTACCCACGTTGAAAATTTGGGGGGGGGGGGTTTTTTTAGCCCCTACCAATTAAAGAAGTTTTCATCAACCTGGGGCAATAATCCCCGATTTTTAATTGGGACTGGGTGTTTATGGAACTAATACCGGTAATTTAAAGTTGGTTTCAAAGGTGCGGGGGATACCCTCAGGTCCCCAAATTACCCCGCCCAGGTTCACATTACATATTCCGTTGGTGGGGCAAAAGGGAAATTATTATATGTGGGTTTTGGTCCTTCATAAACCTTTATCCTCTCCACTTTACACCCCCCCAAACTGCATTTGTGTACATTTTACAAATTGGGGCCCAATTAATTATATGTTTATAAGCCACCCATTTATGTTTCGACCCTTAGGTCTTAAAGTGGGATTGGGGAAAAAAATCCAGGGTTTATCGGGTGTGGTTTGTCCCCCCCCTTCCCTAAGGCATGGGTTTCCACGGGGGGCGTTATGGTTTAAGGGAATTTGGTAATGCCAGTTATTTTTTTTGATCCCCTGAACTTTGCCGATAATATTATCGCGTAATTATTTCCAATTGTGGGTTCAAAGGATTTTAACTGGTAAAATGGTACCGCCAACTTCCGGGGTGATTGTGGGGTACCAAACATTTTGGTATTTTATGGTGGGTGTTTGGGGCGGGAGTTGGGGGGTTGGGGTGGCCGCCCCCCCAAAAATGGTGGATGGTTCCTAGAATGTGGGGTGTTTTGGTATTTGGGGAAAGAGAGACTTTATGGTTGGGAGGGTCGGGTCCCTTTTTGTGGCATACCATGGTTCTTTATTGGTTTGAACCTAAAAAAAAAATGGAGAAAGTCCACCGAACCCCCAAATTCCTATGTGAAACCCCTTTTTGTACTTTTTCTGGCCAGTTTGGGTGAAGGAGGTAACGTCCACCTCAATGTGGGTGTAGGAGGACTGAAAAGGGGGGGGGGGGTTGGGGGATTTAGTGTTGGGTCCTTGTCAGTGAAGGGAGGGCATTTTTGTTAATTTGGGCCATTTGGTCTTGATCCGGTTTAGTTGGTGCTTGGATGGGGGTTGTCCTTGTTTTTAGGAATTTATTTTCATGTTTCTTTTCTGTTAAGTTTGCGGGTTTGGATTTAATATTTTTTAATACCCTGGGGGGTGGGTTTTTTTTGAAAATAAATCGGTGGGTTGGGGATGGACGGTGGGAAGTTTGGGGGGGGGGAGTGGGGGGGGGTGGGTGGCACCTGGGTAGGGGGGTGGGTTTGGAGGGTAAGAAAAAAAGGCTGGACGTTGGGAAGGTGCTCGACTGGTTTGGTTGGGGGGGGGGTGCTTTTGGGAAGTGGTAAAAGGGGAGGTGGGAGTGATAGGGAGGGTACGGGGGGGGGGGTGGGACTGGGGGGGCATTAAGGGGGGGGGGGTGGGGGTGGGTTAGATAAGGGGGGCGTTTAGGCCGTGGGGGTGGCGAGGTTATAAACTGAATTAGACGCCACCTTGGGTTCCTTATGTCTTGTATTCGTGGAAACGTTATATATATATGGTGGTGTGATATGGATGGTCGGGGGTTTGGTGTCGTGTGTTGGGCTCTTATGTTAAGTGCGGGGTTGGAAGGAGGGGGGGCGGATTGGAACCTTCATAAGCGGGATGGTCTACGGGAGCATGTGGCTTTAAGGAGGCGGGGGTTGATGTGGGGTGGTGGGGCGGGGGGGGGTGTGTCTTAGGGGGACGGGGTCCCAAAAGCCAGGGACTTATTTTGAGAGGGGGGCGTATTTTTGATTAATAATGGGTCCCTTATGGGTGTGGCAGGGGGGGTCGGGGGTTTTTTTTTGGTTACTTATTGAATTGTTTTTTTTGTTGGGGGGGGGGTATTTATTTTTTCATTTACTTTTTTTATTTTTTTTTACATTTTTCAAAATGTTTTTTTACGTTTTCTTAATTATGGTCTTCTATGAGTGTGCACCTGTTCGAAGATTTATATGACTGCCATTTTTTTTTGAAAAGTTACATTTATGATATTTTATAGTGATTTATGGGTATACTTACTTCAGTCGTTCCCTTTGCTACCGTATTTTGTTAGCTGGTTTGGAAGAGAGAGCGCCAGACCATTCTATCAGCTGTCTTCTTCCTGGAATGGTTCCATTCTAGTCCTCGGTCCTTCAAAGATTGTCTAATGTTGTCCTCCCAGCGGACTCTGGGTCGTCTGGAGTGCTCTGGATCCCTGAACTCTTTGTTTCCCTGTTTAGTGTGGTAAGTGCGTTCTTCTCCCATTACTGCAGACATGGCCCAGAAATACCATAGTATATATGGGATAACCTGATATATAATTATTTTTTCTTTTTGATTTTACCTGATGTAGTTTGCATTAGGTAAATTGGGGTCCTGAACAAAATTTCCTGGGTCTTGGCCTAAGAAATATTGGCAGAAGATCGGGTTGAAGGGGGCCAGGAATAGTAATCTTACCAACCAAGATCTTGGGGTATTTATTCGGCTTGCAAGCTAGAGGACATGCACCACCCATCATAGGCTGGCAGACGCTGATGCTGGGGTTGGCCTTGTCCTCAGATAGATACCCGATGCCATCACATGAACAGCTCTAGTATGGACCCCTGAATGTGGAAAACGAAAGAGGGGGCCGACAAAAACAAACTGGGAGAGACTGTGGAGGTGACCCATGAAAGAATGATTTATGAGTGGATGGCCACATGTACGAAGGATTGGCGCCGACCGAGCAAAGATGGGTAATAATATTTGTTGTTGCACTACAAGACGCCACCAGGGGACGGGTAATTGTGCCACTGACTGCTTTGAAGGGGAAAGGGAGGCTCCAGGATAAGAAGCGGGAAGATTTTTGCATTTTAGAATAAAGTAATTATTTTTGCCAGATTTTATGATGACAGGGGCGAGCGTACCGACTCAGTATTAAAATTGGGTACTAGGGACAGTCAGACATTACACTTGATTAAAAGCAATCAGTGGAACATTAGCCTTTTTTAGATGTCGTGAGCAAGTGAAATAGGGTGAATTAATTGACTTGATAGTTTGGTCTTGAATAGCATTAGAAACTGGGTGAATATAGGGCAGGGAGTTATGAGTAGACACGTTAGTTTTCCCGTGTGCAGCATAGGGAAAAGAAAATTATATTAGAGGCGGTATCGGACCCTCAAAGTTGATTTCGTATTAATACAGCCTTTTAATACGGTTCTTATTATCTTTATTGGTTTTCGTCTGTCCATGTATCAAACGTCTAGTCTGCTATTGAATTTTTACCATGTTTCGTTAAACTGTGGAGATCGGTTTATTCGCGGTGTATGTGAATAAATGTTAGTTTTTTGAAAAACTTTTATTGACCCGCCTTGGCTGTTTTATACTTCAGTTTTGCCCAAAATAAGTTTGGAATTGACAGGGGGTCTGTAATGCAAGTTTGATTTTGAATTCGCGTTAATAGCACGAACTGGCAATTTCACCCATCATCGTCAACACCATCAAACGAATTAACATAAGAAAACACGACTCCAACAATCATCTTTATCCATCTGAGTGATATACCGACTGAATAATGCACGTCCTTTATCTTCATCGGTCTTCAGACTTATTCTCGCAGAGCTCAGAATATTAGGTATGGTTTGGCTTATATTGTTCCTATTCATTTGTCGGTGTAAGGACCAGAATTTCTGTAAGGTCTTTTCCGTGCCCACCTGTGTCACGAAGGTCTCCCACATTTGGTCCTTGGCTTCCTTTGCGACGCTCTTAAACCAATTGATGGCTTTCTATTTTTTCTCCTTTATCTCTTCAAGCCCTCACAATTTATTCAATTGTAGCTTCTCTTTCAAGTGCTTGCCTCATGCTTCATAAAGCTCTTTGACCCTTTTCTATCCATGCTTTTTTCTAACATCATCATCTCCACAAATGGGTTTGAGTGGGGTGAAAGGTGTTCTAGCTGTCTTTTTCCTGGCATTTTGACGCAATATATGTAGTGGGCTTTTACAGTCATGTCAGCCTGCAGGGTACTTTAAAGTGTGTTTAGGCCTCCTGTGTCTAGTTGCCCTCCCCTTTGCAATGAGGACAACCCAAGGTAGATGATCACTTTCCTGTGCTCCTAGTACATTCCAACATGCAAAGGTTGCGGCAGCATTAGAAATCAATGCCAGATCTATGACGCTGTCAGTGTCCCCAGGTTTAGTTGCCAGTCTTGTTGGACATCCATCATTCAAGATGGTTAAGTTTGTGTTCATTAATGCCCGACTCAAGGCCATACCCTGTCTATTGTCTGTGATGTTGCCCCACTCCTTAGACCTGGCATTGAAATCACCAGCAATTAAACATCTATTGTTAGGTTCATCGGACAAATCTATCAGGAAATCCCAACTACCCTCTTCAGTAAGGTGGTCTACATGAGCATACAAATTGTAGACTCGCCATTTCTGATTGCTTATATACACCACAATCCCCTGCAATTCTGTATCCTCACTTTTGTGGGAACTTTTATCCAGCCATGTGTGAGGGAGTTCATGTTTTACATACTTAGCTTGGCCTCATCTGCCAGGCCCACGCGGATTACTATAACATTTGCACAAACAAAGAAGTAAGAAGAAACATCAAAAGCGACAAGAGGAAGAATATTGAAGAATTGGCAAGGTGTCGCGCCTTTATCCCGAACTGGACATTAATTGTCACAGCACAGTTCGATAAGATCGATGTAAATTAAGAAATTTAAGAAAGATATTGTTGCTGTCATTTTTGACGGAGTCATCTGTCAAGTTATTTGCTTATGTTTTTATCATAAGAATAATTGTGTCTTTACCTGCGATGTCAGGTTGATTAGGGGTTGTCTTCCCTTGTTTATTCATTCATTGTTTGACCTTTAGGGTCAAAGGTAGACAGTTCGGGCGTATGCCCATGGGCAGGTTTTTTTAAGCGGGAGTTGAGTTAGACTTCCAGCGAGCCGGGGGAAGTGTCCTGGTTTCTGAAGGGACGAGAGTCCATTGTGTTTTTCGGGAAGAATCTTCGAAGTGACTGCACTGGCAGTTTTCCCCAGTGAATCTCTGTGCGTTGGAATGACAGCAGAGTTCCTTGTTAAGTTCTGTGGACTCGGTTACAGGTAATACCGACTTTTTCCATTACTATGCTTTCGGTAGCAGAACATGTTAGAAGATTGCCTAGTCTGTGAACTGCAGCTCACCGGTCCTCCATTTCAGAACTTATATGTTGTGCTCAAGGTAGCCATCCAAGACTATTAGTCTTCATCTTCTTCTCTTCTTTGATCCTTAACCACCGACTGTCAAAGCAGTCAGTGGCCATCACGCCTAGTGGCGTCTTGTAGGGCAACAACAAATTGATTCCACTTTGCACGGTCGGTGGCCATCCTTCGTACAGTGCCCCAACTCTGGTTCATTCTTTGCATCTCAGCCTCCACAGTCCTCCGCCAAGTTGTTTTTGGTCGGCCTCTCTTTCGCTTTCCTTCAGGGGTCCAAAGCATAGCTGTTCTTGTGATGGCATCGGGGTCTCTTCTGAGGACATGACCAACCCAGCTCCAGCGTCTGCCAGCTATGATGGTATGCATGTCCTCTTGCTTGCTACGAGTAAGCAGATCTTGGTTGGTGATGGTATTCGGCCAAAAGATTCGGTGAATTTTTCTTAGGCATGTTGTGTGAAAAGAGGACAATTTTGACATTTCCTTCTCTGTGACTCTCCAGCATTCCGCACCATAGAGAAGCACAGAAAGCACGCAACTCTGGTATAATCTTAATTTTGTGCTTGTGCTGTATTGGGAGGACTTCCAGATGTTATTTAGGCTAAAGAAGGCTGTTCTTGAGTTATTCATTCTGATGTTGATGTCTTTGCCTGCCCCACCGTCTGGTGTTACTATGCTTCCTAGGTATGTGAAGGTATCTGTCTGTACCAGTTGCTGATTCCTTACTGATATGGGCTCAGGGTTGCTCACATTGAGCGTCATGACCTCAGACTTCTTTAAATTGATGTTCAAGCCCACCTGCTGGCTAAATTTATTGAGTCTATCCGTTTTTTTCCTGGATGTGTTGATGTGAATGTGCCAGCAGTGCAATGTCATCTGCATATTCCAGATCTTCCAATGTTGAAAATGTAGTCCATCTTATTCCTCTTGTACTGCCCTCTGTTGTCTGGCGCATCACCCAGTCTATGACTGTTAAAAATAGAGTGGTTGATAAGGGGCATCCCTGTCGTACTCCTGTCTTCACCTCGAAGGTTAGGTTGCTCTGCCCAACACTACACGTAAAGTTGGCATAGAGGCTTTTTATGATTGACACTATGCAGCTTGGAATTCAATAAGCCCTCAGTATTTTCCATAAACTGTCCCTATGTATGCTGTCAAAAGCCTTTTCAAAATCAACAAAATTTATGTAAAGCTGTCTTTGCCATTCTGAGCACTGCTCTATAATGTTCCTGAGAGTGAATATATGGTCTACACATCTTCTGTTCTTTCTAAATCCTGCTTGTTCTTTCCTCAGTTTGTAGTCTACTGCCTTTGAAATTCTCTGTATAATTATCCTGCCTAGTATTTTGCTGGGAACTGAGAGAAGAGTGATTCCTCTCCAATTATTGCAGTCTGAAAGATCTCCCTTCTTGGGCAATTTGACAATTATTCCTTTGTTCCACTCTGATGGTGTTGTCCCCGTTTTCCCACACTTGTGCAAATAGTGGTTCTAATAGTTCTGCTGCTAGCTCAGGGTCTGTCTTAAATAGCTCTGCATTTAAGTTATCATGGCCCGGAGCTTTACCGTTCTTTAACCCTTTGATTGCTGTGATGATTTCTTCTTTTCGTGGAATGTCTGTATTTACATCTAGATCGTTTTCAGCCTCAGGAACATTCAATTGTGTCTCTGGTATTTCCTTGTTCAGAGTTTCTCTGAAGTGCTCTGCCCATCTTGTTTCCTGTCCCTCTGCTGTCTTGATGAGATTTCCTTGCTTATCTCTTACTAATGTAATATTGTTTGCACCTTGTTTTCCGCTGATGAATTTAGTTATTTTGTATACTGTGCTTTGTTCATTTCTCAGTGCTGCCTCTTCTGCCTGTTTTGCAAGATCGTCTAGGAAATTCCTTTTGTTGGCTCGGGTTTGGCGTTTAACTTTCCTGTCCAGTTGACTGTACTGTTCGCTATATAGTTGCTTTAACCTGGGGGACTTCGCTTCTGTTTTCTTTCTTTTCATTTCCTTTCTCATCTTTATGGTGTTTAGTGTTTCTGGTGTTATCCAGTCTTGCTTCTTCCTTTCCTGGAATCCTAAGCATGATTTGCTACTTTCCTTATATATTGTTGAAATGGTGTTAAAATTCTGGTCTATATCATCAGTCAATGTCTTTTCCTGGCTTTTGGCAAATTGATATCGTTTCTTAATGTCGGCCGCAAACGCTTTTCTGGTAAGGGGGTCCTTCAATTTGCTGATGTCAAACCTTTTCTGTGTAGTTACAGTTGGTCCAGCCCTTCTTAGTTTCACTTTCAGTTTTGCTACTACTAAATGGTGATCGCTTCCCACATCTGCACCTCTTCTTACCTTCACATCTTGTAATGCATGTCTCCATCTACCGTTAACCATGATGTGGTCTATCTGGTTTCTGTCCCGACCATTTGGTGATTCCCATGTTAACTTGTGAATTTCCTTATGTGGGAAAAGTGTTCCTCCAATGACCAGGTTGTTAATGCTACAGAAACTTATTAGCTTATCCCCATTTTCGTTTGCTATTCCGCTGCCGCATTTCCCCATTGTTCTTTCATTGTATGTATTGTGTGTACCAACTTTCGCATTGAGGTCTCCCATTACTATAACAAGATCATATCTAGGTGTGTCCTCCATTTCTTTCTGCAGTTGTTGATAGAATTCATCCTTGACCTCCTCATCGCTATCATTCGTTGGTGCGTAGCATTGTATTATTGTAGTGTTGGTGAATCTCCCTCTCAATCTCAATCGTATCAGTCTGTTGTTGATGGGTTTCCATTCCAGTAATGTCCTTTCTATCCCTTTCTGTAGAATAATGGCTACGCCTTCACTGTGCTGTCCATCCTCTCTTCCAGAGTAAAGTACTGTTTCTCCTGTTGCTGTTTTAACTTTTCCTGCCCCTGTCCATCTGCTCTCGCTTATCCCCAGGATGTGTAACCTATAGTTTCTCATTTCTGCCGTGACCTGTCTTAGTTTACCTGTCTCGTACATTGTCCTGACATTCCAAAATCCTATTCTTGTATCCTGTTTTGCGGTCAGGACATCCGTTTTCATGTCAGTGGCTTCCTTTCGGCTTTCACCACTGACAGTCATACGAGCCACAGACTCCGAATGTCCATCCCGCAGCAAAGTTTGTTCATTTGATGTTGTTTCCGTAACTTCATTATTTTTTTTACATAGACAGGGGTGTCAGCCCTATGCTAAAACCCCCAACCTGGAGGACCAGGGTACCAGCTTTTGTCTGACCCCTACCCACACAGACCAGTCCAGCTTGGTTGAACCTACCAGGAGTAAAACTCCCACTGGCATAGCTCTGGGGATTGTCAGGGTATGCAAGCTGCCATACCGCTACAAGGTATAGGTACCATTGATGGCAGATTAGTCTTCATACCATCCAGAAATCCAGTGACGAAGATATATTGTGGGAACCGCAGATTGGCGGAATTTATGTCTACAATAAGCATTACTGCAGGGTTGATGGTAACCTGCTTATCAGAAGTACACAGCCGACGTCAGAACGAGGCCTGTGTTTTCGGCTATTATACTACAGCCTGATAATGTGCAATTGGCGGGGAATGCCAAGTTGCACCTATGTGTCAAAGTGATTAAGGTATCTGACGCGTTTAGTCAGTAATCCCAGGGCGACGCCACGAACTGTCCTTATTGAAGAACATTGTATTGACCATGCACGAATATTCAAATGTTTACCAGCTTGCTGAATGCCTGATGTATACCTATCGATTTCCGGTCAGCATGACCTTGTTTACAATGACTGTTCCTGTTGATACCATGTGTGTTCTCGTCAATAAATGTTTTGAAACGTGTATGCAGTGTCCAAGCATCTTGACTACTGCATGGTGAGTGTATGTGGGTTGCAGGGGTCTACATATCATATCGTACGAGCCTCTTAACACATTCGCGCGCCTTCATTCGCACCCACCTCAGTTCATCATCATCCGCTCGCACTACACACCTGGAACAACATGTATACTGTCTTGGGCCAGTGATCACCTCAACAGAGAAAAGTACAGTTACAATTTTTGGTGGACCAGTTACGTGGGCTCTTCTGATAACATTTCTTGTGGACAGAGCGAGCAATATTAACATTATTGATGACATTAATGTGTGGTCCAGAAATTTACATTTCATGGGGCTATTTTGCAGTGAGAAAGGACAAGTACACATTACATTTCTGATCTGTGGGTTTAAGCTGGACAGAGCGAGAAATTAACATTTCCGTGGACCTTATGCTACATTTATTTTGCCTCCAGTGTTGTCCAGAAATTTACATTTCTACATGTGCTACATGTCATGAGGAACAAAGTGGACAACTGAGAATAACACACATACTCTATGCTTTCAAGTTTTGTCTACACAGGACAGAAATAGGTCATCAACTGTTGACGCAGATAAACAGTGTGAGCATTTATGTTATAATGCTACATAAACCACAACAGGACAAGTACTGAAGTTAACATCTAGGCATTTGCTACGTGGACAACAACTGCAAGTCGAGTCCCTTTTTTGTAAACGGGTACCGCTGGGTCGTTTACACGTTTCAGTCTGGGTCTTTGATAAGGGTGGATTTGTGCTGAAGTGGTAACTTGCCCCCCTTATCGACACCTGGTGTTAAAGTGTAAGATGTAGGTGTCTTCTCTGATTTAGGATGTTGCTGTGTATGTGGTAGTGGAACAGTTCAATGGGTTATCACACAGGCAACATGACGTGTAGAGTCATAGAAAGGGTAACTTCGTTGTATAAGTTTCTTTCATTTATTGCACGCCACAAAACAGTCATGATACTTATGACATCAACATGGTTAACGAGTTCAGCAAGATGATATGGCACATTGAAAACAATTTCTGTAGTCAGCAATGATAGCTGTTGTATATATGCGTCATAAGACATCACAGTTCAATAGATTCAGAAATTCATCAATCATCGAGTGCTAGTTCGTGAAGCTGTATAAATAATAATAATTTCTATAACTTCTGCAACAGTGTCAGCTACAGATCTTCAATGTTCATAAACAATAATAAATGCTCCCATTCTGATGCTAGCAGATCAGTTGTATACAATAAGTCCGTTCACTGTCTGCACGTGAATAGCATACATGGGCTACAGGTCAGCTCGACCTTTATAATGTTCCTAAGTCTAACCATCTGACTTGGACGTGATCTCTGATATAACGAATCCTGGAACACAGACAACAGTCTTGTTGGTCTAGAGCGACCCATATATATATTTAACTAGTTCAGGTATAAGTACCGGTGACTTAATCCTAGTCAAAGTACCTCTCCATTTTGCATCACACAGGCGAGCAAATAGGCGACAAAATGACGAACCTCTAGACGATAGCATAAAGTTCGATACAAGAGGAATTACCTTATTTCGGAAAATCAACCATGAACATATGCCTCCAGGCAGGCTGCATAATACTGGGAAATAGTCTAGTTAGCTAACTAACTCACTAAGACACTGTATTTCCCTCAGAGAATCACAAGACGCAGTTGCGTCTGCTCGCTTCTTAAACCATTTCTAAACTGCCCCAACTGGGCGGAACACACAGAACGAACTCCCGGTTTGACATGCGCAGAACGACAATCTCTGAGTTGCCGTTCACAATAAGACGATTCGAAGAACATTCGAGATAAAAGTCTTACACAGTCGCGCCTTTTATGGTCATGAAAAGAAGCGTTAAGAAAGGTTTCAGACATCTACCATAGTTGACTGATACTACCAAATAAGGAGATGTGGTCACGCTTCGTTCAAGAAATTATAGACCGAACGTGTCTCTATACAAGAGAAGGCAACTCCTAACAAATTGTAGTTTCGATAACTCGGATTATGTCCCTTTGACCATAGAAAACATAATACACACTTCAGTCAAAAAAAATGATCATACATATGAAAAAAATGTTTATACAAACGAAAAATAATAATGATCCGTGCGTAACATTACCGCACCCTCCCTGGAAAAAAAAAAAAAATGGGACATTTTTTTTTTTTTTTTTTAAATCCTGGAGCCGGAAAAAATCTAGGCTCCTAACGCACGTATGATGCGTGGATATATACCTAACAAATTAGCTCAACGCATGGAGCGACACTGAGATCATATCTCAGATCCTTAGAGAAAAAATTTATCTAAGTATACGCTGATATATTCCAGGAAGGTGCCACCAACACACGCCACAATGATGGCAACAACATAATGACAATCAAATTATACTCATACCAAATATAAAATTAAATATATTATGTGTTATCATACAATGTGTTGCAAATAGCGGTGTAATTTACTAATATACCGCACTATATTATTACATTATATAAAGTAACAGTAATTAATAAGTAATACATGTGTTGCTCTTCGGTGACATAAAACATTCAATAGAAGAAGATGTGGACATCATCCGCTCCCAATGTAGGACAGGACTTGATATCCTCAAAGTTCCACAATGGACATAAACTCGCAGACTTCAATGATGTGCTGCGAAAATATCAATAACACAAATCTTAAAGACAACTGGTAAATTTCTTAATACAATCCTGAAAATAATTTATTTAAATGTGGCCGAGTGATCTTTTGGCCCGTATATCACTAACTAAGCCTTCTTAGATAATTACATGGTACAATGTTATAAATTTCCCTCAAAAAAAAAAATGAGACAAAATCTACTAACATGTCATTATAACATTGGACTGTATATCAGGAAATATATATATATGACAGAAGAATCATGTGGAATCGTGTGGACATCTGGACAGAATGTCTGCCATTACATTATCCGAACCACGGATAGCTCGAACCGAGAAATGAAATGGTTGAAGAGCTATGGCATAACGAGTGGACCTCGAGCTCTTCAAGTTTTTGCTCTGAATAGCAGTAAGCGCTTTCTGGTCGGTTTCCACAATGAAATGTGCGCCTAGAAGAAATCTTTGTAACTTCAGAATAGACCATACCATAGCCAATAACTCACGGTCTAAAACCGAGTAATTCTTTTCTGCAGCGTTTAATTTCCTAGAGATATACATCACCGGATGCAAAGTATCAGAATACTCCTGCATTAGTGCTGCCCCAATCCCTGTTGACGAGGCGTCACTTCGAAGAACAAAAGTCTTCTCAATAGTAGGTAACTTAAGAATAGGTGGAGATGAAAATAGGGCTTTAACCTGGTCCAATGAGGATTGACATTCTTTAGACCAGCGGATCAGATTAGGCGACCCTTTCTTCAATAAAGTAGAAAGCGGTGCCATAATGGAGGACAGATTCGGAATGAATCGTCCGTAGAATTGAATCAAACCTAATAGACTCCTTACTTGTTTTTTCGTCTTAGGGACCGAAATGTTAAGTATTTTTGAAACATTGTGGTCCTCTGTCTTTAAAAGACCATGACCAACCCGATGACCTAGGAAAGAAATCTCGCTAAATCCTATAAAGGCTTTAGAGGGTTTTGCAGTCAAGTTATACTCGCGAAGAGTAGACAGTAATTCGTATAAACCCAAATAGTGATCTTCCCAAGAATCACTGAATAGACAGATATCATCTAGGTATGCTATGACATCTGTACGATATGCGAGAATTCGCCGCATCATGCGTACGAATGTAGCAGGGGCGTTCATAAGACCAAAAGGCATGAAATTCCATTGGAATAAACCCCTAGGTGTAGAAAAAAGCTGTAAAAGGTTTGGCACGTTCAGTTAGCGGGACTTGCCAATAACCTTTAGACAAATCTAGTTTGGTAAAGAATCTAGAATTAGAAAGTTTATTGAGTAGCTCTTCTAATGAAGGCATAGGTTCAGCATCGAACTTCGTAACTTGGTTCAATTTGCGATAATCTACGCAAATGCGAATGTTATTATCCTTCTTTCGAACAATAACCATAGACGAAGAGTATGCTGAAGTGGATGGTTCAATGATTTCCAAACGTATCATTTCATCCAACTCTTTTTCGACTTGAGACTGGAAATGAATAGGTATTGGATATGGTCTGACTCTGATAGGATTGTGATCAGTTAGCACAATGTCATGTTCTATGACATGTGTGTGTCCCGGGATGTCTGTAAGAACATCCTGAAATGTTTGCAACATCGAAGAAACTTGTCGATGTTCCTCAGCGGAAAGATTTGGAGAAACGGTCACGTTTTTCCAAGATTCCGTAGAATAAAGTGGGACCATAGAAAGAGGAAGATTGACATCAGAAAAAGTAGTTTCCTCATCCTGTATAACTGACAGAGATGAGTACTGACCATGAGTTGCTTGTGAATTGTCCGTAGCCTGGAAAATAGGCTGCAAATAGTCAGGTCTTTCATAAAATTCTGTGAGCATATTTATGTGGAAAGTTTTATGCTTTCCATCAATATCGACAACATAGTCGACATCAGAAATTTTGGAGACTATTGCATATGGACCTTTCCATGCAATTAGAAGTCTGTTCTCCCTTGAAGGAAGTAGAACGAGAGCTTTGTCACCTGGACAAAGTTGTCGTAGACATCTATTCTTATTTGCAAACTGCCTTGCCTTTTCTTTAGCAAATTCTGAAGACGAAGTTGCTAGTTTGCATGCCTCGATGATCTTTTGCCTAAGAGCAATGACGTACTCATAAGAAGATTGAGTCTCATCGCTAATATTATCGGCAGTGATTAGATCGTGAAGTAAAGACATAGGGCCGCGCGGTTGCGCGCCAAAGACAAGTTCAAAAGGGGGAAACCCCGTATGTTCATTGGGGACCTCTCTATACGCAAAGAGAGCCGCGGGTAAGACCCTGTCCCAATCCTGAGGATGATCCTCAGTTATTTTACCAAGTAAAGTTTTCAGAGTCCTATTTAAACGTTCGACCAACCCATTAGACATTGGGTGATAGATACTGCTGAGAGACCTTTTAATGTGTAGCATAGACATTACCTGTGACATAGTGTCTGATATAAGTTGAGTGCCATGGTCTGACAATATTTCTCCGGGAAAACCCAAGCGAGAAAATATCAGCCAAAGAGCGTCTGCGATATCAGCAGTTGAGATGCTCTTGAGAGGTATTGCCTCTGGCCAACGTGTGCACATATCGACACATGTAAGGATAAATTGATGTCCTCTAGCCGACTTAATTCTAAAAGGACCGATAATATCTATTGCCATTTTTTGAAAAGGGCGAATAGGAATGTCAGCAGCCTGGATAGGCGCAGCATGTCGTGGTCCTTTAGATTTGACCTCCTGACATACTTTGCAAGAGCGACAGTACATTCGTATGTCCTTGCTCACAAATGGCCAAAAGAAAGCCGCAAGAACCCTCGACTTTGTACGGGAAAAACCCATATGTCCAGCACATTGCGAGTCATGAGCATGTTGCAATATTTGCAATCTCATGCTCTTAGGCACAAGAATTTGTGAATGAGTGGACGTAGTCGAGTCTTGTACCATACGTACAAGTACGCCGTTCTTCATAGAAATCCAAGATTTCCTATTAGTGTTCTGATTAGGATCACCTTTTTTTGCTAGAATGAAGAATTTTTGTAAAGAAGGATCTTCTTCTTGCAATTTGATAAATGAGTCACGTGTAATAGTCAAGTGACTATCTTGGTCATTTACTTCATCATTATTAGTTAATGAAGTTTGAGGTGGATCCAGAGCATGTGCTCTTGTGACCACCGCATTGGTAGCTTCAATGTTTTGCTCTTCCCAAACAGCAATCTGCTGTGGGGTACATTCCCTAACTCCGTGAATACGACCAATAATAAGGTCCGCAATGGGGTTTGGAAGTAGACACGCGTGGACCTCTCCCGTGAAGAAAGGAGTAGCAATGTGTATTATAGCAGTAGGATACTTTTCTAACGTGCCACCAAATGTGACACATTTGATGACTTTTCCTGTAGCACAGGATGGATCTACAAGAGATTGCCTAACGCCGACAGTAGTACATCCAGAATCAAACAACACTGAGACTGGATTACTATTTACTAGCCCCTTATGTAATATAAGAGAACCTCTCCCATCATGAGCAACATTAGCAGGAAGAGCGGGCAAAGGATGACCACAGCTTAGAGTACTAATGGTTTTCGGATCAAATAAAGTACTGCATTGGATACACTTATTTGCCCTACGAAAATCAAAAGATGAGCATCCGATAGCATTATGGTCTTTATCATTATTAACCTGTTTATCTGCTCCCTGAGATTCTTGTTGAACAGAATTTGTCTGTTGATATCTTTTTCTCTTATGTTGCGATCTACCGCGACCATTATTGCCTCTGCAATTATCATTAAAGTCCCTACTGTAATTTTTATCCTGGTTTGAGTTCCAGTTTCCATAACTGTCATTACTATCTCTATGCTGTTGAGAACCTCTATTATCTTGGTATTGAGGTCTCTGCATAAAATATTTTCCTCTATACCGATTACCTTTGTGAAAATTTCTAAAGTTAACCGGAGTAGAATAACGTGTAGTATTAGGTTGTCTCCAGTTCTGGGAAGAAGAATCACCCTGGAATTGATCACTATGGTTCTGGGCATAATTACGATTACTCTTTTTATTGAAATTTTTCTGGCTACCCTGAAATTTACGCATAAAATTTGGGCCATAAGGTGCTGCCGAAGCAACTGGCAGACCTTCTTTCACCTTAGAGTTACTAATGGTTATGTGCGGATGCGCAGTAACATACTGGCTACAGTATTCTTCCATTTCTTTTATGTTTTTAGGCTTACGCTCATGAAGAAAAGATAGAAAAGCTTCATTAACAGAAGACATAACCTTATCTCTAAGTAGTAAATCCATAAGAGCTTCAAATGTATTTTCTGTCTTAGACAACTCAACCCATCGTAAAAAAGTAAGACGGATGCCTGAGATGAATTCAGAGAATTCAACTCCAGTTTCTGGTAACATGGTTTTAAATTTAAGACGATATCCGTCCTCGTTAAGTTGGTACTTCTTTAACAATGCCGCCCTGACAACCTCATAGTTGTTTTTGTCAGGCACATCTACCATACTCAACAAAGTCAAAGCATCACCTCTAAGTATCTTGGACAGATGATACACATATAATGTTTTATCTATATTATGCACATTACATGCACTTTCAAATCTATCTAGATAAAATGTTATATCATCGATTGAGGGATTAAATGCTGGTAGATTAAGCTTGAAATCCTTAGCATTAGTCTTATTTGACACCTTATTTGCATCATTAGCATTACCAGTGTTCAATAACTTTAACTTCTCTAACTCTAAAGCTAAGATTTTTTCATCATGTTCCATTTTTGCTTTTCTCTCATCAGCCTCTCTTTGTAACCTTCTTTCTTCAGCCTCAGCCTGTAACTTTCTTTCTTCAGCCTGGGCCTGTAACTTTTTTCCTTCAGCCTCTATTTCAAGTCTCTTATTTTCAGCTTCTTTTTCAAGTCTCTTATTTTCAGCTTCTTTTTCAAGTCTCTTATTTTCAGCTTCAGCCTGAAGCCTCTTCTCCTGAGATTCTGCTTCTCTTTTTTGTTTTTCCATTTGAAATCTTTTTTCCTCCACCTGCATCTGCAGTTTCTTTTGTTCTATTTCAGCCTCTATTCTCTTTTGTTCAGTTTGTTCTTTCATTTTCTTTTCTTCCGACTTCAATGCCTTGGCATATTGAACAGTCGCAAATTCTTCTAATTTATCACCTGTCTTCCCAAGGGCTTTACCCTGCTCAATAAAGTACTCAAATGTAGACATGATGTCCAAAATGTGAGTACAGAACCTGAAATAATTAATTATCTTATTTCAATGTTAAATAGCAACAAGACTTAATAAAGTGCTTGTATAATCTCTATGTTGAACCCAATCTCTGTGGGAAACAGGAGTTGACACCAACTTGTATTATCAAATGTATAATAATATCACAAGTCACCTCTTAATTAACAGTGCACTATCCAAATCAGTGCATAATCATCAGTTATTTATCATAACTGCACTACAATAGTGCATAAGCAAAAAACACCAGTTTGTTATGATAAGTGCACTATAGACCAATAGTGCATGAGCATATATCAACAATAGTGAAAGCTAACTATGCAAGAACTATGTAAACAATAACAAGACAATGTAAACAATAACAAAGGTCATCAACAATGTAAACAATAACAAAGATCAAAGTCAATGTAAACAACAACAAAGATCAGAGTCAATGTAAACAATAACAAAGATCAGAGTCAATGTAAACAATAACAAAGATCAGAGTCAATGTAAACAATCAACAAAGATCAAACAATACGAAAACATTCGCATAAGTCAAATACACAAACAGCAAAACTAAAAAGAAATATGCGAAGATATGACTAACAAATGACGCTACAGTGTATACACAAAAATATACGTAAAGAACTGAATAATAGCAAAGGGGAGACCTACAAATACAAACAATCGAAATCGAAACTAAAAACACAAAGAAAGAGAGAAAAGAAAAAAGAAAAAAAAATATATATATACAAGAAACAGAAATAAAGCACAACTCGTCACAACTAAACAGATATAGCAACGATTGTCGCTAGCAAATTTCACTGTAGGAAATTCGCACAGTCCCTAACGAAAACGCTAACAGTAGAACCTCTGTGACGTGGTATCTTCTACTGCAAGACTCCGCCCAACCGAGAAAACCCGCTGAAATATAAACATATAAATATACAAATAACAAATAACATATAACATATAAACATGTATCATGAAAACAATAGGAGAAAGTGTGAAAGTACAGAAGGCTCAGTTAGAACATAAGGGCACAGTTCACAAACAAAACAGGCCACTTAACTTCTATAAATCCAGCGTCAGCACGGTGCAGAACAGGATGTAATCAGCATTCTGAGGATAATGATCCAACGTTGATTAACTTCTGCTCCCATAAACAGCCATGACGAAGGAAATGAGCTTCTAATACTGCAACAGTTGTTACGGCACTTGACCTTCTGAATCTTCTAAATTGATTTAACCGGCACTTGACCTTCTGAACCCGCAACAGTACCCCTGAGACCGGAACAGTTGTTACGGCACTTGTCCTTCTTTTCACCAGATCAGGAAATCCATTCGCTCGGTACTTGTCCTTCTAATTTTACATAAACTTCAATATTGCCGAGCAGCGCCGGGTAGTTTCAAAATCAGCAACTGTCAGAAAATCCGGATACTTTCAATAAAATTTCTTGTAAGGTGGTAGTTGATGCTGTAGTTGTATCTAGTATGATGATGATGTCTGGGTTTGCTGACCCCCTTGATAGCTGGAATCAGAGTGAACCAACCTATGGCCACCAAAAATGATATGGTGCGCCAAAATATCAGATGATAGAACCAGCTCTGGCCACCAAAAATGATAAGGGTGGATTTGTGCTGAAGTGGTAACTTGCCACCCTTATCGACACCTGGTGTTAAAGTGTAAGATGTAGGTGTCTTCTCTGATTTAGGATGTTGCTGTGTATGTGGTAGTGGAACAGTTCAATGGGTTATCACACAGGCAACATGACGTGTAGAGTCATAGAAAGGGTAACTTCGTTGTATAAGTTTCTTTCATTTATTGCACGCCACAAAACAGTCATGATACTTATGACATCAACATGGTTAACGAGTTCAGCAAGATGATATGGCACATTGAAAACAATTTCTGTAGTCAGCAATGATAGCTGTTGTATATATGCGTCATAAGACATCACAGTTCAATAGATTCAGAAATTCATCAATCATCGAGTGCTAGTTCGTGAAGCTGTATAAATAATAATAATTTCTATAACTTCTGCAACAGTGTCAGCTACAGATCTTCAATGTTCATAAACAATAATAAATGCTCCCATTCTGATGCTAGCAGATCAGTTGTATACAATAAGTCCGTTCACTGTCTGCACGTGAATAGCATACATGGGCTACAGGTCAGCTCGACCTTTATAATGTTCCTAAGTCTAACCATCTGACTTGGACGTGATCTCTGATATAACGAATCCTGGAACACAGACAACAGTCTTGTTGGTCTAGAGCGACCCATATATATTTAACTAGTTCAGGTATACAGATACCGGTGACTTAATCCTAGTCAAAGTACCTCTCCATTTTGCATCACACAGGCGAGCAAATAGGCGACAAAATGACGAACCTCTAGACGATAGCATAAAGTTCGATACAAGAGGAATTACCTTATTTCGGAAAATCAACCATGAACATATGCCTCCAGGCAGGCTGCATAATACTGGGAAATAGTCTAGTTAGCTAACTAACTCACTAAGACACTGTATTTCCCTCAGAGAATCACAAGACGCAGTTGCGTCTGCTCGCTTCTTAAACCATTTCTAAACTCCCCAACTGGGCGGAACACACAGAACGAACTCCCGGTTTGACATGCGCAGAACGACAATCTCTGAGTTGCCGTTCACAATAAGACGATTCGAAGAACATTCGAGATAAAAGTCTTACACAGTCGCGCCTTTTATGGTCATGAAAAGAAGCGTTAAGAAAGGTTTCAGACATCTACCATAGTTGACTGATACTACCAAATAAGGAGATGTGGTCACGCTTCGTTCAAGAAATTATAGACCGAACGTGTCTCTATACAAGAGAAGGCAACTCCTAACAAATTGTAGTTTCGATAACTCGGATTATGTCCCTTTGACCATAGAAAACATAATACACACTTCAGTCAAAAAAATGATCATACATATGAAAAAATGTTTATACAAACGAAAAATAATAATGATCCGTGCGTAACAGTCTTACAGTAAATATGCCACTTAATCGAGGGTTACTGTAAGCGTTCTGTAGGGATTGCAATTTTCTTAATTGAAATTTGCTAGCGACTTTTGTTGCTATTTTTTTTTTTTTTTAGCTGTGACGACATCAGTTAGTGTTGTTTTCGTTATTTTTCCGTTCTTTGATTTTCGACTAATTTTGTTTGTATCTGTTCTTCTCTCATTCCTTCCGTTTATTTCTTTACACCTTTTCGTTTATAACAGTGTTGCCATTTGTCTTGTTTATTTTTCGCGGTCATCATTACACATTTGTGTAACATTTTCTTTACTTTTTGCTGTATTGTTTATTTGACTTCCGCGAACGTTTTCGGTCATTGTTCTGTATCTTTGTCTTTGTATTTATGATTGTACTACATTATTGTCATACACAGTCTACATACATACACTTGGTCATGTATTATTATTATTATTGATAAGGTACACTCTTCATATAGAGATTGTTAATAAAATATTATTATATAAGATATTTATACAAGTTCTTTGATAAAAGACTTGTTATCTTCAAAGATTGAGACAAGGTGAAATACATATTCAAGTTCTTTAAAAAAAAAAAAAAAAGACTTGTGCCCATAGTGAGTGGGATATAAAGGAATTATTTTCCACAGGTACTCAAGTGATTTTTTGTTACATTATAAACAAGAGGACCATACAAGGTCTTTGTCTAAGACTAAGAGAGTGAAATAAAGTGAAGTGAGTATACAAGTCTAGCATTTCAGACTTGTCTCCCAATGATTGGGATATACAGGTAATTTCGTTAATTTTTTCAGGTTACTGATCTCATTAGACAGAATGTCTACATTGGATTTCTTCATCCAGCAAGGGTTGACCCTTGGTAAGTCTGGTAAAGAATTGGAAGAATATTCATCTGCTCAATTCGCCATTGCATTAAAGTCAGAGGAAAAGAAACAAAAAGAGGAAATTAAATTGAAAGCAGAAGCTGAACAAAGGAGAGCAGATGCTGAACTTAAGAAGCTAGATGCTGAGAATAGAAGATTAGAACTTGAAGAGAAAAGGTATCAAAGAGAAGCTGCTGCTGAGGACAAAAAACTTCAAGCTCAAGCTGCTGCTGAGGAGAGAAAAGCTCAAGCTGCTGCTGAGGAGAGAAAAGCTCAGGCTGATGAAAGAAAATTCCAGATGGAAATGGAAGACAAAAAACTTCAAGCTGCTGCAGAGGAGAAAAAAATTCAAGCTCAAGCTGCTGCAGAGGAGAGAAAACTTCAAGCCGCTGCAGAGAAAACTTCAAGCTGAGGCTGAAATTAGAAAAATGGAACATGAGGAAAGAAAACAGAAGATGGAACTTGATGAAAGACTCGCAACTTTGGAGTTAGAGAAATTGAAATTGGCGAGTACGGGTGCTCAGCAAACAACTTCGAGTACGACAAAGGAGTTTGTTAATAGGATTAAATTGCCTCATTTCAATCCTTTAAAGGATGACGTAGCAGATTATCTAGATAGATTCCAATTTTTATGCGATACGCATAACATAAAAAAGGAAAAATATGTTGAACAACTGATGGAATTTTTTACAGGTGACACAGTGACTACTCTTATGACAATAGACGAACATGACAGGACTAATTATGATGTTGTCAGAGCAGCATTGCTAAAAAAAATACCAACTAAAAGAAGAAGACCATCGTCTTCGTTTTAGGACAATGTTGCCAGAAAATGGAGTAGATTTCTGATTTTGTTACAAAAATACGTCGTACATTTACACGATGGGTTGAGTTGTCTCAGACTGAGAAAACATATGAAGGTCTAATGGACTTATTATTGCGAGATAAGGTTTTGTCATCTGTTAATGATTCTTTTCTTGCATTCCTTCATGAGCGTAAGTGTAAAGGGCAATTTTTACTATCTTGCAATATAATACATTTATATACTTATTATGTTCGCAAATATTTTGTAATCAAAGTATTTCCTTTTTAAGTGCTTAAGGAGAAGTCATTTTTGAGTTACTTCCCTTGAAAGTAGTTCCGTCATCTTCGATCGGACTCCGCGGACGAGTCTAGGCCTACTGCGATTTATTCTTTGGCTGGGTAGGAATAGATTGTTCTTGCTTCAGTATATCTATGGCCTGAATTTATACGTAGTGTTTGTATGAGTAGGACGAGTCTGTCTTATATATGGATATCTTTACATTTCTAAGTCGAACTATGTTGGTTGTCGCTAGAAAAGGTCAAAGGCTATGCAGCGGAAGTATCGCTAGCAAGGGGTGTGATTCATGGCCGTCATCCTGTCTGGATGTCGAATTTTGTTGTAGCAGGCCTATCGCCGAAAAAGTGATCTATAAGTCAATGGGGAAAAGTGATAGTCATTTAGACATGTTGTATGTACTTTACCCCAGTGTTTATTCTCTTTTGCCAAGGAATGGCAAAGTTATATTTCGCATAGAAAGGTAAAACCACAATTTATTATGAACTTGGGCTTCGCCATCGTTGTCGATAAACAGATGCACAGTGGTACTTTTGAAAAGAATATTTATTCAAAGGAAGACGACATTCCTATGTATCAACACTAGATTGTATGATATTATTCAATCACCTCTATGAGAGAAGCTATGAAGAAATGAGGACATTTAACGAATGACCAATTTTGGTCTGGGTCCTATAGTGAGTGAAACTCACGAGAGAAGAACAGCCATGTTGAAATTCATATACTTTGTATTTATCGAGTGAGAAAAAGGGATGCCTGTACTATCGCTCGATGAACCAAGAGATCACTGCTACATGTGAGAACCCATGTCTGGGATTCCTATATCTTTATGGAAAATATATATATTGAACTTTACGTGAAGGGATATTCACTAGACGAGGTTAGGTCTAGGAGCCTTCCTATATATTGGTTATGGTCTGACGTGCCCAGTCAGTAAAGCCAGATGATTTACATGATGGGACTCTGAATGCTTATTTACGAATGCTCCATTATGATATTTGCCAAGCATGAATGCTAACTTAAGATGATATTCCTGTGATCAACATTATGCTGTCTATGTCGACATTTGTTCCTGTAACCATACACGTACTGTCCAAGTGTGCGTCCCATTAAATGTTATAAAAAGACCACCGTAGTTCCAGTACTTCTTGAATTCGAACAGTGTGAGTATGAGTGATGTACTACCAACCTGTCAACTCTATCGAATCATGCTACCATTCGCGTTCTGACATTCACATACACACTCATTGTTTACACTCACATTCTTGTCGGAGCCTCATCACGTTCCAGGACAAGATGACCTGTATGACCAAAACTGTGCTGGGTTTAATGAGTTGACAATCGTTACACTTTACTACACCAGTCCCAACATCTACATTTATCAACTGGTGGACATTCACGTCATTTAACAAATAAAGCGTGATTCAACAACTAGTAGCCAGTATGAGTTAACAACTAAACAGAATTTAACAACTGGTGTGCCAGCTTCCTGGGTCAACCTGCACAGTGACCATATTGAGAAGTAAACTACTGAGACCAGACGTTCCTTGGGGTCTGTTACGACACACAAATACATCAGCAGTACAACTCTACAGTGATGTCAGCGTGACCTGTCCTGTCGACAGTATGCGGTAACTAGGTCAGCGTTTGTTGACATTTGGTTCGTTGGACATTTGCCATACAACTGACAGTGTTACACAGCAAGCTTGGTTGAAACATAGAACATTACACATCAGGACTGGAGAATATTTGACAGTGTTTGCGAAAGGAAATGTTATTGAACTGAGAAGTCCTACATCGATTGTTATCATTCACATCAACGATGGAGCTTCTATTTCTGTGTTGAATTTAAAATAATTAGACCAGAAGTATTTGTTTAATAAAGTACCACAGTACTGTACTATTAGGCAGTGTAACTGAGCCTTCTTTACAACACATTCTTTCTGCAACACTCTATTTACATCATATTGCCATACTATTTATGCAATTATGTATTTATGTTTAAATATTTATATGTGATATTTGTTTGTATCCAGCGGGTTGTTGTTTTGGTTGGGCGGTGTCACACAACAGAGTATCCCACGTAATAGAGGGTCTGATGTGTGCGTTTCTATAGGTGCAATTTTCTTGATTGAAAATTTGCTGCGACAGCTGTTGCTATTAGTGTTAGCTGTGAAGACTGTACTCATTGTTGTTTTTGTAATATTCCTCTGTTCTTTAGTTTGTTTTGATTTGTTTGTAATTTGTTGGTCTACCCTATTCTATCTTTCAGTTCTATTCTCAATTTATATTTATATACTGTGGCGTTATTTGTATTTGTTATCCTCTTGCGGTTTATCTTTTATTGTTTTCCCATTTCATTTATTTCATTTCCGCAAATGTTTTCATGTTCTCCTGTATAACTGTTTTGTTTTGTGCCTGATCGACATACACTATTTAAAATATAGTTGATCATATAAATTGATGTACAAGAATCAACTGATAGTTAATTGCTATTACTAAAGGTACACAGTTGATGATATAAAACACTATTTCTGGTGCACTGCACTTATATTATAGAGTGAACCAGCAACTTATAGTTGTTATTATATAAGGATTTATACAAGACCTTTGTAAGGCTTGTTTCCCACAGTGATTGGGATAGTTAAGTACTATTTTCCACAGGTTAAAAAGTTATCATACAAGGTCTTTGATTAAGACTAAGAAAGTGAATTTATTTACTTTTGCAAATTACTGATCTTATTAGACAAGATGTCTACATTAGATTATTTTATCACACAAGGCAAGGCTCTTGATAAGACTGGTCAGCAATTAGAAGAATGGGCAGTTGCTCAATATGACAAAGCATTAGCTGCTGAAGAAAGAAAAGCATTGATTGAGGAGAAAAGATTAGAAGCTGAGGAAAAAAAATTACAAAGAGAGTATGAACAAAAGAAATTGCAGATACAGACTGATGAAAAAAAGATTCCAGATGGAAATGGAAAAAGAGAAAAGAAAAGATGAAGCTGCTGCAGAAGAGAAAAAATTACAAGCTGCTGCAGAAGAGAAAAAATTACAAGCTGCTGCAGAAGAGAAAAAATTACAAGCTGCTGCAGAAGAAAAAAGATTACAAAGAGAAGCTGAAGCAGAAGAGAAAAAATTACAAGCTGCTGCAGAAGAAAAAAGATTACAAAGAGAAGCTGAAGCAGAAGAGAAAAAAGCAATAAGAGAGCATGAACACAAAAAAGAACTTTTAGCATTTGAGTTAGAAAAGTTAAAGTTAACAAACATAAGTGATGGTAATCAAGCATCTGGTGGTAATGGTAAACCCTTTACTTACAAGGTCAAGGTACCAGCGTTCAACCCTTCCAGTGATGACATAACATTCTGGCTAAATAGATTTGAACGCTCGTGTCGAGCACATAATGTAGATAAATCACAATATGCTAACCAGTTATCAGAAAATCTGAAAGGTGATTCTCTGACTAGTTTAAGTTTGGTTGAAGAGGCTGACAAAGATAACTATGATGTTATTAGGGCAGCCTTATTAAAGAAGTATCAGTTGTCTGAAGAGGGTTATCGGAAGTTGTTTAAGACAATGGTGCCTGAGGCAGGTGTAGAATTCTCAGAATTCATTGCAAGGACACGTCTTACATTTGATCGTTGGATTGAGCTATCCAAAACAGAAAAGACTTATGAAGCCCTTATGGACTTGATACTCAGAGACAAGATTATGTCAAGTATAAATAAACCTTTCCTCGAATTCTTACATGAGCGTAAACCTAAGTCTCTAAAAGAAATGGAACAGTATTGTACCCAATACGTCACTGCACATCCGGACGTAGCTATTAGCAACAGTAAGGTTAAAGAAGGTATGCCAGTTGCTTCTGCAACACCATACAACCCTAATCACTCTCACAAATTCCAAGGACCTCAAAATAGGTTTAATAAAAAAGGTAACTATTACAGTTATCAGAACCAAGGTAACCAATCATTTCAGGGTTCTTCTTCGAATACCTGGAGAAGAGCTGACAGCCCTCGATTCAGGGGTGGTCATAATTACAGGAACTTTCGCAAAGGAAGTCATTCTAGAAACTATCCAAGTTTTCCTTCATGGAGACAACAAGATCATAATTACAGAGATACTCATTATAATGAATATGATGATAGTAACCAAAGGAGCTATGATTCAAACCCGAGTAGAGGTTATAATAGTGGAAACAATGATAAGTACAGAGGCAATAATAACAAAGGTAGAGCACAATTCAAAAAACATAAAGCTCATTACCAGGCGAACTCTGCACAGCAAGAGTCCCACGAAGCCTATAAACAAAATAAAGATAATGATGACTCTAATAATATGGCATGTGCCGCTTTTGATTTTGGGAGAGCATCTCAGTGCCCCCAATGCAAAACATTATTTGAGCCAACCACAGTGTCTACTTTAAGCTGTGGCCATCCTCTTCCCGCTCTTCCTGCGTCAATCGCGCATGATGGGAGAGGTTCTCTTGTCTTACACAAAGGTTTAGTAAATGACAATCCAGTCTCAGTACTTTTTGATTCTGGATGCACAACTATTGGGGTTAGGCAGTCACTCATAGATCCTTCTCATTCTACAGGCAAAGTAGTCAAATGCGTAACATTTGGCGGCACCATAGAGAAATACTCTACCGCTATCATTAGGATTGCTACTCCTTTCTTCACAGGAGATGTACACGCATGTCTTTTGCCGGATCCGATCGCTGATCTTATCATCGGTCGCATTCACGGAGTCAAAGAATGCACTCCGGAGCAAATTTCCGTTTGGGAAAATCAAAATATGCAATCTGCTAATGCAGTAGTCACTAGAGCTCAAGCTCTCAATATGCCTGAAACTTCATCTGTTGAAGATAATGAAGTGCATAACCAAGATGATCCCTTGGTAATTTCTCGTGACTCGTTTATAAAACAACAAGAAGAAGATCCGACTCTTAAGAAATTCTTCACTCTTGTAACGAAAGGTGATCCGAATAAAGATTCAAATTGTAAATCTTGGATTACAATGAAGAATGGCGTACTTGTACGTATGGTGCAAGACTCCACTAAGTCAAGTCATTCTCAGATTCTTGTACCCAAGAATTTGAGAGTTAAGATCTTACAACATGCACACGACTCTCAGTGTGCTGGTCACATGGGTTTTTCCCGTACAAAGTCAAGAGTTCTTGCGGCTTTCTTTTGGCCTTTTGTGAACAAGGACATACGGATCTATTGTCGATCCTGTAAAGTATGTCAAGAAGTCAAATCCAAAGGTCCTCGTCATGCTGCGCCTATTCAGGCTGCAGATATTCCTATTCGTCCATTCCAGAAAATGGCGATAGACATCATTGGTCCATTCAAGATCAAATCTGCTAGAGGACATCAGTTTATCTTAACGTGTGTAGACATGTGCACACGTTGGCCAGAGGCTATCCCTCTAAAGAGCATTACTACCGCTGACATTGCAGATGCTCTTTGGCTTATATTTTCTCGGCTGGGATTCCCCGGAGAAATATTATCAGATCATGGCACCCAACTGATATCGGATACCATGTCTCAAGTAATGTCTACTCTACAGATAGAGAGATCTTTGAGTAGCATCTATCATCCTATGTCCAATGGGATGGTCGAGCGACTAAATAGAACACTTAAGAACTTATTAGGGAAGATAACTGAGGATCATCCTCAAGATTGGGATAGGGTTTTACCCGCGGCCCTCTTCGCGTACAGAGAGGTCCCCAATGAACATACAGGGTTTTCTCCCTTTGAACTTGTCTTTGGCGCGCGACCGCGCGGCCCAATGTCTTTGCTGCATGATCTTATAACAGCTGACAATATTGACGATGACACAAAATCTTCTTACGAGTATGTCATCGCGCTGAGACAAAAGATTATCGAAGCATGCAAATTGGCAACGTCCTCTTCTGAATTTGCTAAGCAGAAGGCAAGACAATTTGCTAATAAGAAGAGAACTTTACGACAACTTTGTCCTGGTGACAAAGCATTTGTTTTGCTACCTTGTCGTGAAAATAGACTCCTTATTAGTTGGAAAGGTCCGTACGATATAATATCGAAAATTTCAGATGTTGACTACATCGTCGATATTAACGGGAAGCATAAAACCTTCCACATCAATATGCTTACGGAGTTCCATGAACGTCCTGACTATCTACAGCCTATTTTCCAGGCAACGGACGATTCTCATGTCAAACATGGTCATTACTCATCACTGTCTGTAATACAGGATGAGGAAACAAGTTTTTCGGATGTTAATCTTCCGCTTCCAATGATCCCACTACATTCTAGTGAATCATGGAAAGACGTTACTGTTTCTCCTGATTTGTCTCTAGGAGAACAGCGACAAGTTTCGTCTATGTTACAAACATTTCAGGATGTCCTCACTGACATCCCTGGACAAACTCATGTCATTGAGCATGACATTGTTCTAACTGAACATACTCCAATTAGGGTTAGACCTTATCCTATCCCTATACATTTCCAAACACACAGGTTGAAAAGGAGTTGGATGAAATGATAGATTTACAAATAATCGAACCATCCACTTCTGCATATTCTTCGCCGATGGTTATTGTTCGAAAAAAAGACAATAACATACGTCTTTGCGTTGACTATCGCAAATTGAATCAAGTTACGAAGTTCGATGCTGAACCTATGCCTTTACTAGAAGAGTTACTTACTCGTCTTTCTAAATCGCATTTTTTCACTAAACTTGATTTGTCTAAAGGATATTGGCAAGTTCCATTATCCGAACGCGCCAAACCTCTTACCGCTTTCTCTACTCCCAGAGGCCTTTTCCAATGGAATTTTATGCCTTTCGGCCTTATGAACGCACCAGCTACATTTGTACGCATGATGCGTCGAATCCTATCGTATCGGTCAGATGTCATTGCTTATCTAGACGACATCTGTCTTTTCAGCGATACTTGGGAAGATCACTATTCAGGGTTAGTTGAATTATTATCAACTCTGCGTGAGTATAACCTGACAGCAAAACCATCCAAAGCTTGTATTGGCTTTAGCGAAATTGCTTTCTTAGGCCATCGAGTAGGTCACGGTTTCTTGAAGACAGAAGACCATAATATCACTAAGATACTTAACATCTCTATCCCTAGGACTAAAAAGCAAGTGCGAAGTCTTTTAGGTCTCATACAATTTTATGGACGTTTCATTCCGAATCTGTCCTCTATCATGGCACCTCTCTCTACACTATTAAAGAAAGGGTCGCCTAACATGGTTCACTGGTCTCATGAATGCCAATCTTCACTAGAGAAGATCAAAACTATGTTTTCATCACCACCTATTTTAGTGTTACCTACAACAGATAAGACATTTGTTCTTCGTAGTGACGCTTCATCCACTGGGATTGGAGCGGCACTAATGCAAGAGTACTCTGGAACTCTGCATCCTGTAATGTATATATCCAGAAAACTTAATGCTGCAGAAAGGAATTACTCGGTTTTAGACCGTGAATTATTGGCAATGGTTTGGTCAATTCTCAAACTCCAAAGATTCCTTCTGGGCGCGCATTTCGTAGTGGAAACTGACCAAAAAGCTCTTACGGCTATCCAAAGTAAGAACTTGAAGAGCTCGAGATCAACTCGATACGCAATCGCTCTTCAACCTTTTCATTTCTCGGTACGAGCTATCCGTGGTTCAGAAAATGTGATGGCGGACATTCTGTCCAGATGCCCACATGATGCCACTTAACTGTTAAATATTGGATCTTTTTAATATGTATAACTTTACAACAGTTATTTTTTGTTTCTTTACTAAGATACACATTTGTAATTTAATAATAGAATGATGGTATCGCTACTTAGCGGTTTATTGATGTTTATTCACCGCTGTTCTTTGATGATTGTTTCTTCATAAATCATAAATTTAAGATTATAGTGTGAATTTTTGGTATGCATTGTATAATTACCAGAATTGTATTATACGTACATCACACCTTCCTGGAAACATTTATTCGTAGAGACACAATTTCTCTCAGATTTTGAGATATATTCTCACCGGTCATATTAGGAATTATAGTTATTCCTGATATTTTCATCTGCGCAGTATTCTTGCGTTGTGAGCCTATTCTACGTGCTCCTAGATGTATTTTTTAAAAAAAAATTTTTATTTTTTTTTCCCGGGAGGTGTGGTAAGACTGTAAAGGGCAATTTTTACTATCTTGCAATATAATACATTTATATACTTATTATGTTCGCAAATATTTTGTAATCAAAGTATTTCCTTTTTAAGTGCTTAAGGAGAAGTCATTTTTGAGTTACTTCCCTTGAAAGTAGTTCCGTCATCTTCGATCGGACTCCGCGGACGAGTCTAGGCCTACTGCGATTTATTCTTTGGCTGGGTAGGAATAGATTGTTCTTGCTTCAGTATATCTATGGCCTGAATTTATACGTAGTGTTTGTATGAGTAGGACGAGTCTGTCTTATATATGGATATCTTTACATTTCTAAGTCGAACTATGTTGGTTGTCGCTAGAAAAGGTCAAAGGCTATGCAGCGGAAGTATCGCTAGCAAGGGGTGTGATTCATGGCCGTCATCCTGTCTGGATGTCGAATTTTGTTGTAGCAGGCCTATCGCCGAAAAAGTGATCTATAAGTCAATGGGGAAAAGTGATAGTCATTTAGACATGTTGTATGTACTTTACCCCAGTGTTTATTCTCTTTTGCCAAGGAATGGCAAAGTTATATTTCGCATAGAAAGGTAAAACCACAATTTATTATGAACTTGGGCTTCGCCATCGTTGTCGATAAACAGATGCACAGTGGTACTTTTGAAAAGAATATTTATTCAAAGGAAGACGACATTCCTATGTATCAACACTAGATTGTATGATATTATTCAATCACCTCTATGAGAGAAGCTATGAAGAAATGAGGACATTTAACGAATGACCAATTTTGGTCTGGGTCCTATAGTGAGTGAAACTCACGAGAGAAGAACAGCCATGTTGAAATTCATATACTTTGTATTTATCGAGTGAGAAAAAGGGATGCCTGTACTATCGCTCGATGAACCAAGAGATCACTGCTACATGTGAGAACCCATGTCTGGGATTCCTATATCTTTATGGAAAAATATATATATTGAACTTTACGTGAAGGGATATTCACTAGACGAGGTTAGGTCTAGGAGCCTTCCTATATATTGGTTATGGTCTGACGTGCCCAGTCAGTAAAGCCAGATGATTTACATGATGGAACTCTGAATGCTTATTTACGAATGCTCCATTATGATATTTGCCAAGCATGAATGCTAACTTAAGATGATATTCCTGTGATCAACATTATGCTGTCTATGTCGACATTTGTTCCTGTAACCATACACGTACTGTCCAAGTGTGCGTCCCATTAAATGTTATAAAAAGACCACCGTAGTTCCAGTACTTCTTGAATTCGAACAGTGTGAGTATGAGTGATGTACTACCAACCTGTCAACTCTATCGAATCATGCTACCATTCGCGTTCTGACATTCACATACACACTCATTGTTTACACTCACATTCTTGTCGGAGCCTCATCACGTTCCAGGACAAGATGACCTGTATGACCAAAACTGTGCTGGGTTTAATGAGTTGACAATCGTTACACTTTACTACACCAGTCCCAACATCTACATTTATCAACTGGTGGACATTCACGTCATTTAACAAATAAAGCGTGATTCAACAACTAGTAGCCAGTATGAGTTAACAACTAAACAGAATTTAACAGTAAATGGTAGTTCTCGTAATTTTAATGGTAATAATCTTAGACACTTTCGCAAGGGTTATCGTAATAATAACCATTCGAGCTTTCGAGATAACCATTCTCGACGTCAAGATTATGACGATGGTGAATTTAGAAACCGGGATTCAAACCGGAATGATGATTACAATAGGCAATATGATAACAATTACAGGGGAAATGATAGTCGAAATAATTACAGGGGAAATGATAATCGAGGCAGACCTAGGTTTAACAAAAAAAGACCTTTCCAACAGGCAAACTCTGCACAACAAGAGTTTGATGGAGCCTGTAATACAGTAAATGATAGTGGTAACTCTAGGGCTATCACTGGTTGTGCTTTCGATTTTGGGAGAGCAACTGAATGCCCCCAATGCTTAACATTGTTCGACTCATCGACTGTATCTACTCTAAGTTGTGGTCACCCTCTTTCTGCTCTACCTGCTACAGTTGCGCATGATGGGAGAGGATCTCTCATCTTACATAAAGGTCTAATAAATGATAGGCTAGTCTCAGTACTTTTCGATTCGGGATGTACTACCGTCGGGGTTAGGGAGTCTCTGATAGATCCTTGCTGTGCCACTGGAAAAACAATCAAATGTGTTACATTTGGTGGTACTATGGAAAGTTATCCTACTGCTATTATTAGGATTGACACTCCCTTCTTCACAGGAGATGTCCATGCATGTCTTCTTCCTAATCCTATTGCGGATCTTATAATCGGTCGTATTCATGGGGTTAAGGAATGCACCCCGCAACAAATTTCTAGTTGGGAGAAAAAAAACATTCAAACGGTCAATGCAGTGGTGACAAGAGCTCAGGCTCTTAATCCCCCAACTTCATCGGATAATAGTAATGAAGTTGATAGCCAAGACGAGCACTTGGTGATTTCCCATGACTCGTTTGTTAAACGTCAAGAAGAGGATCCTTCTTTGAAGAAATTCTTCCTTCTTGCAAAGAAAGGGGATCCCAATCAAAATACGAATCACAAATCGTATATTACTATGAAGAATGGTATATTGGTACGGATGGTACAACACTCGGACAAGTCTATGCACTCGCAAATTCTTGTGCCTAAGTGTATGAGAGCCTTAATTCTTCAGCATGCACACGATTCTCAGTGTGCTGGACATATGGGTTTTTCCAGAACTAAAACTAGAGTCCTTGCGTCTTTCTTTTGGCCATTTGTTAATAAAGACATACGAATTTATTGCCGATCTTGCAAAATTTGTCAAGAGGTCAAGTCTAGAGGTCCGAGACATGCTGCTCCTATTCAGGCTGCAGATATTCCGATTCGGCCGTTTCAGAAAATGGCTATAGACATCATTGGTCCGTTCAAAATTAAGTCAGCCAGAGGACACCAATTTATCCTCACTTGCGTGGACATGTGCACGCGTTGGCCAGAGGCTATTCCTCTGAAGAGCATATCAACTGTCGATATCGCTGATGCACTTTGGCTCATATTTTCTCATCTGGGATTCCCCGGAGAAATACTGTCGGACCACAGCACTCAGTTAATTTCGGACGTTATGTCTCAGGTAATGGCTACGCTAGACATTAAAAGGTCTCTCAGTAGTATTTATCATCCAATGTCCAATGGGCCAGTGATCACCTCAACAAGAGAAAAGTACAGTTACAGATATATAGGATCTCATAAGTGGCTCGTTAAATGTTCGATTCCTATACAAGTGAGGGGTGAATAGGAAGGCGAATATTCTCACAAAGAGATAATGTCTCAGAAGGGCACTTGAGAATGGATTCTGTTTCCTTGCGACAAATATCCCCTATTATTCTTACTGAATATTATAATTATTATTAAGCCCCCATCCTCTCATACTGCGGAAATAACACATATATGGATTTAAGAGACAGTACATGTAAGAAGCTCACTGGACCACTTGGTAAGGGTATAACTTATGGACAGATATTTAATCCCTAAACCACATATACGACACAAAGAAAAATGAAAAGGTAATCGAAAATAATAATCTGGTCATAAACACTGAATGACTAACAATCCTACTAATCATCATTAGCACTGGTGTGACTATCATGAGTTGCCTAACATTATGGATTGTAAAGTTCACTTTTAATAATCTGTATGGCACTTTAAGTAGAGTTCCGTTATTATTCGGGTGAAAGTTCTGTTCAAAGTTCTCTGAGATATCCTTAGGCTTTAGGACTTATCTGTAGTCCTTTGTTGTCAACCCTGGCGCATGTTGTTAGGTGCTGTAATCCAAGAGGGATATGACGTTACACATGCGAGCGTTGATCTATGCTCCTTTATGCTTAGGAGTTGACGAGATCTCTGGCTTTAGGTTCTGCTGATCGGTCAAAAGACTGACTGTCTGTTACCATCAGGCGCCGGACACTGAATTCTGCAACTGCGAATGTTGTCCGCTCAGAAACCTAAAAGTCTGAAGACACAAATGTGGCTTCATGAGTTTTCCTGTCATATGGGAACAGCTATCATTCCCATTCAAATCGCATACACCAGGCATATCAGAATTATCCTCTTTCATTCACTAAGAGGACTATTATATCATACAATCTGTGTTCTACAATCATAGTCCGTTCCTTCACACAATGATGCATAGCAATAAAATATAACACATTAACTCTTAACTCTTTAAGTCCCAATCGACTTTATATATCCTCATGGGTTAGACGCGCTTGGCCCAATCAACTTTATAAAGCGTTTAGTATATGTGCCTCTGTTTGAGACTATTTCTAATTATAACTACACACAAACCACCCAAAACGTCATTTCTGACTGCAAGTACATTCTTTTAAATACCGCATGTGTTTAAGAGTGAACGGGTTTTTGTTTTGAGATATTTATTTAAAAATACACCGGGGTGGCCATTTTTGCTTGGGCCAAACCAACTTTTTTGCTTGGGACTGAAAGAGTTAAACTCCAGAGCAACGCTCTGAGCGTTGCAAAATTCAACACGCTGTGCCATAGCAACGCTCTGAGCGTGACTAAAGAATTCTCGCTAATAAATGTAGAAACTTAACCATGTAATCAAATCCATGTTTTCTAAACCTAACCGGAACTTCCGTTAGTGTGGTCCGATCCTTTTATCGAAGATTTTGAGCTGTACACACGTGTTATTTCTTTATCGAATTTATTTGCTAGTCAGGTGTGATCCGATTTTGTGAAAAATTTGTGTGTGGCTATAGCGTTACGGCAAGTCATATTCCTATTAGTTCTATGCCTTCTAGACGAATGTCTGTGTCTAAAGCATTAAGTTTACTTGAAAATATAATGGAGAGTGAAGATGATTTGATGGACTCTGATAGCTTTTTATCAGATGATGGAAGTGTTGCAGCAATGTCAGACACTTCGGATTCAGGTGACGAGAGAGTGTTGCCCCAGCCTGGCCCATCGAAAGGTAAGAAAGCTAGGCTTACAACACTAGATGACTGGTCACAGGTTGCTGATGATGCTAGAAGTATGGTTAAAACTTCAAACAACTTTAGATTTATCCCCAAGCCACGAGGTACAAAAACAGCACCAGGTGTAAACCCAGAGTATGTTGATCAAACATCAACACCACTGGATTGCTTTTTGGCACTTGTCAGAAATGATGTGATGGAATATATAATCACAAGCATCAATGAATATGCCACAAGACGTGTACAGATGAACACCC
Organism: Oreohelix idahoensis; assembly: GCA_024509875.1. Taxonomy (NCBI): domain Eukaryota; kingdom Metazoa; phylum Mollusca; class Gastropoda; order Stylommatophora; family Oreohelicidae; genus Oreohelix; species Oreohelix idahoensis. Next base: position 114,960 of record JAMPIV010008415.1, read on the forward strand.
CAGCTCAAAAATAATCAGTGTATAACAACTGGAAACCTGTAAAAGGCATGAATTTTTAAAATTCATTGCAGTCACTAATTCAATGGGGTTGGATAAGAGACCAAGCATACGTGACTACTTTTCAAGACAGCCAAGCTTGTATACACCTTTCTACATCAAAATGTTTGAAAGACCGAGATTTGAGGCTATATATCACACAATGCTTCATGTGGGAGATACAAAGAAAAGATGGGAGATGGAAAGAGCAAAATTGAGCCTTTTGTGGACATGCTATGCTCAAATTTCAACAGTGCCTTTATACCATTTGAAAACATTTCAATTGATGAAATGATTATTGGTTTCAAGGGGCGTGGAGATTTAAGCAGTTTAATGCATCCAAGCCCAAAAAGTATCACATAAAAAGTTTTGGAGTGGTAGACAGTGCCACTGGATATGTACTGAATCTGCTCACTTACTATGGAGCAGATACATCATACAATCCAGAGTGTGATTCTGACAGTGGCCATGCCATTAAAATCTTCAATACCCTCCTCAGCTGTATTGGAAGTGGATACCACATCTATGCTGACAGGTATTACACCACCAGAGCTTTAGTTGATTTCCTTCTTGAACACAAATTCTATTTCACAGGGACACTCCAGACCAATAGAAAAGGTTTTCCTCTTGCTCTGAAAAGTCTTTCCTTGAAACATATGGAAAGCCGGCACTGGGTCTCTAAAGATGACAGAATTGTGTGCACTGCATGGAAGGATAAAAAGGCAAAAAAACCTGTGGTGATAGTCACTTCAAATGGAAATGCTGAATACATTACACACTGGCAAAAAACCAAACCATCCACTATCCATTGCTACAATATGAGTATGAATGGTTGTGATAAGGCTGACCAGATGTTGAGTTATTATGGACTCCACACAAGGAAAAGCAATAAATGGTGGAAGAAAATATACCATTAGATAGTGGAGATTTGCTGCAATAATGCACATATTCTATATGTTTTGTCTCCACCAGAAGGCGCTAACACAAAAATGTCACTTAAAAAATTCAAGCTGATTTTAATTAACTAGCTTACAGAAGCAGCAGCTGACTTGATGACTGAAGCAGATGACATGTTGAGATCCAGAATTGGCCGCCCTATTAAGTCAAATGCAATAGAAAGACTTCAGGGCTCAAAGCACGTTATTGTAAGAGCAAAAAATGATGGACGCTGCAGAGCGTGCAGTACACCAAAGGATGTAAAGAGGACAGTCTTTATATGTGAGGGATGCAAAGGCAAACCTCGACTTCATCCTCACTGCTTCAAGTTATGGCACACACAGCGCAAGCTTGAATCATAAAATAATCATGTAAATATATTGTGAAAATGTTTCATTTGATATTTTTTTAGTTTATGTGCTGGAAAAAGCTTATATATGGTAATGCATATATTCTATGATTTTTTCAGTGTTGTGAAGTTTTTAGTGGCTGCACCATACACTGCATAAATGTGCTAAATTTTGCTATATCTAGTGTTGTGTTATTTCAAAAATGGATTACCTTGATTTTTTTTTTTTAAATAAAATTTTGCCTCGTTTTGGCAAGGCGTGTCCCGTTCAACCTAGTCAGTTATATTAGGGCGCATGTCCAAATATAAAAGACCTTTAGGTCTGGAGAATTGTATTAGATTACCTTGATGTTTCAAGACTGAATGGTAAGTTTTAATGACTACAACATTAACTGGCAATCGGTAAGTGCACATTTTGCTTTCAATATTTTGTGTTTTTCAAATAACATTCATCCTGTTTTAATGTCTACTAACTGCATGTTTGTTAATACTACAAAATAAATTAATAATTACAATTCTCCTTCCATTCCCCTTCATGTTGATACGTAATATGTGCTTATTCAAAGGAAAATTCACAAAAAAATTTAGACTGAAAGATGAACACTTCACTCTACAAAATTCTGCCCAAATAAAAAAAAAAGTCTGGCACAGCGTGCAAAATAACTCTGGAAGGAAAGAGTTAATATTACACAAATAGACAAAGTGAGTGACCGACTGGCCAAGCGATCAGGGCGCATTCCTCTGTAGCACAACTATATAGTTTTGGGACTAAAACCTGGCTGTGGCACACTCCAATTTACCAGCTGTAAATAGGCACTCAGCTGTGCGCCTGAGGTAGGGAAGGAAAAGGCAGCGAGGAAGGGAACTGGTCACCTAACCTCGTAATAGTTGGATATTTCATGGTGAAGCTTCTACACTTCATTTCTCTATGACAATCTCTGCCATGGGACTGCCTTTATCTTTGTAATAGATAAAGCAATTAATTTGATAGATGTTATCTTCTATTGGCTGTGGGGCTAGTTGTGATAAGTTTTTAATACAAGCAGCAGTTACTCGCATAGCCGCTGTGCAGATCATAAAAAGAATAACAATACATTTATACCAATGAATATTTTACATACATATTTTGCGAAGTCTATACGAACCTGAACAGAGTTAAATCATATACACCACTTGGTTAACACCAAAGAGTTTGTAATTTGGACTTCCTCACAATTTAGATGCACTCGGTCCACAAGTTGTGCGTGTAAGTGGTGTTTGGACCTAAGCTTCTGACTCTTATGGATCTTTTCTCACGTGTTCTAGATCATTCGATGGGTTTTCACCGTTGCTCAAGTCACTGAATTGTGAGGGGTGGGTGTTCCGACATAATCACGTGTAAATTCTCTCTCCGGCATCGGGAGCTATTAGTGATCCAATCTTGACTTGCGTCTCGTGTGAGAAAGCTTCTCCGAGCGGTAATTATTGGTTACTCTGCAGGCCTACAGTAAAATTTGACACTGGGGCATTTTCCGTCATGTCCATCAAATAGAATATAATGAAGTGATGGAGATCTCCCAGACTTTAAGACGTCTATATACACTTAAAAAAGGTATATTGTCTGGCCATCTGTTATGCCCTGGAGTTTCACGGATTTGCAATATTTGTCCAGTAACTGTTAGTAAGCGCCGTGATGTCTGAGAAAGAGAAACGCTGACTACAGCGCCGAAAAGACCGTAGTGTAACATGAAAGTTACTGAAAATAAAGAAGAGGGGGGGGGGGGGGGGGGAAGGGAGACAAAGATGGAGAGCTGAATAGACCGTGTAACGACATAAGGGAAGCAGAGGAAGCTGCAGCCAAAGGAAATATGAGGGACCTGTACAACAACACACAGAAGCTAACAGGCAAATATAAACAAGCAAATGACCTCATCAAAGAAAAGAGTTGAAAATTGCTTAGTAATATACAAGAACAAATGAAGAGATGGGCAGAATATTTTGAGGAACTTCTCAACAGACCAGCTCCAACAAATCCCCCAGACATCCAGCCAGAAGAAAGACAACTACAAATCAGCTGTGAATGATCAAGTAGAGAAGAAATAAAGAAAGCATATAGCTTCTGAAAGACAGAAAAGCAGCTGGTCCAGATGGCATTCCAGCAAAGGCCATCAAAACAGATATTGATACCTCTACAGAGATATTATACAAACTACCTGGTAAAATCTAGGAAAGAGAAGAAATACCAGCAGAATGGAAGGAAGGTTATCTGGTTAAGTTGCCTAAGAAGGGAAATTTACAAGGGTGCACAAATTATAGAGGAATAATGTTACTATCAGTGCCAGGAAAAGTACTAAACAGAATCACTCTTGAGAGAAAAGAGTCCATAGGCAAGCAACTGAGAGATGAACAAGCAGGTTTTCGACAAAACAGATCCAGTACAGACCAGATAACCACATTGAGAAAAATATTTGAACAAAGTCTGGAATGGAATTCACCACTATACATTGGATTTGTGGACTACGAAAAGGCATTTGACAGTGTTGACAGAGAATCATGTTGGAAACTGAGGAGGCATTATGGAGTTCCCATGAAGATCATTAACTTAATAAAGAAGACTTATGCAGAGTTCTTCATGAAGGACAACTTACAGAACCGTTTGGAATTAAAACAGGACTGCGACAGGGATACCTCTTGTCTCCATTTTTTTTCTTACTAGCAATAGATTGGGTTATGAAAACATCAACATCATACAAGAGAAATGGAATCCAGTGGAATCTGACTAAACAGCTCGATGATCTCGATTTTGCAGATGACTTGGCTCATCTGTCCCATAACCAAAATCAGATGCAAGACAAAATGAAAATACTCAATGACAGGTCAGAACAAAAATACACCGGGAAAAGACAAAGATAATGAGAATAAATGCAAGAAATGATAACAAGGTTGAACTTGAAGAAATGCCACTAAAAGATGTAGAATGGTACACATATGTTGGCAGCAATATAGACAAAGCTGGAGGGACAGATGATGATATCAAAATAAGAATACAAAAAGCAAGAGCAGCTTTCATTGCATTGGGAAACTTACAGGTATCAAGAGAAATTAAGTCCATCACGAAAATAAGAATCTTCAACTCAAATGTCAAGTCATTCCATGGCTCTGAAACATGGAGAACAACAAAAACAACACCCAAAAAGCTACAGACTTTTATAAATGAGTGCTTACGTAGAACAGAAGGATTGAAGTGGTATGACAGTCAATAATGTGGAACTGATGACAAAAAACCAGACAACTGCCAGTGGAACAAGAGATGAGAAGAAGACGCTGGCGATGGATAGGACAAACATTGGAGAAACCTGTTGATAACATTACAAGGCAGTCCTTGTTCTGGAATCCACAGGGAAAGAGAGGCAGAGGTAAACTAAAAAACACATGGAGAAGAGAACTAGATACAGAAGTGAAAATGATGAGGAAAACATAGAAAGAACTTGAGACGATGGCACATGACAGGAGGATTTGGCATGTGTTTGTTGAAGGCCTATGCTCCCTGGGGAACTAAAGGATATTGATTGATTGATTGCGCACCTAATTTTAATTCAGTTCTGATGGATGCATTAAAAATATTGTGAAACTTTATCATTCTTGTGTTTTTGTTTTAAATATGAAGTAAATGTTTATAATGAATTTTAAAGTATTTAATTAGTAATTTGAAATTTGGGTGGCGCTTTTTTATGTTTGCTCCCACTGATGTAAAAACACTGGACACACTACATTTAAGTAGGTAAAAAGGATCCCGTTACACGCCCATTGAGGCATATTGGGAATATGGTGTTAGGCCCATATTTTCTTGACCATCGGCACACTAGGGGTGATGTGGTCAGCATCACGCCGGCCACCTTAACCTTCCCAGAAGTTGCTCTGGTACCCAATTGGGGCTGGGTCGACCCAGGAGCCGTTTGTGGCCTAAAAAAATCCCACCTCATCTGGAGATCGAACCATAGACCACTGAGCAAGGAAGCCAGTGCACTAACCACTATGCTACCGCGACTCCTATTTAAGTAGGTGGGCATGGTAAATATTTAAAAATTCTTTGCAGCAATAAGACAATGCTCCCTAATATTTGTGTGATGGATTGGTGGATGATGATAACAGCTTTTTTATTTTAAAAAATTGTATGTGGCGAGATTCGTTCAAAATATTTTACCACAGCAAATACTGCTATTGTGTATAGGGTTCTTCTGTTGTTTAACTTGGGCTGCTGAGCTTCTCGTCCTTTTGCAGCCAATACCAAATAGAAGCCTCCTCGGTATTATCTACATTGTAGATCTAGGCTTTTCCTGTGGCTTTTCTGCCATTCTGAAAGGTCAATTCCATCGTGGTTGGCATTTAAAGGATTGTCACACCTGGTTCCAAACTAGCTGTAAGAAGCGCGTGGCATACTGTGCATTCCCTACCATCGAAGAGGGCTCTCCAACTATGCAAGGCTAAAATACTATGCTCTGGTTCTGGTCTCCCACAAGGAATAGTCACATCCTGCACAGAGCCACTTCTCAGCTCCCATGGCAATCACTGGGTCCATATTGAGATCCTCCTGCATGCAGTCAACCAGGCATTGAAAGTTCTAAGGGGGTGGCGAAAAGGCAATCACCCCCTCTCTTGGGACTTTGAAAACCTATATTTTATATTATTGTTGATTTTAGGATCTTGCACAAACCATTGGATTTTGTTTTGTGCATGGGATACCCAGTTGAACCCCATATGGGCTATAATTTGGGTATACAGGGTACATTACATTTGTTGTTTTTCCAGATTGCAAATTCTCTGGCATTTGGTGTGGCATTTTCTAAGATCTGTTGGTATATCTCTTCCCTGCTTTTGAGTATATCTCCCGTCCCCCTGTTGAGCGTTGTGATGTTTGCACTTTGATTTATTGTATGCTACCTTCTTATTTATTGCCCTTGAGAATGACTCATGTATTTCTGATGGTTGTGTAATTTATCTTACTTTTGTACTGAACATTTTTAGTGCATATTTTTTTAATGTATTTCTTGTTCTTTAATCATTCTCCTTTGTTCTGGTAGTTATATGTTAATTTTTGTTTTGGTAATATAAAATTTTATTATGCTGTGCAGTTCTCTGGGAAGGTCAACTTTCAGTACAGTTTCCAGTGATAGTGATGATGAGTTTGGTACTTTCAAATATTCTTTTAGTGCTTTTCTTTGCTGTTCCTATTTCGTGCATGTTGGGACATAATTATGGTATTTTTCTCAAGATATGCTTCACAGTTGGTTCCTCTGCCATAAAATATCCTACTCCTAGTTGTATTTTAATAAGTTTTTTACTGCATGGAATATTTGGCTCTCTATTTATCTGACATGTTTGTGCTGGATCTTTCAGCAGCTTATAAGCATGTTTACCTTTCTTACTTTGTTTGCAATCTTCTGTCCATTTCGTTGCTATTAGACTTTTTATTATGCTTCTGATATCTGTTGAGCATAAACTTGTGTTTATGTGGTTAAGGCTGCTTCTTCCCTTCCTGTTTTAGCTTCCTTGTTCGCTACCTTATTTCCTTTATTATTCTCACGTTTGAGGGTATCCATGCTAATACTACTGTGCAGCCTCTGTTGTTTAGGTATGTGCTAAGATGAAATATTTCTTCCGCTATGTCTGGTCGGCTAAATTCATGTGCATGACTTAGTGCTTGTATTGCTGATAGTGAGTCAGTTAAAATCGTTAGTTTATTGGGGGCTTGTCAGTAGTTATTTCCAGCGCTTTTGCTATTGCCATCATTTCTGCTGTGAAGATAGATGTATTTTCAGTTATACTATAATTATTCTTAGCTTCCAAGCTAGGATATGTATTCCTATGCCTAGTACTTCATTTTCTGCTTTAGATCCATCAGTGTATGCTTTTAAAATACCCTTAGTTATTTGACCTATATATTCCTGTTATGTTTTTGATACAGCTTTTTTCTACTTAAAAAAAAAAATTATTTCTGCTAGATGAAAGTCGATATCTGATTGTTGGTCTAGTGTCATACCTAAGTATATTGTTGTTTTCACTGTGTTTATCTTTTGTCCCAGGATCTTTATGTCTATTACATTATTTTTTTATTACTATGCATCTACTGAATATCATTCCTACTGTTTTTTAACATTTAATTGGAAGCCTCACTTTGTCATCCATTCTGAAACCTTATTTATTTGAACTCGTAGATCTTTATATACTTTTGGAAGGTTTTTTCCAGTCCTCCAGATTGCTGCATCATCTGCAAATTGCGATAGCTTGTTTCTAATGTTTTTGAAATTGTCTCCCAGGTTATTTAGCATTACAGCAAATAAAATTGGTGATAATACCGATCCTTGTGGGAGACCATTTTGTTGTTTGTAAACCTCAGATTTATCATTGTTTACCTGTACTGTAAAGTATCTTTCCTGTAAGAAGTTTCTTTATTTCATATCAACTGCTCCAGTACACCCCCCCCCCCCCCCCCCCCCCTCTCCCCCCCCCCCCCCTCCCCCCCCCCCCCCCCCCCCCCCCCCCCCCCCCCCCCCCCCCCCCCCCCCCCCCCCCACACACTTGAGACTTAAATGTTAGTAATAGTTAGGTAGGAAGACAGATGAATTAAAACATGTCTGGTAATGGACAATGATAAGTACCCTAGAGGTTACGATCATAATTTGCAATTGTATGTGGCGGGACAATGAAAGACAATAAACACGAATAAAGGGAACAGCCATACGACAGCGCCCGACAAGCGACAAAGGGGGCTTCACTCGAGCAACAAAAAACAGAGGATGTTGTGACAAGAGGGCAGATAATTTCTGTATCTGGCGGCCAATCTCCTCCCCTCAAAAAAATAAAAAAATATGCTATGCTATAATATAAAACATGTATGAAATTTGGTTAAATTGTCTCTAAATTATGTTATAAACAGTTACATTTAAAAAAAAATAAAAATGAATATTAGTGAGTTACTGTATAATAAATAAAACTATTAAGTTGTTAACATTTTTTCAAAATTTGTTATTTAGTTTTTTGTCTAAAAATATGTGTAAATAAGGAGGGGGGGGGGGGGGGGGGGGGGGGCTCATCATTCTGATGTATTGCCCATCCCTTGGGTAATTCCTAGATCTGCCAGTGCAACCAGGTCAAAGCCAAAGAGTTATGTCTGGGGCTTAAGTGATTCCTCCAAGTTTAGTGTGCAATGATGGGTTCTCAATAAGTTTCACCACAGGGGGAATCCCTGGAAGTGTGTGGATGATTTCAAGAGTGGATGAGGGTGTAATTAGCCCCACAGACAGAGGTTCAGTTCCACACCTGTATATTATATCATTCTACATAGCTGGTGGTCATATAAGGATGACTCCAGATATGCCTCCATACATTGTATATGGTTATAAGGTGTATTGTGCCGGTGTCACAGTGTACTAGGCAGACACCTGAGGCACACTAGTGTGCTGTGGTTCACCGGTTGCGAGCACTGTCCTATCCAATGCCAGCATCTCAACACATTGTGCTCCACTGGGAATTGTCTGGTCTTACCATCAGTTCCGCATTAGTGATCCTGTCTTACTATTTCAATATTGCTACCAAAAACTCATTTTTTTTTCTCTCAAATAATCTGGTGCCATATGCAACATATAAGCCCTTTGTAATTCATAAATCAAGTCTGGGTCATGACCTCGTTTCCCAGGGTGGATAGTCTACAATGTACAATATACATTTAACAGCTTACTTTGCCAGAGGTGAACAATAAGCACTCTGTGGGTTTGGAAAATCAACTGTGCCAGATTCTAATACTTTAACTCCAGGGATGAACTTTAGGCTGTTTGGGTTGGGTGTATCTTGAGTCTGGATAAACATTGTGCGCACTGGAAAGAGATTTTTAAGAAGCAGTAATCAGTACCTTGTAACATCTGTTACAATTATATGATTCATACTGATAAGCAAAGCTTGAAGTAATAATTTATGATGTCATCAGTGAAAACTTTTATAAACTGTAAATTTCTTCAACACTTGAAGAAATAATGTACTGCACGTACAATATTTCTCCACTCATTTTTACCCATAATCAGCTCTCTTTCCCTCTGTTTTTCCAAAAATTGTTGAGTACGTACGCACACATATATACATACATACATACATATATATATATTATGTAGCCACGTTTGCACAGCCTCTTTCACCTCATCATCCGTACTGAACTTCTTGCCAACGAGTGCCTCCTTGAGGGGTCCAAACACATAATCACTGTGCGAGGTCTGGTGAATTTGCAGGATATGGAAGACACTCCAAATGCAGATTCGTGATTTTCATTACTGTCGCACGAGCTGTGTGCGGCTGCACGTTATCATGCTGTAACAACACACCAGAACTGAGCAAACCGCGATGTTTTGACCTAATTGCAGGTTTCAAGTGCTTCTGAAGCAGATCACTGTATGATTCGCTGTTGATAGTGAGTCCCCTGGGCATGTAATGTTCCAGGATTGGGCCTTTACAGTCCCAGAAGAGAGTGAGCATCAATTTGCTGGCCAACCGTTGTTCTTTGCTTTCGGCGATGATGAATGTCTCCACTCCATGATGGCTGGCTTAGTCTCTGGCTGGAAGTAGTGGACCCAGCATTCGTCACCAGTGACTATACGGTGTAGAAAGCCATCTCTTTCAGCTTCATAACGTCGTAACAGTGTTTCACAAACATCCATACGACGTTCTTTCAGTTCCGGGGTGAGTTGTTTTGGTACCCACCTAGCGGAGACTTTGTGGTACTGCAGCACATCGTGAATGATGTGGTGCACCAAGCCATGACTGATCTTCAATTCTCCAGCCAACTTGTCAATTGTTACCCGCCAGTTTTCCCATATCACTTGTTTCACTGCAGCGATAGCGTCAGGCGTAGTTGCAGTATGAGGCTGGCCGGAGCGAGCTGCATCAGTCACAGTTGACACCCCACTTTTAAACTTCCTGTGCCACACATAAACCTGCTGAAGTGACACACAAGCATCCCCATACTGCCTCTTCCTTCTCCAATGAATGTATGCTGGTTTCTCACCCTCACTCCCCAACAAACGGATAACTGCAAGCTGCTCTTCTCTCGTGCATGCTTCCAAAGGGGTGGCCATCTTGGCTATGGTTTGCTGACATCATACTTCCCATCAGGACGACGGGCCTGCATGCACTGGTACCTCAAGCGAGAGGCATAACATATCAGTAGTACAATCACTAACGTGATTTTGACTTTTTATTGCCATATTAAGGTTATTTTTTTACTCCCCCTCGTATATATATATATATATATATATATATATATATATATATATATATATATATATATATATATATATATATATATATATATATATATATATATATATATATATATATATATATATATATATATATATATAAAGGAATCAAAAGAAAATAACAACATGAGTAGTATCCATCTAGTATGAAGGAAGACCAACTAAGGGCTGGAAAATACCGTTAAGAAATTTGGGAACATGTTGCTTAGAATACAAAAAGGTTTCACAAGGCTACTGTCAAAAATATAGAGGATAAAGTGCCAAAAGGGAGGAGATACAGACATCAAGATAGAGAGTGTCACAGACAATAAGGTTACTGTGAACAGCAGCATCATCAGAACAAGGAGAGTAGAAGGTGGGGTTTCTCAGCTGTGTAAATCATTCTTGACTGTATATGTGGTTGCACCAATTACCAATGCACCATCTTTATCTGTAGGTATAATGACAATGTCATCATGTCTTTAAGAAGTGATAAAGCTCGCCATTCAGAAAATATCAAGTTGGGCTAGCTTGATGGGTGCAAAGCAAGCTGGTGAATGTCACGTAAAGTGTTGGCGGTACACAAAGAAGATCCTGAAGATGTAGTCCAATTCGATTTGACAAAATAATGAAATATATCATCATAGTGATGGGACCTTGGTGAGAACCAATGCCATCTTCATAGGCACATGCACATGCAGTGATCGTAGTGTGGACATCACTTTGAAAAACCAAGTACTAAAGTGGCCCATAAACGGATCAGTCAATCACTTTTATTTTGCAAGTTTTTTTTTAAATTTTATTTATTTAATAAAGCAAAATATCGTTTTCAGCACCTGAGGGATTGTAATTAGAATACATAGTGTGTATTTTTCCAGAACAGCATACAACATTGTTACCCTTGGAATGTCTTCAACTGTCATTTATTCCAACCGATATCAAGTGAGCAAAAAATATTGTCTATTTCTTTTCCTTCCTACATTATCATACTTTTTGTTATAATTTTAGCTGAGAAAAATAATTTTTTTCGTGCTGTGGTGTCATAAATTATTTACTCTGTTCTATTTAAAATTCTTTATATTTTATTTCTCAACAGCTAGGTGGTGATTTCTGTTAACAATAAGCTGATGTTCGTTATACTTTTAATTTAATGTTTATATTTTACTTACTTACACACACACACAGGCACCACCGCTGTTTTTCCCTTATATCGAAGCACTACTTCAGTTCAGTGACCTTAACCCTGACGCCGAGGTAATAAAAGCAAGGTCAAGTATCTGAGTCGTTGTGAAAAGACGCAGCTGATTATTATATGTAAAATCTAAATAAGTTTACAAGCATTCTGGATAATCACAGCTCTAATTTTTTTTTTAACATAATCGCTTTGTACTATGTACTATCTATGAATTTTCTTTCTTAAGTTGTTCCTCTTCTACCGTGAGGTGTAGAGGTTTGGAAGAGAGAGCACCATACTATCCTATCGGCTGTCTTCCTCCTGGCCTGGTTCCAATCTAGTCGCAGTGTGAGGCTGGCCGGAGCGAGCTGCATCAGTCACAGTTGACACCCCACTTTTAAACTTCCTGTGCCACACATAAACCTACTGAAGCGACACACAAGCGTCCCCATACTGATCTTGCTGAGGAATCCTCGATTTATGGCCTGAAAAAGTCTCCCAGCTGCTGCTCTTCATGTAGCCAACTCTTCTTTGATGCCTCCCTTCCGGTCTATGACAGCAACGAGGTATTTAAGTGGTTGACTTGTTCTCCCAGCTTAATCTGATGCCTTCTTTCCTCTCGTGATATCACCATGGTTTTTGTTTTCAAGCTGCTTATGACCATCCCTCTCTTCTCCAGCTCATCTTTCCAGACTTGCAGGTTGCATGGAAGATGTGTCTCTGATTTAGCAATCAAGGCAACATCATCAGCAAATGCCAGCTCTGAAATACAGACCTGTCTCATCTTCCAGTACCCCACTGAATATTTTCTTGTCCTCTCCTTTTATGCCTTGATGACATCATCCATGAGGAGTATGAAAAGTTAAGGTGACAGAATATCACCTTGTCTTAAACCAGTGGTGATCCTGAACTCTTCTGACTTATGGTTTGCCATCCTCACATAATTTCTGCAAGACTTTTAGAAGCTCTGTATAGCATGAATCAGAGGTGCTGGAATGTTCTTCCTTGCCAAACAGTTATAATAAATTACTAAAATTATTAAAAATTACTAAAAACTCTTGAGAGGAAGCTAAGCTAAAGATTATTTCCACTAATGTCAATCTATCTTTCATGTCTTGTTAATCTTATATTGATTATGACTGTCTGTTTTTATAATTGTGTGTGAAACATTCAGGAATAGTCATATTTGTGTTCATTGTTAGACACCCCTGTGCACAATATGGCTGCCAAAGAATTCTGAAAAACTTTTTGCAATGTTTCTTTCATACACAGATAAAGTATTCTGCAGCATGATGTATTTGTAACACTAGATATAAGCCCACCTACCACAGGCAATCCAGAACACTCATGTTTACAGACAGTTACCAGTCCAGCAGTCCTGATCATTGTTTCATGTAATCAGTCTTCTATTGGACTAGATAGTCATAAATACTCCATTCGACTTATATATACAAACGTAGCTTATACTCATACCAACAAAATGGAACATACTTTGTTGCATCACATGAATGGGGTCAATGCACTGTGGCAACAGAACATTTACTTCCAAAGATAAAAGCATAAATTAGATTACAGTAGATTTCCGAAATATGGGAATGGGAGTAAAAAGCAAGTGAGATGTTACCATAATTCTTTACATAAACCAATGTTTGAGACTGAAACTGAATATGTGGCTCTCCCTTACTGTTATATTTTATTAGGCATTGTTTTGAAACACCACAGACTTCTAGAGCAGGTAGCCAATACAAGACATCAAGATATTTGAGAATCTACAAGAGATACATGCAAACATTTGTACTATTAAAACTTGAAGAGATTTGGCAGGAATAGGAAATAGGCAGAAGAATTAGATACTAAAACTGAATTTTTTTCAGATATGTACTGAACTTTGTGAGGATATGGATGAGGCTTGTCGTTTTAAACTTAAACATGAAAATGCACCAGATTTGCTGGCCAAACTTCAGTTTCAAGATCTGTGGGCTAGGTCTGGTCCAGTTTGCTCACACTTGGATATGGTACTAGCCAAACACAAAATCATACACAGTCTTCATCATAGCAAATCATTTACAGGGAATCACTGCCACAGAAATCTCACATCAAAGGTTTATAAAGATCTTACAACATGTCACACAGTAAAACTAGATGTAAAGAATCAACCTCATCAATAACAGCATCAATCTTCTTCTTCTTCTTCCATCCTTAGCCACCAACCGGCAAAGCAGTATGTGGCCAGTACGCCTAGTGGCGTCTTAGGGCAACAACAAATTGATCAATCTATCGCTGTTTCCACCACGCCTAGTGGCGTCTTTGTGGAACAGAAACAGACCAAACAATCTATCGTTGTTTCCGTAATCAGATTGGTTGGCAAGCAGGTGATCAGCCCACTGTGCAACAGCATCAATAGAGACACATATATCTTTTGTTCAGAAAGCTCTTCCCCAGTAAGACTATTCCTAAACAGCTCATATTAGAAAAACACTGCACAGACTGGATCAGAGCACATGGCTTTGGAATGGGCATGCATGAAGAGCGAGGATTTGTACATTCCACTATTTCCAACATTGGAAGACGTGTGGGCAGCATTAAAAATATAACTTCAAAATTAAAATTTATAAAAACATGAAAAAAGCTTACTTTTTTACATTTCTTTTTCAATATCTTTAATTATGGAGAAATGTTCGTTCTTGTACTAACAAAAAATATTTGTAAAGTAGTGTAATAGCTTTAATTAACACATTTAAAAATGTAAACAGCGTCACATTTTTCTCATCAGGAATTGGACCCTGGGACCTTAGTCAAGGAGCGAGGAAAAGGTCAAACTAAAGTACAGCTGGGAAACAGCACACACATATATATATATATATATATATATATATATATATATAGATCAGTCCACTTAAGCAGAACTCCTTTTAGTCGATTTTCGCATAACAAAGGAAACAGGGTGTCCCAGGAGGATAGGTCAATTCTTTGGGAGATCATAGTTTCAATCCCTCCAAGAAAATAAAGTTCATAGGAATGTGTCCCCCATTCCAAACGGTTTCCGAGATAGAGCTGTTTGAATCTGTCACGCACTATATTGCTTCTCTCCCTCAATGATGCACATCAACTGTTGGAAGCAGGTGATATGGTGTTAAGCGTGAGTTGTCTGCTGTGATTGTTGACATTGACATTGCAGAAATGCCGCACACCTTCATAAATGTCGAATATGCAGATATACTGTATGTTTATGGTTTCTGCGATGGTATACTGTATGTTTATGGTTTCTGCGATGGTAGTGCAACTGCTGATGTTGAAGAATACCACTGACAGACTGCTAACCTGAGAATTCCGGATCGAAGAGTGTTTTACAAGGTTTTCTATATACTGTGTGAATGTGGTATGCTTCGAAGTGTTCATGTTTCATCTATAAGAGCACATCAATAAAATGTGGATAAACAGGAAAACATTCTTCAAATGGTAGAGCTTAGCCCTTCTAGTAGCACACGAAGAATTTCTACATGTTTTGGTGTTCCACGAACAAGAGTATGGCGATTATTACATGAAGACGGCTTGCATCCATTTCACTTACAATATGTGCAAAACCTCCACCTAGGGGACAGTGTCTGCCATCACCGGTGTCAATACCTTGTTGAGGTATGCGGATTGCATACCCTGATTACCCCCAGAGCTATGCCAGCGAGAGTTTTACTCCGGGAAGGTTCTACCAAGCTGGACAGGTTTGCGCAGGCAGGGGTCAGACGAAAGCAGACACCCTGGTCCTTCAGGTTGGGGGTTTTAGCATAGGGCTGACACCCCTGTCTATGTTAAAAAAAATATTGAAGTTACGGAAACAACAACGAATAAACAAACTTTGCTGTGGGACGGACATCCGGAGTCTGAGGCTCGTATGACTCAGTGGTGAAAGCCGAAAGGAAGCCACTGACATGAGAACGGACGTCCTGACCGCAAAACATGACTGTGGAGGCTGAGATGCAAAGAATGAACCAGAGTTGGGGCACTGTACGAAGGATGGCCACCGACCGAGCAAAGTGGAATCAATTTGTTGTTGCCCTACAAGACGCCACTAGGCATGATGGCCACTGACTGCTTTGACGGTCGGCGGCTAAGGATCAAAGAAGAAAGAAGAAGGGGACAGTGTCATGCGACTAGAATTTTGTCATTGGTTACATACTAATCATCGATTGCTTCCATTAACTCTTAGTATCCGGCAAGCCCCGTGAAGTGGCGCGGGTTTAGTACCAATTTTACGGCTCGCCAGTTCAAGTGGCGCGCGACGGTAACGATAGCTAAACTAGCGCGTAAAAATGCGGTTTTAGCTCCCGTATAGTAAGAGTTAATACTATTCACTGATGAAGCTACTTGCGCCCATAACGGAATCAACAACACACGTAACGCTCATCGGTAGTCTCATGACTATGGTACTGTGGAAACAAATTTTCGACGTCACCTCGGAATCAATGTGTGGTTACTACCTGATGACACGTTGATTGGTCCTGTTATTTTAGAAGATCATATGACAGGACCTAGAATTGCTGCGAAATGAATTACCGGAACAATCAGATGATGTTCCCTTGGCTAGACGGATTACTATGTACTTTCAGCATGATGGAGCGCCTTCACATCATACCTGACAAGGGTTGCAATATCTAAATGAAACTTTCCCCAATCGGTGGATTGGTCATGGCAATGCCATTAAATGGCCACCAAGATCTCAAAACCTAACCCCATTAGATTATTGTTATGGGGTTGGATGAAGTTTACAGAAAAAAGTGGATGCACCAGACGAATTACTCGCTCACAAATTGGATGCTACTGACCACATAAAGGAACTTACAGATCGACGAGCAACATATTATCTTCTCACATGAATAGCAAAGTGCATTGATGCTGACGGTGAAAAATTAATATAAACTTAATATACTTTTAGCATATTTATCATTTAAACAATAAATACCTCTTTATTATCAATACTTTTGCAGCTTCTATCTCGGAAACCATTTGGATAGGGACACATGGTCATATGACCTCCCAAAATATTTGCATATTGACCTTCCCCCCAGGACACCCTATGTGTGCGTGTGTGTGTGCGAGCGTGCACGCGCGCACACACACACACACATATATTTACATACTAATATGCAGGAGATTTAAGATTTAGAAACAGTTTGAAATCTGTGAAAACCAGGCCAGGAGCAGGCTGCAACAGCGACCATGAACCAGTAATAGGAAAACTTAGAATAAAATTGAAGTAAAGTGAGCTTAACCAACAGGCTGATCACCCGTTTGCCAGTCACTTCGATTACGGAAACAACAGCAAATGGATTGATTTGCCGTTGCCCTAAAGACGCCAATAGGCGTGATGGGAAACAATGGCAAAGAAAACCTATCCGCTGTTGCCCTAAGACGCCTCTAGGCGTAATGGCCACTGACTGCTTTGACGGTCGGTGGCTAAGGACGGAAGAAGATAAAGAAAGTGAGCTTAAAAAAACATCAAGTTAGACTTAGCCTTACTTAAATCAGATAAGGAAATGAGTGACAGATACAACATTACAATACAGAATAGGTACAATGCAACAGAAAAAATGCAGAGTATAGATCACTGTTTCTCAACCTTTTTGTGTTCACGGCACACTTTTCAATTTTCTAAAAATTTGAGGCACACCTTTCCAACCCTGCTCCTGAATAAAAAATTACAGTGAAATATACTAATTAAATACACTAATTTTTAGGTACTTTAGAACAAAGAAAACTCTCAATTTGACTTTATTTTAATTGTTTAAAATAACTTTGAAGTATATCTATTTGTTCAAAGAAGTTAATAGCTTCAATTATTATTGAATGAATTCCAGCTGTAAGATCAGTTTTATATTACATGATCACTAAAAATAAACTTCATGTAGTAAATTTACAAAATTTTTCTGGCACACTTTGATAGGCTATGGCACACCGCTTGAGAAACACTGGTATAGATGAACAGTGGGAAATGCTAATGGAATCAATGCATCAAACGAAATCATACCAGAAGTAAAGAGGACTGCAAAAAAGAAATGGATGACAGATTAAATTTTAAAACTGATAGATGCAAGAAGGAAGAAGAAGCAAGGCAAAGAAGAATATAACTAACTAAATAAGGAAATAGTAAACAAATGTAAAACAGCAAAAGAAGCATGGTTAAACCAGAAGTGCAGCACAGATAAGGCACAAAATCTATGTACAAGCAAATAAATTAGTTAACAGGCAGGACAGAAATCAAAAGAAGAAACATTGTTAATGGGTCATGAGAACAATATAGAAAGGTGGACAGAATACATTAAGGAGCTGTATGATGATGAAAGACCAGATCTGAATGACCAGGACGGTTGTGATGGAACATCAATACTTGTGGCAGAGGTAGAGATCATACGACGCTTGAAGAAATGCAAAGTGCCTGGACCAGATAATGTAACGATAGAGGAAATGGAAGCTTTGGTAGAATTTGAAGTAGAAGTGACAACAAAACTCGTAAATGAGATCTACAACAGTTGTCAAATACCTGATGACCTGCTAAAATCCATATTCATAGCTGTGCCAAAGATACCTGGTGCCATGGAATGTGAAGAACATCGCACTGTTCGTCTTATGACCAAAATATTATTACGAATTATCATGAGAAGAGTGAGAAATAAAATTAAACCAGAAATCGGTGATGAATAGTGTGGATTTATAAATGGTAAAGGCACAAACAATGCCATATATATTATAAGAACATTAACAGAAAGAGCCATAGAAGTGAAAACAGATCAGTACTTATCCTTTATAGATTACACTAAGGCACAAAGTGAAACAAGGAAACTATCAAAATGTTAGAAAGCATCAACATTGATGGTAAAGACTTGAGTATAATAAACAACATGTACTGGCAACAAACAGCAGCTGTAAGAATTAGCAGCCAAATAGGGACGTATGAGCAAGTAAAACAGGGTGTCATGCAGGGTTGTGTGCTGTCACCGGATTGTTCATTCTGTACAGTAAAAATATACTGAGATCCCTAGAAGACATGCCAGGAATATAATTTGGCAGACATAATATAAACAACTTGAGAAACGCTGATAATACAGTCTTAATAGCAAAAAGTGAAAGGAGCTGCAGGAAATGGTTGATACAATAATGATAGAAAGTAAAAATAAAGGCCTCAGCCTTAATAGTGAAAAGACAGAAGTAATGGTTGTCTCAAAGAAAATGGCTTCCTCACAATGCACTATCAAAATAAATGGAACAGTTTTAAAACAGGTCTACAGATTCAAATGCCTGGGCACATTAACAACAACAGGTGGAAGATGCATCTCAGAAATGAAGAGCAGAATAGCTCAGGCAAAAGCAGCATTCTATTAAATAAAGAGTATTTTATGTAACAATTCTTTGCCAATGAAAGTAAGAAACAGAGTTCTTCAGTGTTTTAAAGAACCAATCCTGACATATGGGAGTGAGTCATTGACAACTAGTTAACAAGTAGGGAAGGCACTAGAGGCCACAGAGATGTAGTTTTACAGAAGAATGTTAAAAAATACCAGGGACAGCCAAAAAGAGTAATGAGGATGTCCTGAAAGAGGCCAAATACACAAAGGAAACTTATTTCACAAGTTAGAATGAAGCAATCCAAATTTTTGGGCATGTTATGGAAAGTGGAAAGCTGGAATATATCATAACAACATTGAAGGAAAAATAGGGAAAGACAAAGAGATCAAATACTGGACAGTGTGGCATCATGGCATGGAAAGAAGTCAACAACAGTATTGATAAATTGTACTGGAGAAAGGAAGTTGAGGAGAGGCATGATCTTCTATGCCACTATGTATGGTACTTGAAGGCCAGTTATATTACTGCCTTCCTATAATACACTTCCATTTTTTAATATTTTATTGTGATTTGTAACACCTCCACTAATACCTTGCAGGATTTTAAGTCCAAAGGATTTGTTTTGTAGCAGGTCTCTAGGCTGGATAAAGTTCAATTTCCACAAAGTAGTACTGTTCAGATACCTTTTAGTAGTTAGCTCCCCAGTGAGGGAGTTTTTAAAACCTGTAGAAATCAAGGGCGCTGACCTGAAAAAATAAAATGAAAATTTCTTTATAATACTTGATCACTGGTCCTTTGTTTGCCACACCCTGCTATGTCACTGAAAACCACCTAACTACTCACAGATTTTTTAAGGTCTATGGTGCATGTTTACCATAAGATTTGTTAAAACTTAAACCTGAGTGCAAGATCAATATCAAGTACAGCCCAAAGTTAATTGTATTACTTCAGTATCGTTACAGATGATAGAACACTTTATTGGAAAATCAAAATGAGGGCAAAGTAATACAAGGTAAGTTAATTCAGACAAAGTAAAGCCATCATTTTTTTTTCTCTGGCTTAAGAGCATATGCTCACTGTCAGCAAAGCACCTGATAATTTATATAATCTTTACATCATCACTATGCTAGCAGTCATACATGGAAAAATAATAACACTCTAGCACAGTGGGCAAGAAGGAAAACTAAAACAGGATGTTTGAGAAAAGTAGTTACGATCTTCTTCTTCTTCTTCTATACTCTCTGTCGTCTACTTGAATATTTTCAAAGAAAGCAGTGGCCAGCTTGAGGCTGTTTGCTAAAAAATACAAGCACATTCACATACTTAGGAAGCACAGTAACACCAGATGGTGGAACAAGCAAAGACATCAGTAACCAAATGAATAAAGCCAGAATAGTCTTTGACAATCTAAACAACATCTGGAAATCTTCCCAGTACAGTAAAAAAACTAAATTAAAAATATATTCAACACCAGCACACAGAATGTTGAGGTACCTGAAGACTGGCTACATAGTTACCTATGGGTACTTCCCAAACTTGGTAAAGACTCCACATCTCTCAGCAGCTATCACATTATGGAATGTCTATGGTAATTTGCTTAAAAAGATAGTAGCGAGACAAGCAATGAGCCACCCTGAAAATGCACACATCCTCCCTGATACCCAGGCTACACATAGGCCCATGAAAATTAACATGGTGTAATGCTGGAACATTCGTGTATGATGTGTAGGAGGTATTCCAAGGTAAATGAGAAATGATGGCTTCGGAATTTGATCCAGAGGATGCATGTATCAGTGTGAACTTTGCAACCTTGGTGGACTGTTTAATGATGTGTGAAGTAAACCCTTCCTTAACAAGATGGATAGCAGCTGCCTTAATAGTAATAGAGAGAACAGCTGCATTCCGCTTGGGAACATGGGTGTGAGAATCAATGTATGATATGCTTGTGATCACCCCAGGGTTCTCCATTATCACCTGTGCTTTTTAACATCTATACAGCAAAAGTCGCCATAGTTAAAAAAACAAGGCCAAGATAAACATTGACTTATATAACATTATACAGTGCAAACCGCTTAAGGCGATCTCGGATGTGGCGAATTTCTGTTGTAATGAACAATTTGTTTATCCCCGGCAATTTTTCTTCTTTGTCTTTGTAAAAAATTTCCGGTTAAGCGGAATCCGTTTATCACGAATTTTCGGATATGCCGAACGATTAAACGTGTCCCGACTATATAATTTGATCTGCTTAAGGCGAACTTTTTTTCACATACAGTACCTGGACATTTGTACAACTTTTCGGCTATTTTTGGAAATTGCGCGCTTCGTCGGTGTTAGAATTTTAGTTATTTCCCCTCTAAAAATGGCTGAAAAGTTAAAATCCATATCTTTGAAAAGAAAGATTGAGCTATTACAAGAAGTGGAAAATAGTGGCAAAAAGAAAATGGAAATAGAAAGGAATTCGACATTCCAAAATCAACGCTTTCAGGAATCATAAAAAATAAGGATCGGTACAGAAAAATGTTTTATGGTGGACAAGCTGATTGTCACAGAATGAAGAACCGAAAAGCGGCGTGTGATGTGGTTGACACGGCACTCCTAAAATGGTTCACCATGGCGAGATCAGCAAATGTTCCTGTAAATGGACCTATATTAACTGCAAAGGCAGAAGAGTTAGCACTTCTGGAAGGTCGGACTGGCTGGAAATGTAGTCCTGGCTGGTTGGGTCTTTTAAAAAACGGCACAACATTACTTACAAAGCTGCGGTAGCATAGTGGTTAGTGCACTGGCTTCCTAGAGCAGTAGTCTATGGTTCGATCCCCAGATGAGGTGGGAATTTTTTAGGCCACAAACGGGTACCAGAGCAACCCTGTGAAGGTTGAGGCGGCCGGCGTGATGCCGACCACATCACCCCTAGTGTGCAGACGGTCAAGAAAATATGGGCCTAACACCATATTCCCAATATGCCTCAATGGGCGTGTAACGGGTTCCTTTACCTTTTTTTTTTGTGTGTGGGGAAAGGCATTCTGTTAATGAAACGACTACCGAGTCATGGACGGAGGAGGTGCTAAAACCAGCCATGAGTAGGTATAATTCCGTTGATGTGTTTAATGCTGATGAAACTGGATTGTTTTGGTGATTGCTGCCTGACAAGACTTTTTCCTTCAGAAATGAAAAGTGTCTTTGGGGGGGGGGGGGGGAAGAGGGGATGGAAAGAAAGAATCACAATTGTTGTGTGTACAAATATGGATGGTTCAGATAAATTGCCATTACTTGTAATCGGTAAATTAAAAAATCCACGCTGTTTTAAAGGTTTGAAAAAATTGTGTGTTGATTATGCAGCTAATTCAATAGCCTGGATGACATCAGACATTTTCACCAAGTGGCTATATGCATTTGATCATTCTATGGAACGTCAACATCACAAAGTTCTTTTGGTGCTTTACAACTGTTCAGCCCACATAAATGTTCAAAATCTAAAAGCAACAGAACTTTTATTTTTACCAACCAAATGCGACATCCAAACTTCAGCCTTGTGACCAAGGTATTATTCAAAATCTGAAGGTTCATTATAGGTCAGCAATGTTGTCCAAACTTGTAGGTCACATTGATGCAGTACAGAGGAAAATTACAGACTTTTTCATTTAAGAGTGCTTTATCATTTAAGAGTGTGCAAATTCTAGAGATAATGATGACTGTGGGTTAACAGTACAAACTATTTCACAGTTGGAAGTTTCAATTGCATGGATAAAACTAACATGTATATAATGCCGGCTGGATGCCAAGATGATTTAATTTATCATTTCTTTGAATTTAAGGATGTCATGGAAAGACATTTTCATTAACTCAAGTACGGGTACTAAGATACAGAGGAAAATTGCAGCTTTTTCATTTCAAAGTGTAAAAAGTGCTGTTATTCTCTAGATATTTGTGCCAACTTTGTACATTAACAATTTTGGTGATTTACATATTTTCTGTGTCATACATCTGTCATATTCAACGCTAATTCATTATTGTATTGTACGTTGTAAATGCATTACCATATGCTTGAACTCTTATCTGGATAAGAGGAATTTCTGATAAGAAGAACTATTTCTTGGGTCCCTGGTGAGTTCTCCTTATCAGGTCTGCACTGTATTCATATTTTTCAACGCATCAGGTTAGCATGTGTTGATATTTCTGAGCTTATTTGTGATTTTGCGTTGGATATGTGTGCGCTAATTTAGTGATTTAGAGTTTAATTTCATTGTGAAAATGTCGAAAAGAGCTGCATATACTCCTGTGGATAACAGTGGGAATAAGAAAAGGAAGCATGTGTCGTTATCGATGATACAGCAGAAAGTAGAGTTATTGCAGAAGCTTGATCATGGTGTCTCTGTACTGCAGTAAAGTACTCCGTGTCACACCCTGCTCAAATTTCCACGATTCAAAAATCTAGTAACGTAAATTTACAACCTATAAACCACTCCTACTATATTTGAAAAATTGCCAAGGACAAGGTCAAACATACCGCTAAAACTTGGACAACATCATTTGAATTTTCCACTATTACAGTTAAAAATCTATAAATAAATTCCATGTTTGGCCTTGGTCCCATCTAACCGCTAATATTTAAACTAAAGAGTTTGAATTTTCTAACGCCAAGCATAAAAAAATACACCCCCCCCCCTCCACCTTTCACCAAAACACACATGCACAAGCTCAACCCTTCCCAATATTTATGATGAAAGCCGTCAAGCTTGGCAGCGAACCAATTTTTTGCTTCGTTTACAGGGGAGAGAGAGAGATGGTGGATTACAATGGAAATCAAACTTAACTTGGGCGTTTGAAAAGAAACTTAGATAATTTATAAATAACAGGGATGTATTGAAGGGTAGCGCTAATATTGGTTAATATATATCATAAAATTTTCCCTTATAATAAATTATCTGGCCTTAGACAATTATTTTATTAATATTTTAGTCTAGAGAACAGAGTTCTACGAATTAGAAAAATATTCCCAAGATGAAAACGAGGATAAATGGGTAAAGGAAAGCTATATATGAAGATAGAGGACAGTGGTCCATTTAATATTCACTTTTAATATTTAAAATCGACCCATTAATAACAAAGATATGGTAGAAATAAAAATTGAGACAGACAAACAAACACACTTGTCAACTGCTCAATTTGGTTGCGTGAGAAAGGTTGAAATTTCTTAACACACGTTTTGATTGGTCAAGGCGTAGAGTAGCTTGGGGAAATAAAATTAACATTTCATTGGCAAGAACCGCCATTTGAAAATAAAACTATCTACAGCTGACATCAGCGGGAGAGTCTTTATGACCAAAGCTTTCGCCATCTGGACACTTAAGGCAGTGGTAGAACCCATTTACTGCCAAAGTCAAGCTTATGATATTTGATATTCTTGTTTGAGGGTAAGGCACAATAAATATTTGTATTGCTTTAATTTACATGCAGGCCACTATGTGTGTTACGATAGCCAAAATAGGAATGCAGTCTTTCGGAGTGAAAGAAAGGCATAAAATATGTGCTAGTGGCTTACAAATTTTGCGCATGCCAATGCAGTAACCCAGAAAGGATATTGGCTTTTGCAGTGCCATAACTGTTTAAATCTTATGTAAAATCATGTAGAGAATGTTAGAAAGAATTTATCCACAGGTTTCAGTGCTAGAGTAAGCACACCCTATCTATTGCATGAACGAAAAGCCCTGTGTAAGATGTTGTAAGAGATATTAAGGGATCATAAGCTATGTATTGTACACCCCTATCTATTGTATGGAAGAGGCTTCTTGGAGGAAGAAACAAGAGCTTTGTACTGTCACTGTAGAAGAATGTTTACACAGCAGTGGTGTTAAACAATGGAATATACAGATTAGTGCAATGATCAGCACACATAGCTGATCAGGGTGAGTTGTCACTGTGTTTGCGTGTGGAATGTAATATTAGATGAGATCTATAAGGAGAGGGCATCTTCCTCTTATTACAGGTCCTATACCAGCATACTTATTGGTGGCAGGAAACCGGTTGAGGGGAGAAACTTTGGGAGGAACGCTCAGCTACCCCAGTTCTTCAGCTCTAAAGGCCGTTGACTGTATTTGAGAACCAAAGGGCCAACAGTTGTCTTCATTTTACCAGATAAGTCCGTTATACCGGCACTGAAAGTGTTACATCAAATATTCCACAACCATAAAAATAATAAATATTTAACTCACCGTGATATGATGAATAAAACAATCTGTCCAACATATGAACAGTGATACGTACAAGCAGATAGACAGATCAGTGGGTGAAATTCTTATAGTGATCTTTATTCCTAGAAATATGATACTTGGACAGAGTTCCAGTTATTTATTTTAAATAGTGTACATATACAAATTGATTGAGTTTGACACTCCCTGTCCAAAAGAAATTGAGGTACAGGGAGAATAAATTGTAAGATAATTACCTAAACTTTAACAAAAGTATTACTCACTTTGATATTATTGAGTTACAGTTCTGTTTACATTTTATTTAGTCCTTATATATTAGATACATTACCCTAGACACACTCAGCCACACAACATCACAGAGCCTATTTTACACAGATTGAGATCTGAGAGGTGGCGGATAGGGACTCTGAGATTCATCACCATCAACAATTAGACTCAGGGAACTTACACAGCTTGACCTCAGTCTGTTTATCACTAATTTATAACACCATTAACCTCATTCACCACATGTACGTCTTCTTACAGAAGAATATGGCGTAGGAACTACCACAGTAAATATTTGGCTCTTTGTCACGGAAAGGTTCCCGACCCCTGATGTGGGCTATTTTTAAAGTTTAAAAAAAAATATTTTTATGAAAAATAAATTCTACTACAGCTGTACATAATTTAAGTTGGGGTGAAATCTGGCTACTTTTGGCGTATTTTGGGCGACATTAACCAATTTGTGGGCCACTTTGAGTGAAATCCGAAAAAATTGGAAAACTGAAAAACGGCCGCCCCCGAGCATTTTGGATGCTGGGTTACCAACTGTAATAGTATAAATATTAGTCGAATTTTGTGTTTTTGGGGGCTTGTTTTCCTTTTTATTGAATATAATCCCTGATACTTATGAAGATAAAGGCATTAAATACCTTATGAAATCAGAATGTGGTGATAAGCGCAAACCAATGGCAATCAACCTCAACACCGGACCTTGCCTTCTCAACAGGCGACATCAGCCATAAGATTGATCGCATTGTGCTCAATAAATTGGCAGGCAGTGACCACAAACCGATAAAACTAATGATTAATATGGAACATACACTCCACTTCCATAATCCATTACCACGCAGGAAATACAAAAATGCCAATTGGAACAAGTTCTCAGCACTGACAGATGAATACTGTGGTTTGATAAAAAACCCAAACAAAAGAATTGGAGAAATAGCTGACAGATTTAATAAAGCAGTTCTGAAAGCTGCCCTAGAATCAATACCACGAGGGGTAAGAAAATATTATAAGCTGTACTGGACAGAAGAACTCAAAGAACTGGAAGAACAGGTAACAGAAGCCAGAAATGTAGCAGAAAAGGACAAAACAGTTGAGGCAAACATCGCCTACAAAGCTATCTCTGCAAAATACAGGAAAACGTTAAACTGTTCAGCCAAAAATAGCTGGATCAAAACAACAGAAAGTCTTAACCTCGACAAAGATGGAAGAAAATTATGAAGGCTCGCCAAAGCCTTAAATGATGAGGAATGCAAAAATAAGGAAATAGCCCTACAGCAAAATGAGAAAATACTCACAAAGAAAGAAGTAGCAAATGTCTTTGCCCAAAAATTCTCACAGGAGAGCCAGATAAATGTTCCACCTGACAGAAAACAGGAAATTATAAAACAGCAAGAACTTTATCAAAATATACCAACTGTTCCAGAAGAGCACATGACAGCAAACCTCACCATGAGAGAGCTCGAGGCAGCCATTGTATCCCTTAAACAAAGAAAGTCACCTGGAAAAGAAGGGGCAACAAATGACATGCTTAAAGGGCTAGGGCCTAATGCTAAGAAAGCCCTCCTCAAGATTATGAACTATAGCTGGAAGCGTGGAATTGTGCCACAGGCGTGGAAAGAAGCAGTACTAGCTCCAATCCTCAAAAAGGACAAAGACCGAATGGACCCCAACAGCTACAGACCCATCATCCTTCTAAGCTGCACAGGAAAGCTTATGGAGAGAATGATCAATACCAGATTAAGTTGGCACCTCGAGGGAAAAACAAATTCTACTGCATGAACAGGCATGCTTCAGGCAACACAGGTCTACAGAGGACCAAGTCACCTACATTGCACAGGAAATCGAAGAGCTTTCCAAGAAGGAAAGCACACATTAGCAATCTGGGTAGACATGGAGAAAGCATTTGATAAAGTTTGGAAAGATGGGCTAAGAGTTAAAATGCTTAAATATGGAATTAGGTACCACAAAGTGATTTTTGTTTGCACAGAAACACCAGAGAAAACAATGTAGTTTTGAAGCCCTTGGTAAATCAGGAAATTTGGTACTTTATTTTTTAAAATAGGACAACAAATAAAAAAAGTTATAGCATTTTAAAAAGTGTGGGGACTTCGCAACATTGAAAAAGTTACATCACACCAACTTCAGAACACTGCCGTCTTCTTAAATATAATCTTACAACTTTCTCTGACAAACAACATATAGTCTGGAATATACTGATCACACAAAGAAAACTATAGAGCTACATCATGAATAATTATCAATATATTTGAGACCAAAAATTGCAAATCTGCAAAACACATTACCGAAAAATATAGTTTGTTGAATGAAAGTCAATATTCACAACATCATATTTCAAAAAGTATAAAAGGTACAAGCTTTAAATTTGTACATATTAATCTCCATACTACATAAATATATCACAATTTTTTTCAGAGGATTTAAACATCTATTTGTTCTAGTATAATTTTTTTTAAATGTGTCCAGAGGCCAATTTGTCGCAGGGGAAGAAAAAAGTGTGAAAATGAAGAAATTTTTTTTTTTTTTTTAAGATACTGTCCATATTATATTAAAAATAATTTGTAGGCAATAATTAACAACATCTAAACAATAATTAGCAACATCTAAACACTATATTTTTTTAAAACAACTGGTTATTAGCATTTAAAAAGACATTTTTTAACTGAAGAAGAATGATCATGGCGCACTCTTTCCCTGTGAGAGAGCAATGACACCTCAAAACCTAAATGCTTCAGAAGTCCAAAATACAATTCTTTGATATTTCCTGATAGTTTAATGTCCTTATCATTCAATATTAATGTCCTTATCATTCAATATCAATTATCTGTATCTTACCTCTACACCTCATGGTAGAAGGAGAACAACTAAGTAAGTATCTTAACTGAGCCTTAAGATTTCTAAGGGCATATCGTCCTTTACAAATTTTATCCACACCCTCCTTTGTGGTGCAGACCCCCTTGGCTTATGATTGTGTTATATAACTCTATCTTCTTCTCTGCATTTTTAATATCTTTCTCTTTTTTCCTCCTATTCTTGTCAGTTATTCGCTGTTTAATTTTTTCTTTGACTGCCCTCTCTGACTCTTTACTCCGTATTTTCCATTTCAGTCTGTTTTGGGTTTTTCGTCGTCACTCTTGCATTCTCTACTTTTATTTTATCTGCTCCTTCCTCTTCTCCATTTCACTTTTTATCTGTTTAAAAAAAAACAAAAAAACTACAAGCAGTCTACCTCGAGCCATGTTGCATTCCCATCCATATAACTTCTGGAATTTTATTTTTCCAGATTTTTTTTTTATATAAATTAATGAAGATAAACAGAAATCCCGTTCAACCTCTGATGGGTTATAATTAGGATATATATTGTTTTCAATTCCAAATAATATGAACAACTGCCGACATGAGAAAGTGGCATCACATTTGAAAATAGGGATACTCACAATTGTGCTTAGGCCTATACCGTACGTTAAATAATAAAATAAAAAATAAAAAACAAACAAACAAAATCAAGAAGAAACTATGAACAAGAATAATATTAAAGTGGAGGGGTGTATAGGCCTGGTGGTTCTAGTTATATAACGGACTTTACCAGATATTTAATTGACTTTCATCTGTTTAAAGTCACATGCATTGTAAGAACAGCATCAGACCTTCACATTCCCAGCCACTATATATTAACATGTGTTCGTGTTAAATATTGTTTGACTATATTATGCAGTTCCCTAGGTCTGTCTATTCTCAACACCTCCTCTATATTTATAGGTAAGTTGGATGCCTGCAAATAATCCAATATTGGTATAGCAATTTAACACGTTATTGGATTTAACAATAATGTTAAATCCAATATTTTTCCAGATGACTCCTACTAGGAGTCATCTGGAAAATTAAAATTCCAGAAGTTATTTTTGTTTTTACATGTATAGAGAATTACATGTACTATTACTGGCTTGTTCTTGTTCAGAGTTTCTTCTTGATTTTTTTTTTTTTTAACATATAAGCACAATTGTGATTGTCCTAATTTACAATGGTGTGATGCCATTTTCTCATATAGGCAGTTTTTCATATTATTTGGAATTGAAAACAACATGTATCCTAATTATAACCCATCAGAGGTTGAACGGGATATTTTTCTTCCTTAAATAAAAATAAATATATATATCTTCTTTTCGGGGAATTTTAAGACTATCAACTATTGGCTGCGAGTCCGGACATTTCATTACAACATCAGCTTTTTTAATTATGGCATTTTCCGGTCTCCTAGCCTTGACTCAATTGGCTTTGGCCATGCGATATCCTTCGCGTTTGAAACAAAATTCACCCTATTATGTTGCAAAATAAACCTTCATTCAATTACACATTAATCAAAACATGCATTTTTTTATTCAGATTGGTAACTTTCTTAGCTTTTCAAGCTCGTGAAATAATTAGATTGATGCGTGAATGTCTGAAGTGGTGATAGCACATTCATTCCACGCTATTACAACAGCCATGTGATCGTGTTAAATTGCTAAATAATATTAAAACTATTGTAAAGTTTACATTTAAAGTTCAAAACATTGTTAATAAGTGATATACTTACGTATAGTCATCTTTAAATCAGAAGATGTGATGAAGTTTGAGCACGAACCAACATAAGTGGCATGCCGATTTTGAGAGACATAGGGAGTTATCACAGTCAATGTAACAGCCTCGCTCTGCATTTTTCGCTAAAATTCTTGACCAAGAGAGCGTTACTTAAAGTCAAATCGCTTCACCAGCAAACATCAGAAGTCTTTGATATTTTATAGGAATAAATAAAAATGGCTCCCAAATCTTCTCATTCCATGCAAGGAATTATAACACAACTTAAAATGTCAAATCTTGTAAAATTTCGACTTCACTTCGAAAAATCTGCGTCTTCCGCATTGTTTCCTACAGCTTGCATTATACGAAATTAAAGCTATTCCTCCGCCCATCATAATGGTGAAAGCCGTATGCAAATCAGACGTCTGCTGGTCAAGCGATACCCGTTTGAATGAAGCGGGGTGAGGCAAAAAAGCCGAGAGTTGGCCGCGTGACAAGTTTCGCTACGCGTAACGTTGCTGTTTGTTTTTATTAGTAAAAAAAATACTTCAATAACTTTTATTATTCGGGAATTAATACATTTCAAAAGAGAAGAGGATAATGAGTATCGTGATATAAATTTTATTACAATCCGCTTAATAGCAAAGGGACAGTGACGACTTAAACTTGACGAATTTTCCTCAGTTTTCTCAACTTTCGTGCGTTTTCAACCAAAAAAGCGGGCGGTTTGTGGTACCTAATGGAATCCGTGGAAGAATGTATAAATGGATCAGTCACTATCTAACAGACAGAACAGCAAGAGTGCAGGTGAATGGACCATTAAGCAAACAAGACTACAATGGAGCAGGGAGTCCCACAGGGTGGGGTCCTTTCCCCAACACTCTTCTTTATATATAACAGAAAAATGACATCACAACTGCATGAGTGTGCATGCAAGGGATTCACATGCCATGGTTAAGAAAGTGGTTGCTAAAAATCAATGAACAAAAAACAACACACACTATTTTACCTTGTCAAACAAACCACAGCAAGCAAAATTACAACTAAATGGGCAGGCAGTACAAGAAGATGAAACACCAACATACTTAGGAATCACACTAGACCGTCGAATGACGTGGAAATCACAGATAACAAAAATCACAGCTAAGGGCAAACCTTCGCATGGCCATCATGAAAAAGTTAGCTGGTACCACATGAGAATATCCTCAAAAAGCTGTACATGGGCAGAGTCAGACCTGCTACGGAATATGGCATCACAGCCTGGTCGACGGCAGCAAAGTCAAATTTTTACAGAGTAAACAGACTCCAAAACCAAGGAGCACATATGATAACAGGGGCCCTAAAGTCCATAAAAATCAACCATATGGAAAACATTACAGTCAATGGAGGACAGACATGACAGCAGAGTCCTACAACAAGCTGAAAAATTTAAGGGACTCGAAGGACACCCCATGTTCCAGAGAATGAATAGGCTAGGAAGAGGCAGGCTCAAGCGAACTAACTTTGTGGCCCAAGCAAAAAGAAAACATTAGCAAAAATACCATGCTAGCAGGCTCAGTTGCAAAGAAAACACCAACAAGCAAAACTATCCCACTGTGGAAAATAAAATGCTTTCCTGAGCTAAAATCTGATATTCCAGGCATTGAAAGTAAGGGAACACAGACAGAAACACAAAGAAAGTGTATAGCAACCAAGTACATTGACCAAATATTCCCAGCAAAGCTTTGGACACATGCATATACTGATGGTTCAGCAAAAAATGCAGATGAAAATGGGGGTGCTGGCATCCTCATAAAATTAAAGAATAGAATCCACTCTATGGCAATTGCCACTGGCAAATACCGCAATAACTTCAGTGCTAAAACAGAAGCCCTGAAACAGGCAGCGGAAACTCTTACTGAATGCACAGCACAGGCAGAAAAACATATAGTAATCTTTACAGATGCCCTCTCAGTAAAACAGCGCTGAAGAGCGACCATGCTGAAGGATTGAAAGATCTGATAATGCTTCAACAAGTGCACAGTCCAGTGGATACCAGCCCATTGCAACATACCAGGTAATGAGGAGACAGACAAACTTGCTAAGGAAGGAGGTGCCTTACAACAAACTTTCACAATTGCCTCCAGCTGGCGGAAAATTATGGATTTTAAAGCTGCAACCAATGTGAAGTGGGTTTAATTCTCTACACAAGACAACAGGAGGCTGACATTTGGGAGTCATGACCCCCCCCCCCCCCCCCTCCCGAGTGTAAAGGAGGGTAAGGGGCCGAAACACGTGATTGACGGGGGGGGCAGCTTCTGATGATCAGATTGCCTCCTGTTGTATCGCTCTGTATAGAGTTTCCTATCATCATTATAACAATTATTAAAAAATGGGTCATAATCTTGAATCATGAAATTTATACACAATATACATTGATATGTCATGTAAACATCGGTATTATTCAACATAATCCCCATCAACTTGTACGGCTTTATGCAAGCACGAAACAAGTGCATGTATTCCTAGCCCGTACCAGATTTTGTCTTGATCATGTAGCCATTTCGTCGCTGCATGAATCACTCCTTCATCATCTTCAAACCTTGTCCCACGGAGTGCATCTTTAAGTGGACCAAATAGATAAAAATCAGAGGGTGCCAAATCGGGAATATAGGGTGGATGGGGTAGTACAGTCCAACCCAATTTGGTGATTGCTTCCCGTGTTGCCAGACTTGTGTGAGGGCGCGCATTGTCGCGAAGGAGAAGCAGGTCTGCTGGATTCTTGTGCAGCCGAACTCTGCGAAAACGTTGATTGAGTTTTTTCAATGTCTTAATGTAAGCTTGCGAATTGATTGTCTCTCCTTTTGGCATAACGTCCACAAGAAACACACCTTCAATGTCCCAAAAGACAGTGATCATGACCTTTCCAGTTGAAGGAATTGTCTTGAATTTCTTTCTTCTTGGTGATTGCAGATGATGCCACTCCAGTGACTGTCTTTTTGTCTCAGGTTCAAAATGATGTGCCCAGGTTTCGTCACCTGTAACAATCTTAGCCAAAACGTTCTCTCCATCAGCATTGAAACGCTCCAACAATTCAGAAGAAATTGCTTTCCTTTGCAATCGGTGGTCATTTGTGAGACTTCGAGGAACCCATCTTGCGCAAACCTTAGAAAATCCGAGTTTTTATAACTGCATTTGCACTACCAATGCTGACTGACAGCTGTAAGGCCAATTGTTGAGTAGTGATTCGCCTATCAGTAAGAATAATGCCCTCAGCGCATTTCAACATTTCTGAGTTGGTGGCTGTGGCAGGACGTCCACAGCGTGGCCGATCAAGCAGCTCTGCATCTCCAATTCCTGATTCTTTGATTCTCTGAACCCAGCGACTGACTGTACTCCTGTCGACTGCAAAACTTCCATACACATCACATAGACGCTTGTGAATATTCACAACAGATTTCTTCTCTGCAACGAGAAATTCTATCACAATTCGCTGTTTAAAACGCAAGTTGCTAACACGCTCCATTTCATCGGTTTAGGGCAGCCGTATTATTTGGCCAGTTGTGGTGCAATTTGGTGCACACAATTGGCACATGCCATATTTGAAGTGTGCAAAATTTCATGCTTCTATCTTCATTATTATCTGAGAAAAACGATGTGGTGCATTACTTTCTGAACGCCCCTCGTAGCTCCACATGCACAAACACCTTTCTTTAAGAGATTTTTTTAAAGTTGTGGGCCCTATGCTAGTGTAAAAATTACATCAAAAACAAAACCACATGGGGAAGCTTGGGTCCCTTTAACAATGTAAACTTTAAAATCATATGTATACCCTGTTTCAGCCTCAGCAAGGATACATAACTTCATTCCCCATTTAGTTGGATTATCTCTAATATACTGCCGAAATGGATACCCGCCATTATTTTGAACCATCCACTCATCAGTGGAAAGATGTCGAAGCTGATAAAGTTTCTGGGACTTCCTATGAATGTTATCAAACAGAAAACATACTGTCCTCCTTTAGATCAGTGTTTCTTAATCTTTTAGATGTCCCGCACCCCTTTGCAGCATCTTAAAAAGCCTTGCACCCCTTTAAAGCATCTTAAGAAGCCTAGTATCACTTTAAAAAGTTAGTTGCTTATCCTTTACAGGACGTGGCAATCAACCCCAGCTTTTATTGGCTGTCTGTGATTTTTCTAGGCAATTTTTTTCATTCAGTAGTTTGCCATTGCTTTCTGAACGGTACGGCGCTTATACCATTGTTAAAAATCCACACAAAGCGATCTGCTACCAAACCGCCTGCAGCAGGTTTCGAACCTGGTATATCTGGATTATGAAACTGCGTTCATATCCATTAGGCCACAGACGCCGACAGTATCACTTTACAGCATCTTAATAAGCCTCATACCCCTTTATCTTATAGCTCGCAAAACGTGCCAGAAATGCTGAAGAGATAAAAGTGTACTTGAGAAAATGTTATTAACAAAATGTGACTAAGGTTCGGTATCTAATTCAAACTGTCACTGTTCTATTTTGTACTAATACATCAAAGTTCTGTGTAGTATACATTGTTTATGATGATTTGTGTTCTAAAATATCTGCATGTCTCGCACCCCTGGAAGGTGAGTCTCGCACCCCCTGGTTAAGAAGCACTGCTTTACATGAACCCCAGGCTCTCAACAGACTACAGAACTGACACAGGGGCTCCACCATCCAAACCATTATAGCCATTGGATCTGTATGGAAAGAATTTAACATATTGTTAGCTACAGTTTGAGAAACTAAGTGTAATTTTTTTTAAATCACATTCTATATTATAATTTAATCTTTAAAACTAAAATAAAAAATTACATACTTTAAATATTTTAAAATATTATCATCCCCCCCCCCCCCCCCCCCCCCCCCCCCCCCCCCAATCATCACCGATATTTAAAGAAAATAGGTTACAGTAACAATTTAAATGGTAATTGTTAAAAATTAGGTTACTAGGCTATGACATTCCATTAAAATCCCTGGCGTTAATGAACAGTCGTTCGTTTTCACAACTTACCTAGCCATGTCTGCTTCAAAAATTGGGTCATCTGTGACATTATGGTCAATATCCATGTCTGAATCCAATGTTTCAGTCTCCCAGACATCATCATCTGCAAAATCAGTGATGAATTCATCACTGAAATCATTGGGGAAGTTCCTTTTTTTTTTAACTTTTTTTTTTCTGAAACATTCCCTGTCAGACTTTATTGAAAAATTCAAGTTGGTGGCGAGCATTTTTAGTGCTCAGTCGTGATTTCAATATTGATTATTTTCTTATAAAACCTTTTTAACAAAAATGTTTACATTTTAAATAAAGTTTATGTGGTATGTTATTTTAAAAATTACAATATTAATTTAAAAAAGATGTTTTTGAAGTACTTTCTGTGACTTTGAAATTTACTCTCCTCTGATGTTTGATTTCTAAGGATAGAAAATGATTTAATGTTAAAAAATTTCAGGTGCACAATCTAGTGATCATCCTTGAAGAAAAACAGCGAGTCAGCAATTCTTCCTCCTTTTGGCTTTCTCTAAGATGCATAATAAACGTCCTTAAAAGAGGAAGGACATTCTTCCATCTTGGAGTTGAATTATTTGCTTTGGTTGACTCATCTGTTGAAGTTATTTTTTTGGCTTTAACCCTTTGTGCCCGTTGCTACTATTACACCCAAATGTTTCTACTTGCATCTCCTGGCTATTATTGAATGCACATGGCTTCCAATATTACACATGTAACATCTCACCACGTCAGACACGTAAATTGCAATTATAGATTGCAAAACTGGAATACAAATCATTCTGACCAGCGATCCAACAGCTATGTAAGAATCACAGTAGTTTTTTTTTTTTTTTTTTTTGCACTTCACTCCAAAAACAGCAAACAACAGCCAAAAAATTAGGATATTTACTGCTTACTTTTCAGCAAATGGTGCAACAGCTGCTGGTCACTATAGCACAATATAAATTTAGGGGAAATGTCAGCAGCATGGGTCAACCAGGGATAAAAGGAAAGTCTTACCATCCTGCTTTCACAAGATTATGGGATCAATACAAAGAGAAAATCTGGCATAATAGTCTCATCATCACTATTTTCCTTTTTTGCCTCATAGGGAGCAAGAGCCACCACTGCATCTGACCACCTTACATGAAGCTCACACCAAAGCATTCATGTGCTCTTGCAGTGATTATTTCTGCAGTAACATTTATTTACATAAAGACTGCCAGCGCCATGTGAACCTCATATTAATCTCTTACAGATGGCAGAGGGAGCAGTAACATTCTGTTTTCTTTGTCTGCCCAGAGATCACTGATAACTTTACAGATTGACAAAATTAAACCAATTTCATATTCATATCATCATTATGCACCCTATACTTTGCTAGCTATTTGGCAAATCTTGAAACAGGGTTGGGGTTAGGTTAAGGCTAACTGTACTGGCTATTTTTAATCACTGCAAACAACAGAGAGGCTGAGAATTTTTAGGGAGTTTGTCTGTGGACACAAGCATTTATCAATGAATCCATGACATTTGCACTTGTGTATTTTGTGTTTTAAGAAGGCATAAAAAAGGTTTACATTCAATTAACAAAAGATCCAGGGACAAAGCACTAAACCTGGTAAGGTGTAACTGTTGTTTTTTGTCTATGATTGCTTTCGGCCACCGAGTCGCTATTTAACAATATGCACTGCCGTATCCACTCAATTTGACAAATTACAAAAGTAGCCTCTGACCTGACTCCATGACCAAAAACCAATATCTTCTGAAAGTGTTCCATTGTTAAAAGAAAAACAAAACAAACAAAAGTTTGTAAAATGAGGAATCTCTGCACACACCTTCAGTTCAAATACAGGGTGGGATGTTGGGTTTTGGTTAGTGTTTATAGAAGCTATTTTGTAATTGAACTGAAGCAATGCGAGCCACATGGGCAATATGGCAGAACCAATCTACTATTCCCAATTAAGGTTTAAAAAAAAAACAACCCTAAATATAACCTTAAAACTTTATTACTGTTTCCCCGAAGTCTTTTTTGAGGCCTATTGAACACACATCCTGGAAAAACTCTGTGGAGATGCAATTAGCCTCAAGCTGATCACTGATTTCTTTAAAAATATTAAAGCAGACATCTGAGAGTGTACGAAGAAGAAGATCTCTATATAAATGGGGATGGCCAGTGCATCCTGCAAAATAATAGTTTGTCCTTTTCCTGTCGCCAGGTTTGCTGCAAATTCTGCACCTCCTGAAATTAGTGCTTCTTTGCTCATGTTTTGCACCCTCCAGTCATTTTAAATTGATCATCTGTCATTTACTTGGCCTTGGAGGACTTAACATGCGGCTGATTTCAGGCATTGAGGATGCAGCGGAAGCACACAATTTTCTGATCAACGTTTGTTTGAACAGCTTTAGTGTAAGCTGTGACTTTTTAACTCCTTCTTCTTCGTACATCTGAGAAGATGTCCACTTGAATGTTCTCAAAGACAGCAGTAGTCAGTTTGAGGTTATTTGAATCCCCGTGAAGCTTTTCCACAAAAAGAGCTGGCGTTGGCCATATGCGCTTTCTCTGTACTGCACATAAGGGGCAACTTTGAAGCAGATGTTCAGCAGTCATTTTATCAGCGCCACAATTACACTGATCGGTAGTTCCTATCTTTAGCTTGTTGAATAGATGGTATCTCACAATCTGTTGTGGCCAGTGCGGAGTCTGAAGATTACCACTTGTTCTCTTCTGTTGAGTTTTTAACTCCAGTTGGTCTTGTAAATTTGCATAACATGTATGCATTAAGGTAGTTATTTCTAATATCCAAAAGAAAATCTTCTTCCACCACAGCATCATCAGAACAAGGAGAGTAGAAGGTGGGAATTTTCTGTTGAAAAAGCCATAATTTCCTATCATCTGATCAGCCTTGTCTACTATTCATTTTGTGGTTATGTTGATGAATGATTAAGAGGTTTCTCCTTCCCTCTGACCATCAAGGCACAGCTGTGCCAGTTGTGGTAATAACTGACAGGCTTTTTTGTCCCTTTTAAGCAGCAACTAGCATCCTTTGCTCCAAATCTATTTAATATTTAGTAATATTTATTGACGTTCAAAGACCTCAGCTGCTGGGATAAGCCAACTCCGTTCACTTGAAGTGTTTCTGTGTAATACTGCTTCCATTTGATCATTTCACTTAATAACAATTTTGTAGTATACTACCTGTCAGCATAAATGTGATAGCCAGTTCCTAGACAAGACAAAAATGTCCAAATTTGTTTTACAGAATTTGCATCAGCAATTAGCACCCATTTGATTGAATGGTCATAGGAGGTATCTGATCCAAAATATGTCAGTAAGTTCAGCACTGTAGCGGGAGGTTAATTAAAATTATGATCTATGTGAGAATCCAGGTATCTCATAGGCTACCAGGATAGTATGCCAGTAAAGAGTTCTGGTCTTACAAGTAATACCCCAGTCTTAGAAATAAGCACTGGTGTATGGATATCATAGAAATAGTCAGACTGTGAAAACCCTGGCCAGTTGGTAAGAAGTTGTACCAGGATTTAAGGTGTCTCCTCCCTGTGACTATCTTATGATTACTTAATAATGTCTAGGGAATAAATAAAATGAACATTCACTTTAACCACAACTGTAAGAAGTGAATAATTCCTCAGGTACAGTTAAAATATTTTAATATTTACACTAATATTCTATTTCTACTAGTTGGAAAAGAGCATACAAATATATATATAAAAGTATTCACACAGTTACTATTATTGTCTGTTTAGACTTCAAGATCTTGAATATTAAAGTTACTGCAATCACTGTTTTTAGTCCTTTGAATTTAAAGATAACTGTCATCAGTTGACTGAATTACTAACTGGTTGAATATTGTTTTCAACTAAGGCTGTTTTCATAAATGGGTGGTCAGTGTCTTAAATGACACTTATCTTTCACTTTGACAATGCTGACACTGAACTGTCCTTGGTGGATATCAGATTTAATAGACCCAGCTGTAGGGATGCCAATGACCAGTTGATGTTCACTCTGTGGGGTCCTGCACTTTTGTGGGATTGCCTCTGATGAACTACACAGGCTTCTGATACTTGACAGTCCGGTTTGAGTTATTTCATGGAACCTGAAACATC
Source organism: Oreohelix idahoensis (assembly GCA_024509875.1). Lineage (NCBI taxonomy): Eukaryota > Metazoa > Mollusca > Gastropoda > Stylommatophora > Oreohelicidae > Oreohelix > Oreohelix idahoensis. The sequence goes on from JAMPIV010008415.1 coordinate 154,246, forward strand.
ATATCAGCCTTGGCTAGTATCTGGCTAGACTTATAGCTGACTAGCACAGATGTGAGACCAGTCAGTCATCAGATGTCACCATTATACAATCATAGTAAGTAAGGACATCATTTCAGTGATATAGAAGTATTAACATTTCAGTTAATTGTAACTGACTAGTACATAAGTCAGACTAGTCAGTCATCAGATGTCAAAGTTATACAGTCATAGCAAGTAAAATCATTTCAATGATACAGAACTAATATTAACATTATCAGTAATAAACATCATCTGGTTTATTCTGCTCCTATACATCCTTTTCTGATCTATAACTTGATCCTTCCAAACCATATCAAGTACAAATTCAAATACTGATGCTATTCTTAGCATCTACACAAAATTAATACATAAATAAATAAAGTGAGTGACCACGTGATCAGGTTGCTTTCTACTGAAACTGGCTGTAGAACACTCCAGTTTACCAGCTGTAAATGGGTACAAAGTTGTGCGCTCAAACTAGGGAAGGAAAAGGCAGCGAGGAAGGGGACTAGTCACCTAACCTCGTAAAAGCGGTATCTTCCCTGCTGAAGCTTCTAACAATTCATTTCCCTATGACAATCTCTGGTCATGGGACTGCCTTTATCTTCGACGAGATCCAGCATTTAATATAATAAATATTTTCTTCATTTGGCTGTGGGGCTAGATTTGATACGTTTTTGTACAAGCAACCATCTTCCACAAAGCACATGTTTAAATCATATTAAAATAACAATACGTTATATCAATGAATATTATACAGGCATATTTTGTGAACTCTATATATGAACATGAAATTTTAAAAAAATATTATACACGGTAGTTATCCTAATTTCGCTTACCCTCAGACTCCAGACATCGACTGAAACTTTTGGCGATCCGCTCACACTTCAGATGGATTTTGCTTAGTGGCGTTATCTCCGTCAGTCTGTCTCAAACCTCTTTCGATGTGTGTCTCTCAGTTTAATGATACGAGTATTTATACGCATCACGCGGCCGTATCGGAGAGCAGTAACGTCACAGCTTAGGCCTCTGCGGAAAATCTCTTTTCGAAGCAGCGATTTCACTCGATCTGTGCGTTGCCTGAACTTCTCCTTTCTCATCCTCGGCTTATATATTATCCATACTGTTCCATCTTATCTTGTTTTATACAGTTGATAAATCTCTACCTTCCTATCCATGTAATTTCCCAAACTGTTATTTGTTGATTTTAGTATTTAGTACAGAAGTGGGTTTACAGGCTTTCAGCGTAACTGTGGGCAGCCGAAATACGTATATATCTCCGTAAAGGATAACTTCCTACCGTTTCTTCTTATATGCAGTTATACACAATCCTTCCCTGGACTAAAATGTGAAATCCTTTTCATGATTCCCTTCTGCTTTTATTTATCCTTGGCGATTTCCTCTGTCTGATACACATTTCGCTGATACACTGCCATTTTGACAGTGGTCGCTTTGTTGACAATCGATCGTTGACAGGTTTATAAAACTACACGAACACGTTTGCAATGAATTGAAACCAATTTTGCGACAAGCACATACCCTGTTTCACGGTCAACAAGACATCAATTTTTAATATGATATTTGTGTGGCTTTTTGGTAGGAAATTTCCACTGGCCTTTCCAACCAATCATCATCTCGTCAATAGCTACATCTTGGTTCAGAGTGTATGGCTCAACAAATTTAGAGTAAAGCATTCGAAAGAAGGGCTCTATCTTGCTTTTTCATTCTGCAAAAGGCTACCAAATATACTGTAGGCCCTTTAGTTTGCAATATAGAAAAATAAATGTGTCTCTCTTTATGACTTGGGAATTAAATGGAGTGAAACATTTTCTCTTGAGGCGAGAAATATTCTTTTATACTTGGCCTTTTGTCGACACCAATTCAATGAAGCAGAGCAAACTCTTTTAGCAGCTCATAATCAGTTATTGGGTTCCACCTAGTTTATCTTGACTGTTTTAATGAAGGAGTATATTTCTGCACTTAAGTTTTAAAAAAACAGTTCTCCTCTTTGTTGAAATTTTCTATCAAACTAAGAGCCTGCTGGGCACTAAGACGAGCAGGTAGCTTGCATGAAGATGAACTGGATGCCATCAAAAAGAAGTAACACAATTTTATAAAACTTACTGCGAAGTAGTAGATGTTATCATGTTAAAAAATACTTAAAAGAGTCGCACGCTGGCTTTTCCCGCTTTTGAATAATGAAAACAAATTCCGCTTCCAAGTCATTTAAAAATTCTAACTGGGTCAAAACAAAACCTTGGTTCGAATATACCAGCCCTGAAAACTGACTTGCCATCACGAACGCCTGGAAATATCAACCATAAAAAACTGGTCGCGCGTCCTTTAAGAGTTAACCTAATATCAACCCTGTTTCGACTTTGTCAAACAGCTACCCATAATCTAACATCAACCCTGTTTCGGTAAAAGGCAATAAGGGTAGACAAGGTCTGCTATAACGTCCTGTGACATATAATGGAAATATAGCCTACAGTATCTGCCTACAGTCTTTTATGACCTCACTGGCGTGCTATGATTCGCTAGCAAAGCCATGCATTGACAGCCTGAGTTTACTCATTTTTAATCCACGCCTCTTTTCCTTGAGACGTAAACAAACAAAGTTGTTTACCAACTTCCATGACCTGCCAGTCATAACAGGGAGCGAATCTGGTTTGTTTACCTGAGTTTCTCAAGCGAGCTGATCTGTCAATCATCGGATATCAGACAGACCGCGCGTGAAGTGAGACGCTCCGGCAGAAATATTTTCCCGACTACCCTTTGATGTTCGTACACTCAGGGGGAGTTAACGCTTTGATCTCCAGAAGCGGAGAAAATCTCGGAAGAAACCCATTACACGGTTCCAAGTCTCTGTTGTCGAGTAGCAACGCCGACAGAGCGACAATGAAAACCTTTTATCTTGGGAATGTAGGTTTCTGATTTCTCTGCTATGCAAATAGTGTGAAAATTAACATCCTCTAGAGATCATAATACCATGATGATATATAAACGGTGGCTTCCCAAACCAGATATCAGTTGTCGCTCAGAATTTTTCGGATAGTCTAAACACGTAGTCTAGAACCATTGTGGAAGATGTGTTAATAGCATTTCGTGGGGATTTCATTCGGATTTTCTGGTAATAGAAATTTGTGCTTACGTGTTAAAGTGTACCATTATAATTCACTGTGATTTTTTAGCATTAAGACCAGTGAAATAATAATGCATAGATATTTTTTTACCAGTTGTTCAGTTTAATGTTAATTTTTCCACCTGCTTCCTCACACAAGAAGAGACGGTTTAGTTGACTAATTAATACACTAGGCGCGACTGATAAGGGACAGAAAAGAATTCACGTTTATTTCATTTTGTGTAGTTATTATAAGTGACTACTGTTTGATACCATTCGATGACAAACAGACGCCGACAATCTAATAGCTATTAACGACAGGCGATATTTGTTAAGTGCGCGTATGGATAATTAAATAATAGATATTGTATGCTGATCGTTAACACGTGCACAGGGGCGGGGAGGGCGCATACCTTCACCCGACCTAGAGACGCCGCGCTAGCGAAAGCTGACCGGATAGGAATAGGCTAAGGACACCGTGTGCCTTTTAAATTTAATCAGGACTGACGGAGTGGATAAGAGATCATCTTGCCCCCGTCTGTGTACATATATGTAGTTACAGTACTTTGCAAAAAAAATGGCAGTCATATTGCTCAGCTAAATAAGCTGAAATCTAATTAAATATGCATGTTCTGCCCCAAATTTGCACCCCACTTAAGTGAGCAAACACTACCAAAAGTAAAAAAAAAATTAGCGTAGAGTAACGTCCCTTGATAATAGAGCAGACGACAATTTCTAATGCTAGTGGCAGAAAATGGATACAAAGTCAAAGTGTATGTTAATTTCACAGCTTTGGAATGAAGGAAATCAAACATGTTCCAACATTTCTAAAACCTTGAACATTCCTGAGCGGACTGTCTACAGAGTTGTGAGTAAATTAAAAGCAGGTAATGGAATCGAGCGAAAAGAAGGTAGTGGGAGGCCAAGAATTTTGGTCACAAAGGACCATCGGTGTCTCGCCCAAATCGTTCGGGCTGGGCCAATGAAGAGTGTAGAAAAGATACGGCAGCGCATGATAGAGTTGGGAAGCCCAGAGGTATCTAATGCTATTGTCAACCGGGAGCTACACAGGATGAATTACACAAAAAAGCGGGTAATTTCGTCACCATTGCTCACAGAGACTCACAAACAGATGCGCTTGAACTGGTGCCACGAACACCAAAATTTGTCATGGGACAATGTAATTTTTCCAGATGAATGTTCTCTTTGGTCTTATCCTGCTCAAATAAATATTTGGACGAAAGGCTCTGTAACGCCTGTGTACCAGCGACCGAAACATACCTAGAAATTCCATCTTTGGGGAGGGGTGTCAGCAAGAGGTGCCACCCCACTGTGTGTTTTCACAGGAATTCTCACGAAAGAAAGGTACATCGACATACTAGAGGGACACCTTCTGCCATTTATGCAGGTCATGTACCCCGATGGGTGCACATTTCAACATGACAATGACCCAAATCATACAGCTCATACCCCCAAAGCATGGCTGCAAGAGAAGAATGTGATAGTGCTGAAGTGGCCCAGCAACAGTCCCGATCAAAACCCAATTGAAAACGTTCGGGCACTACTCAAGAATCATTTAAAAAAGAGTGGACTCAGAGACGTTGAACAATTGAAGAAGGTAGCTGAAAAATACTGGGACAGTCTGACTCTCAATTACCTACAAACATTTGTGGGAAGTATGCCTCGCCGCATCCAGGCTTGCCTTGCTGGAGAAGGCAACATTATATTGTACTGAAACCACTGTTAATAGATAGGGGAGATACCAATCTTCCTCTGGACATACAGTTTTTATTATTATTTGCTTCTATGAGTGTGCTGCGTTGCGAAAATATGACTGCCATTTTTTTTGCAAAGTACTGTATATAGAATAGTAGCATTTTTTCATAAATGTTCTTTTATTCTAAGCAGACCTGATCAAGGGCGACCAGCGGTCTATTTTGGTCCTTTTTCTTCATTTACTGATGGGATGGACTGGGGTCAAATTTGGCACTGAACACTGACATTATATATATAGATATATATATATATATATATATATATATATATATATATATTCAGGATAAATGTATGTCCAAGGGAATATCACCAAGAGTAGGTAAGGAGCAAGTGAGTGGCCATGTATGACAGAGAGAGTGAATATTTTTCTTGTTACGGTAACTTGTACCAACCTGGTTATTTTGTTTTTTAAATTGTTTACTTTACTGAGTAGCACTTAGTAGGAACTTTGTTTACCTTACTGTCTATTCTGTAACATAGTGCTAACCTTTGACCTTTGGGTTATTTACGTTCTTTTCTCCAGAGGGGGAGGGCACATTTATTCAGTTATTTTCCGATGTATGTAATTCTGATTTTATTTGATCTTTCTTTAGATATTTGGTGTTGTCACGTTTAATGATAATAAACAACAAACGAAACTTAACTTGTGTGTTGGTCAGACCCATACCCAATTAACCATAGTTTTCACGTCTGTGTGTCTTGTTGTCACATAGTTGTGTGTGTGTGTGTGTGTAGTTAAACTTATATATGGAGGGAAAGATTGTCTTGTACTAAAAGATAGTCGTATAGATAGGCTGGACTAGAGAAACTACTAATTCCAGAGACAGATCTTCTCCTTAAACTATTCACTCGTGAAATCTATTCTCACACCTTTATTTCTCACGTACTTATCACCATCCACTCTACTCAGGCGGGACCATGAATACTTTTCAAACCTATCTAAATTTATGAAACTTCGCATGTTGCCAGATAATAATAATAATAGCCCCTTCAGTCATAACTGACTATGGGAATGCGCCCCTGAGGTGACAGCCCTCAGCTGCTTATTTTCCTGGTGCTCCTTTCGACGTTTTCTCCTCACCTCTGCTTCTTGTGTGAGCCTCTCTTCGCCCAATCTGAGGTGGCGCTGTAAATAGCATCGCCACTTAGTGCGATCGGCAGCTTCATCCTCCCATGTTGCTGGATCCATGTCCAGTGCCCTAATATCTCTCTTGCACATATCTTTGAACTTCAGCTGTGGTCGCCCAACTGTTCTCTTGCCATCTGCTAACTGTCCGTAGAAGATATCTTTTGGGATGCGACCATCATCCATGCGGCGAACATGGCCAAGCCAGCGAAGTCTGCGCTGTCTAAGAAGCAACCTCTCCAGGGCGCGAGCTTGGGCACAGTTATATGGAGATCAAGCTGTTGCCCATGCAGCATGTTCCCCCTCTCCACACAGCCGGTAGATCCAAAGGAACAGCAGTAGCCGATACAGTTTGGTACCAGCCATGTCACAGGAGTTGCCAGAATAATGTCGAATCGACATTAGACTGCCTTAGGGACTCCGACTCCAGATTTATCCTCAGGGTTTACTCCCGAAGCCAATTCCATAAATGGATATTCCCGCAAGGCAGCGGTGGTTTGAATTCAGATTTCCTTCTCTTAGATAAGCTACCAACCAAGGATCATGAGCCCTATCTGAAGGCCGGGAGCTGGACTTGGTTGTCAGAGGCTGTTTGAGGCGCGTGCCATAGAAGTATTTTATCTGCAGTGAGAGCTTATCCTCACTACAACTCCCGGCAATAACAACCTTTGGAACTTTGCCAGATAAGCAATCCATATTTACATTACAGCTAGTCTTAACCTTACCCCCAACACTGTTTCGAGCTTTGTCAAACAGCTAGCCTGCCATCTGTTCGACGCAGCCTTAAAAAAAAGAATTAAAAGGGGTAATAGGAATCCTAAACCTAACCTTAATGTTAACCCTATTATTGTGGGTGACTTATTTAGATGACATCGAAGAAGGTGTCCCACTCTTCTTCATTTCAGCTGCCTTAACCCAATATCAACCCAATTTTGAGTTTTGTCAAAATTAATAACGGCCGACAAACACTGAGGCCATAGGCCATTGCAAAAGATATTCCGTCATTCATTCAGTCCTCCAATAAATCAATCCATCCATCTGTTCGTACATCAGTTCGTAAGTCGGTCCATCAAATTAGTCAGTCCATCAGCCAATCATCAGGAGTACATCAGTCAGTCACTCGGTCCGTCAGTCAATACATGAATCAGTCTGTTAGTAAGTTAGTCTTTTAATATTTTGTCAGTTTGTGAGTCAGTATGTCAGTGGGGGCTTCTTATATAAAAAGGTATTTTGACAAATAAAAGTCAGTTAAACAATAAACCAAAAGCCTCAAGTTTAACACCCTGCTCCATGCACCACCTCAAATAGTGTGACAGTACACGAAGCACAGCTAAAGGGAAATTCACTCCAAGTGAATATTCTGTGCTGAACATTGGCAACGTTCTTTTGGAGATTACCGAGGCCGTTTAACAAAAAATGTTCACACTGAAGCGGAAACACCCCATTTTTTTTTTATCAGTATGGCAGCCTCCAGTCTACTATCATTCTCAACGGCACCTGGTTCAAGCTTTGAAAAAATTAATAACGACCAACAAACACTGAGGCCGTTAGAAAAAACAAAATCCAACTTCACACAAAATGCAGCATTGTTAGCCAACACAGCGGCCTCCTGTTTACTGTCCCAACCTGAACCGGGTAATCTCCAAAAGAACGTTGCAATTCGTTCTGCACAGAATATGTCTCAGAAATAACTTAAACACTTAAAGGACAGGCGGCCAGTTTTTATGGTCAATAAATCTAGGCTCAGAAGATGGCAGGCCAGTTTTCTTGGCCGCTCTCTTTGAACAAAGTTTTTGTTTCATTTCATCCCAGTTAGAAGTTTTAGATGACTGGGAAGTGGAAGTATAGCCATCTTTTATTATTATTTCTAACGCGGGAAAGTTCTAGCGTCACTCTGTCGAGTTCTTTCAACACGTTTATATCAGCCACCTCGTGTAAGTTTTACAAAATTTGTGTTACCTATTTTCGATGGCGTCTAGTTCATCTTCTCGCAAGCGACCTACTCGTCTTAGTGCTCAGCAGGCTCTTAGTTTAACAGAAAATTTCAGCGAAGATGAAGACGGGTACAGCAGTAGTGATTTTAGTTTTAATAATTCTAGGTCTAGTTCATCTTCCAGCGATGTGGATTCAGAGAATGAAGGTGTTATGTTAGGAAGAGTGGGCGTGGTTCCATCACCTAACATTGATTCTTCAACATCAGACCCAGTAAGACCTAATTTAGTTTTACAAGAAGTGGAAAGGCAAAAAACAGGAGTGTGTCGGAAATATAGAATGGCAGGGGGCAAATGTGGGTGCACTAACAAAGAATAGCTTTAGATTCCAACCCAAAGATGGAAGAGCAGTGGGTGTGTCAGCAAATTTAGGCCTAAATGAATCATCTACCCCAATCCAGTGTTTTGAAAGCCGTGTATCATCAGCTGTAAGGGAGGAAATTTTAAAAAGCATAAACTGCTTTGCAGAAGTTGAAGTGCAGAAGCATACATCTTCATTGAAACGATCAAGATATACTAGGTGGAACCCAGGAAGTGATTATGAGCTTCTAAAATTTTTTGCTCTGCTTCAAGCAATGAGTATCGACAAAAGGCCAAGTATAAAAGATTATTTCTTCTCACAAGAGCCTATGTTTCACACTCCATTTTATTCTCAAATGATGGAGAGAGACAGATTTCTGTGTATATTGCAAACTATGTTGCATATTTGTGAGCCTCTCGCAGAAGGGAAAAACAAGATAGAGCCCTTCATTCAAATGTTATGCTCTAAATTTGTTGCGGCATACAAAACTGTTAGTAAATGAAATGGTTAAATGGAAGCAGTATTACACTGGAACACTTCAAGCAAACAGAGTCGGCTTCCCACAGCAGCTAAGGTCTTTGAACCTAAAGCATATGGAGACTAAGTATTATATCAATTCGGAGCAAAGGATGCTAGTTGCTGCTTGGAAGGACAAAAAAGCTAAAATAACCTGTCACAATTATTACCACAAATGGGTCTGCTGCGCCTGTCACTGTGAATTGAAAGGCGAAACCTCTTATCATTCATGAATATAACCATAAAATGAATGGTTGCGACAAGGCAGATCAGATGATTGGGTATTACAGCTTTTTCAACAGAAAATTCTTGAAGTGGTGGAAGAAGATTTTCTTGTGGATATTAGAAATAGCCATCTGTAACGCTTATATTTGTACAAATTGACAAGACCAGTTGGTGTTGGAAAATCGCAGCTTACGTTGAAGTTGATCACAGAATTATGTGCTTCAGCAGCATCCTCAATGCCTGAAATCATGCTAAATCCTCCAAGGCCAAGTAAATTATCAGATAACCCATTGGAAAGACTGGAGGGTGCAAAACACAAAGAAGCGCTAATTTCAGGAGGTGTAAAGTTTGCAGCAAACCAGATGACAGGAAAAGGACAAACTATTATTGTGCAGGATGCACTGGCTACCCCCATCTGCACAGAGATCATTGTTTCATGAAATGGCACACTAAAAAAAAAAGGTAAAGGATCCTCCCGTTACACGCCCTATTGAGGCATATTGGGAATATGGTGTTAGGCCCATATTTTCTCGACCGTCGGCACAATAGGGGTGATGTCGTCAGCACATTGCCAGCCGCCTTAATCTTCCCAGAGTTGCTCTGGTACCCATTTGGGGTTGGGTCGACCCAGGAGCCGTTTGCGGCCTAAAAAAATCCCACCTCATCTGAGGATCGAATCATAGACCACTGAGCTAGGAAGCCAGTACACTAACCACTATGCTATCGCGGCTCCCTAAAGTTAAGTTGTAAATATCTCTAATTTTGTGTGTAAAGTAGTGTTCTTTGTGAGAGCAGTTCAGCACATATATCACATTTTTTGTTCTTTTTAAAGTATTTGTAAATTTGTGACAGTAGAGTTTATTTCATTTTCTGGATGACACATGGAAAGTAGTTGGAGTATAAAATTGATGTGTGATTTATTTCCAAAATGGATGTAGTTTACAATGATTTGTGTGTTGGATACTACAACTGATGGATTAGTTGTCTTCAATTGGTAAGTCTGATATATGTTTGTTTTGTTTGTTTAGTAAACTTAAAATATTCAGAATCCTCATTCAATTTCCTTTTCAAATATATATAACATGACTATATTTGTTAAAAACTTTGAAAGAACTTGCACTTACATGGTAACACTATATGAAAAACCTGAGTCGCAGAAAATTTGTGACAATAGTGCAGACCCTTACATGGTAACACTATATGAAAAACCGGTAAAAGATGCTTTCAGAGATCCCTTGCTTAGAGTTACTTCCTGTTGCTGTCATTTTCGACGGAGTTTCATATGTCAAGTTATTTGTCGTATTTTTTTCACCCTAGTCAAAGGTGAATAATTGTGTCTTTACCTTGCGATGTCAGGTTGATTAGGGGTTATCTTCCCTGTTGGTTCTTTCATTGTGTTTGACCTGTATGAAGACAGGGTCAAAGGTAAACAATTCGGAGCTTGTGCTCATGCGCAGAATTGAAGCGCCAAGTTGAGTTACTTCCATCAGGCCGTGATGTAAGCTGGCTTCTGTGGGACATGATGTCCATTGTGTTTTTGGGAAAAATCTTCGAAGTGACTGCGTTGGCAGTTCTCCCCAGTGAATCTCTGTGCGTCGGAATGACGACAGAGTTCGTTATTGTGTTCTGAGGATTCTGTGCAAGGTAACACCGACCCTTTTACATTATTACGCGTTCGGTGGCAGAACATGTTAAAAGCTTACCAAGACTGTGAACTACAGCTCACAGATCCTAAATTTCAGAACTTATATTTTGTGCTCAAGGGAGCCATCCAAGACTATTAGTCTTTAGGTTATCCAGAAGTCCAGCGACGAAGTTATATTGTGGGAACCACAGATTGGCGGTGGTTATATCTACATAAGCATTACCGCAGGGTTGATGTTAACCTGCTTAGAAGAAGTACACAGATGACGCCATTTTGGGGCCTGTGTTACGGCTAATGTGCAATTGGCGGGGATGCCAGGTTGTACCTGTATATCAAAGTGATTAAGGTATCTGACGCGTTCAGTCAGAGGTACCAAAGCGGCATTCTTCTTCTTTGATCCTTAACCACCGACCGTCAAAGCAGTCAGTGGCCATCACGCCTAGTGGCGTCTTGTAGGGCAACAACAAATTGATTCCACTTTGCACGGTCGGTGGCCATCCTTCGTACAGTGCCCCAACTCTGGTTCATTCTTTGCATCTCAGCCTCCACAGTCCTCCGCCAAGTTGTTTTTGGTCGGCCTCTCTTTCGCTTTCCTTCAGGGGTCCAAAGCATAGCTGTTCTTGTGATGGCATCGGGGTCTCTTCTGAGGACATGACCAACCCAGCTCCAGCGTCTGCCAGCTATGATGGTATGCATGTCCTCTTGCTTGCTACGAGTAAGCAGATCTTGGCCGGTGATGGCACTCGGCCAAAAGACTCGGTGAATTCCTCCCAGGCATGCTGTGTGAAAAGAGGACAACCCCGACATCTCCCTCTCTGCGACTCCCCAGCACCCCGCACCACAGAGAAGCACAGAAAGCACGCAACTCTGGCATAATCCTAATTTTGTGCCCGTGCTGTACCGGGAGGACCTCCAGATGTTATTTAGGCTAAAGAAGGCCGCTCTTGCCCTATTCACTCTGATGTTGATGTCCCTGCCTGCCCCACCGTCTGGCGTTACTATGCTTCCTAGGCATGTGAAGGTATCTGTCTGTACCAGTTGCTGATTCCTTACTGATATGGGCCCAGGGTTGCTCAAATTGAGCGTCATGACCTCAGACTTCTTTAAATTGATGTCCAAGCCCACCTGCTGGCTAAATTTATTAAGTCCATCCGTTTCCTCCTGGACGCGCCGATGTGAATGCGCCAGCAGTGCAACGCCATCTGCACACCCCAGACCCTCCAATGTCGAAAATGCAGTCCATCTCACCCCTCTTGGACCGCCCTCTGTTGCCCGGCGAACCACCCAGTCCACGACTGTTAAAAATAGAGCGGTTGACAAGGGGCATCCCTGCCGCACTCCCGTCCCCACCCCGAAGGCCAGGCCGCTCTGCCCAACACCACACGCAAAGTTGGCACAGAGGCCTTCCATGATTGAACCCACGCAGCCCGGAATTCCACAAGCGCTCAGCACCCTCCATAAACTGTCCCTATGCACGCTGTCAAAAGCCTTTTCAAAATCAACAAAATTCATGTAAAGCTGTCCCTGCCACTCCGAGCACTGCTCCACAATGTTCCTGAGAGCGAATACATGGTCCACACATCCTCTGCCCCCTCCAAACCCCGCCTGCTCCCTCCTCAGTCCGCAGTCTACTGCCCCTGAAATTCTCTGTATATCTATCCCGCCCAGTATTTCGCTGGGAACCGAGAGAAGAGCAACTCCTCTCCAACCATTGCAGTCCGAAAGATCTCCCCCCCTGGGCTATCCGACAACCACTCCTCTGTTCCACTCTGATGGTGCCTCCCCCGCTTTCCACACCCGTGCAAACAGTGGTTCCAACAGTTCCGCCGCCAGCCCAGGGCCTGTCCCAAACAGCTCTGCATCTAAGCCATCATGGCCCGGAGCCCTACCGTTCTCTAACCCCTTGATTGCTGTGACGACTTCCTCCCCCCGTGGAATGTCTGTACCCACATCTAGATCGCTCTCAGCCCCAAGAACATTCATCCGTGTCCCTGGTATTTCCCCGCCCAGAGTCTCTCCGAAGTGCCCCGCCCACCTTGCCTCCCGTCCCCCTGCTGTCTCGATGAGATCTCCCCGCCTATCTCCTACCAATGTAATATTGTTTGCACCTCGTTTTCCGCTGATGAATTTAGTTATTTTGTATACTGTGCTTTGTTCATTTCTCAGTGCTGCCTCTTCTGCCTGTTTTGCAAGATCGTCTAGGAAATTCCTTTTGTTGGCTCGGGTTTGGCGTTTAACTTCCCTGTCCAGTTGACTGTACTGTTCGCTATATAGTTGCTTTAACCTGGGGGACCTCGCTTCTGTTTTCTTTCTTTTCATTTCCTTTCTCATCTTTATGGTGTTTAGTGTTTCTGGTGCTATCCAGTCCCGCCTCTTCCCCCCCTGGAATCCCAAGCATGATTCGCTGCCTTCCTTATATATTGTTGAAATGGTGTTGAAACTCCGGTCTATACCATCAGTCAATGTCCCCTCCTGGCCCCCGGCAAATTGGTATCGTTTCTTAATGTCGGCCGCAAAAGCTTTTCCGGCAAGGGGGTCCTTCAATCCGCTGATGCCAAACCCCCTCTGTGCAGCCACAGCCGGTCCAGCCCTTCCTAGTCTCACCCTCAGTCCCGCCACCACCAAATGGTGATCGCTTCCCACATCCGCACCTCCCCCCACCCTCACATCCCGCAATGCACGTCTCCATCCACCGCCAACCACGATGTGGTCCATCTGGCTTCCGTCCCGACCATCCGGCGACTCCCATGTTAACTTGTGAATTTCCCTATGTGGGAAAAGCGTTCCTCCAATGACCAGGCCGTCAATGCTACAGAAACTTATTAGCTTATCCCCACTTTCGTTTGCTATTCCGCTGCCGCATTTCCCCATTGTTCTTTCACTATATGCATTGTGTGTACCAACTCTCGCACTGAGGTCTCCCATCACTATAACAAGACCATATCTAGGTGTGTCCTCCATTTCTCTCCGCAGTTGTTGATAGAATTCATCCTTGACCTCCTCATCGCTATCATTCGTTGGTGCGTAGCACTGCACTATTGCAGTGTTGGTGAATCTCCCTCTCAATCTCAATCGTATCAGTCTGTTGTTGATGGGCCTCCATTCCAGCAATGTCCCCTCTATCCCTTTCTGTAGAATAATGGCTACGCCTTCACTGTGCTGTCCATCCTCTCTTCCAGAGTAAAGTACTGTTTCTCCTGTTGCTGTTTTAACTTTTCCTGCCCCTGTCCATCTGCTCTCGCTTATCCCCAGGATGTGTAACAAAGCGGCATTGAGAACTGTATATACATGAACATACTTCTATTGTCCATGTACGAATATTTGAATGTTTACCAGCCTTTTGAATGCCTGATGTATACCAAACGATTTCCTGTTATCATAACCATGTTTACACTGACTGTTCCTGTTGATGCTACTGTGTGATTCCACAATTAGTGCCCTGATTAAAAGCTGTGAACTGTAACCAGTAGATTACACCGCATCATTGTGACACGCCCACTCTGCCATCTTTACAACACACGAACACAAACGGGCAGTTATACATCTGGAGCGAATAGCACGTTACATCTCTACATCTCCAGCCTTAAACAGACACCCCGCCAGACACCTACATTTCTGGTAGGCCAGATCTGTGGGTTTAAGCTGGACAGAAAAAGAGAATAACGCACATACTCTACACTTTCAAGTTTTGGCTACACAGGACAGAAATAGGTCATCAACTGTTGACCCAGATAAACAGTGTTAGCATTTATGTTATAATGCTACTGAACCACAACATGACAAGTACTGAAGTGGGCATCTAGGCATTTGCTACGTGGACCACAACTGCAAGTCAAGTCCCTATTGTGAACAGTACTGCTGGTTGTTTACACGTCTCAGTCAACAACAGACTTTTCTACGTCCGAGCATTCAAGTTACATTGTTCGAGGTCAAGTGTTTGTAAACAGTACGTGAAATTGTCAACATTCGATGTGCAAGACTCAAGTTTCGAGAAGGTCATAGTAACTTTATGTTCTGGAAGACCACTTCATGCTACAGTGGATCTGACAATCAGTGCGCGCTTGACATTTTGTTTCTGTGTTCGCAACCAATTATAACCAACTTTCAGGTTGAACAGGGTAGACCAAGATGGAACGAGAAGAGGCAGAACGATCAGAGGTTGAGTGCCCGATCGTCACCCATCAAATAATCAAAACAACAATTATCTATTGAGAGCGTTTTCTGTAGGGACTGCAAATTTCCTTAACTGGGATTTGCTAGCGACAATTGTTGCTGTTTACGTTTAGCTGTGATGACATGAGTTAGTGTTGTTTTCGTTATTTTTCCATTCTTTGATTTTCGATTTGTTTTGTTTGTATCTGTTCTTCTCTCCTTCCTTCCGTTTATTTCTTTACACCTTTTTGTTTATAACAGTGTTTCCATTTGTCTTGTTTACTTTTCGCAGTCATCTTTACACATTTTTGTAACATTTTCCTTAGTTTCGCTGTATTGTTTATTTGACTTCTGCAAACGTTTTCGGTTGTTGTTCTGTATCCTTGTCTTTGTATTTATTATTGTCATACACAGTCTACATACATATACTTGGTCATGTATTATTATTGTCGTTATTAATATGATACACTATTCATATTGGGAGTATTGATAGAAAATTATTATAAAGAAATAAGGTAACCATACAAGGTCTTTGATTAAGACTTGACTCTCAAAGAGAGTGAAATAAACTGAACTGAGTATACAAGTCTAACATTGAAGACTTGTCTCCCATTAAAGTGGGATAAGATAATTTAATTAATTTTTCAGGTTACTGATCTCATCAGATAGAATGTCTACACTAGACTTCTTCATTGAACAAGGGAAAGTCCTTGAAGACAGGTGACAAGTTAGAAGAATTTGCAACTGCTCAATACGCCATAGCATTGAAGTCAGAAGAAAAGAGACAGAAAGAGGAAAATAAATTGAAAGCAGAAGTTGAGCAAAAGAAGATAGATGCTGAGAATTTAAGATTGCAGATGCAAGGTGAACAAAAGAAGATAGATGCTGAGAATTTAAGGTTGCAAATGCAAGCTGATGAAAGAAAATTCCAGATGGAAATGGAAAAACAAAAAAATGCTGCAGAGGAAAGAAAACTTCAAGCAGAAGAAAGAAAATTTCAAGCTGCTGCAGAAGAAAGAAAACTTCAAGCTGCTGCAGAGGAAAGAAAACTTCAAGCCGAAGAAAGGAAACAGAAAATGGAACATGAGGAAAGACTCGCGACTTTGGAATTAGAGAAATTGAAAGTAACAAATATGGGTGCTCATCAAGTAACTTCGGATACAACAAAGGAGAGGTCTAGTAAGATCAAATTGCCTCATTTCAATCCTTTAAAGGACGATATAACTGATTATCTTGATAGATTTGAATTTTTATGTGGTACGCATAAGATAAAAAAGGAAAACTATGTTGGACAACTGATGGAATTTTTTACAGGTGAAACTGTGACTACTCTTATGACAATAGAAGAACATAATAGAACTAATTATGATGTTGTCAGAGCAGCATTGCTAAAAAAAATCAATTAAAAGAAGAAGACTATTGTCTTCGTTTTAGGACAATGTTGCCAGAAAATGGAGTAGATTTCTCTGATTTTGTTACAAAGATACGTCGTACATTTACACGATGGGTTCAGTTGTCTCAAACTGAGAAAACATATGAAGGTCTAATGGACTTATTACTTAGAGACAAAGTTTTGTCATCTGTTAATGATTCTTTCCTTGCATTTCTTCATGAGCGTAAGCCTAAAAACTTAAAAGACATGGAGGAATACTGTTGTCAGTATGCCACCGCGCATCCCCATGCTACAGTTAGCAATTCTAAAGTGAAAGAAGGGTTGCCAGTTGCTTCGGCAGCACCATATGGCCTTAATTTCAATAAGAAATTTCAGGGTGCCCAACAAAACTGGAATAGGAAAAGTAATCAGAATTACACTCATAAGCAGAGTAATCCAACATATGGTGGTTCTTCTTCTAAGAACTGGAGACGAGATGGGAGTTCTCGTAATTTTGGTGGTAATAATTTTAGACACTTTCGCAATAATAGCGGTAGACCTAGATATAACAAAAGAAAAGCTTTCCAACAGGCAAACTCTGCACAACAAGAGTTTAATGGAGCCTGTAATCAAGGAAATGATAGTGGGAACTCTAATGCTATCACTGGTTGTGCTTTCGATTTTGGGAGAGCAACTGAATGCCCCCAATGCTCAACATTGTTCGAGCCATCGTCTGTATCTACCTTAATTTGTGGTCACCCTCTTCCCGCTCTTCCTGCTACAGTTGCGCATGATGGGAGAGGATCTCTCATCTTGCATAAAGGTCTAGTGAATGATAGGCTAGTCTCAGTGCTTTTTGATTCTGATTGCACTACTGTCGGGGTTAGGCAGTCTCTGATAGATCCTCGCTGTTACTCGGGAAAGGTGGTCAAATGTGTTACGTTTGGTGGTACCATGGAAAAATATCCTACTGCTATCATTAGCATTGACACTCCTTTCTTTACAGGAGATGTCCACACGTGTCTTCTTCCTAATCCTATTTCGGATCTTATAATTGGTCGTATTCATGGGGTTAAGGTATGCACCCCGCAACAAATTTCTAGTTGGGAGGAACAAAATATCCAAGCGGTCAATGCAGTGGTAACAAGAGCCTAAGCTCTTATCCCTCCAACTTCATCTGATGATAGTAATGGAGTTGATAGCCAAGATGATCACTTGGTGATTTCGCATGACACGTTTGTTAAACGACAAGAAGAGGATCCTTCTTTGAAGAAATTCTTTCTTCTCGCAAAGAAAGGTGATCCTAATCAGAATACGAATCCCAGATCGTATATCACTATGAAGAATGGTATATTGGTACAAATGGTACAACACTCGGACAAGTCTATGCATTCGCAAATTCTTGTGCCTAAGTGTATGAGAGCCTTAATTCTTCAACATGCACACGATTCTCAGTGTGCGGGACATATGGGTTTTTCCAGAACTAAGACTAGAGTCCTTGCGTCTTTCTTTTGGCCATTCGTGAACAAAGACATACAAATTTATTGCCGGTCTTGCAAAATTTGTCAAGAGGTCAAGTCTAGAGGTCTAAGACATGCTGCACCTATTCAGGCGGCAGATATTCCTATTCGGCCATTTCAGAAAATGGCAATAGACATTATTGGCCCATTTAAGATTAAGTCAGCCAGAGGACATCAATTTATCCTTACTTGCGTTGACATGTGCACTCGTTGGCCAGAGGCTATTCCTCTTAAAAGCATATCAACTGTCGATATCACAGATGCTCTTTGGCTCATATTTTCTCGGCTGGGATTTCCCGGAGAAATACCATCAGACCACGGCACTCAATTGATATCGGACACTATATCTCAGGTGATGGCTACTCTGGACATTAAAAGGTCTCTCAGTAGTATTTATCATCCAATGTCCAATGGATTGGTTGAACGTCTTAATAGGACACTAAAGAACTTATTAGGCAAGATAACGGAGGATCATCCTGATGATTGGGACAGGGTCCTACCTGCAGCTCTCTTTGCTTATAGAGAGGTTCCCAACGAGCATACAGGATTTTCTCCTTTTGAACTTGTCTTTGGCGCGCAACCGCGCAATCCTATGTCCTTGCTACACGATCTGATCACTGCCGATAATATTGACGATGATACACAATCATCATATGAATATGTCATTGCTCTTAGGGAGAAAATTATCGAATCATGCAGGTTAGCTACTTCATCATCAGAATTCGCTAAAGAAAAGGCTAGGTGATTCGCTAATAAGAAAAGACGCCTACGTCAACTTTGTCCTGGAGACAAAGCGTTTGTCTTACTTCCCACGAGGGAAAACAGACTTCTCATTTCTTGGAAAGGTCCATACACTATAGTCTCTAAAATTTCAGATGTCAACTATATTGTCGATGTGGATGGAAGGCATAAAACCTACCATATAAATATGCTTACTGAATTTATTGAACGACCAGACTATTTACAGCCTATTTTCCAGGCGACGGACGATTCTCGAGTCCAACATGGTCATATCTCATCCCTGTCTGTTATACAGGATGAGGAAACTACTTTTTCTGACGTTAACTTACCTCTTCCCGTTGTTCCCCTTAATTCTACGGAATCATGGAAAAACGATACCGTCTCTTCGAACTTGTCTTTTGAGGAGCAACGTCAAGTATCCTCTATGCTACAATCATATCAGGATGTCCTTACCAACATTCCTGGACACACAGATGTCATAGAACATGACATCATACTTACTGATCGTAATCCGATCAGAGTAAGACCATACCCAATACCTATTCATTTTCAAGCACAAGTCGAGAAAGAATTGGATGAAATGATTCAATTGAAAATAATTGAACCATCCACTTCAGCTTATTCTTCGTCGATGGTTATTGTTCGAAAGAAAGACAATAACATACGTCTTTGCGTTGATTATTGCAAATTAAATCAAGTTACGAAGTTCGATGCTGAACCTATGCCTTTATTAAATGATCTACTTATTAGACTTTCTAAAGCTAAATTCTTTACTAAACTAGACTTGTCGAAAGATTATTGGCAAGTCCCACTGACGGAACACGCCAAACCTCTCACTGCTTTTTCGACACCTAGGGGTTTATTTCAGTGGAATTTTATGCCTTTCGGGCTTATGAACGCCCCAGCAACTTTCGTGCGCATGATGCGACGAATTCTATTGTATCGTACAGATATCATCGCATATTTGGACGACATCTGTCTGTTCAGTGATACTTGGGAAGAACAATATGCGGGTTTAAACGAGTTACTATCTACTCTACGCGACCATAAGTTAACAGCAAAACCCTCTAAAGCCTTTGTTGGGTTTAGTGAAATCTCTTTCCTAGGTCACCGGGTTGGTCATGGTCTGTTGAAGACAGAGGATCAAAACATTTCGAAGATATTAAATATCTCGGTTCCGAAGACAAAAAAGCAAGTACGTAGTCTCTTGGGATTAATACAATTCTATGGAAGATTCATTGATAATCTATCCTCCATTATGGCACCACTTTCAACGTTGTTGAAGAAAGGTTCTCCTAATATGGTGCGTTGGTCCCAAGAATGCCAATCGTCATTGGATCAGGTTAAGAATTTATTCTCATCTCATCCTATCTTGAGACTTCCAACGATTGATAAGACTTTTGTCCTTCGTAGTGATGCCTCTTCCACTGGGATTGGAGCGGCACTAATGCAGGAGTATTCAGGAACTCTGCATCCTGTAATGTATATTTCTAGGAAGCTGAATGCGGCAGAAAGGAATTACTCAGTTTTAGACCGTGAATTGTTGGCCATGGTTTGGTCCATTCTTAAGCTACAAAGATTCCTTCTGGGCGCACATTTAATTATGGAAACCAACCAAAAAGCTCTTACAGCTATGCAAAGTAAGGATTTGAAGAGCTCGAGATCTACTCGTTATGCTATTGCTCTTCAACCTTTCCATTTTACGGTGCGAGCTATCCGTGGTTCGGATAATGTGATGGCAGACGTATTGTCTAGATGCCCACATTCTTCTTCTCTTCTTCCGTCCTTAGCCACCGACCGTCAAAGCAGTCAGTGGCCATTACGCCTAGTGGCGTCTTAGGGCAACAGCAGATAGGTTTTCTTTGCCATTGTTTCCC
The DNA here is from genome assembly GCA_024509875.1 of Oreohelix idahoensis. Lineage (NCBI taxonomy): Eukaryota > Metazoa > Mollusca > Gastropoda > Stylommatophora > Oreohelicidae > Oreohelix > Oreohelix idahoensis. The sequence continues at coordinate 174,627 of JAMPIV010008415.1, forward strand.
ATCACGCCTATTGGCGTCTTTAGGGCAACGGCAAATCAATCCATCTGCTGTTGTTTCCGTAATCGAAGTGGCTGGCAAACGGGTGATCAGCCCGTTAGATGCCCACATGATTCCATTTAAATCTTATGTCCTAGATCTCCTGATACACTTCCAGACTTATGTCTGTTCTTAATATTAAAATATATATTAACACAATTGTGTCACTAGTTGGATGATGTATATGACTTTAATAAATTTGATTATGTCCATCCATGATATATATCCATTAGATATGCTGATGGTATAGTATTGTAGTTCATCATATTTGTATATTGTTGTAATGATAGTATTTGACAATTTTTGATATCTATGATGGGTATTGCCAGCAACTTAGGTTTCTTTAATGGTACCTCCTGAGTTTGTTTGGCTTAGAGGAAATATTTTCTCTTATGATGGGGGATGACTTTTACTCTCTCCAGACGCTTTATTTATGCGTCTATTGTACTTGATATTAGGTTCATTCTTTCATGAGCGCATAATTGATGCTTGTGCTATCTTGCTCATGAATATATTTGAAAAAAAAATGTGTCATTTTTACAGGGGGGGTGTAGTAATATGTTGCTGTCATTTTCGACGGAGTTTCATATGTCAAGTTATTTGTCGTATTTTTTTCACCCTAGTCAAAGGTGAATAATTGTGTCTTTACCTTGTGATGTCAGGTTGATTAGGGGTTATCTTCCCTGTTGGTTCTTTCATTGTGTTTGACCTGTATGAAGACAGGGTCAAAGGTAAACAATTCGGAGCTTGTGCTCATGCGCAGATTTGAAGCGCCAAGTTGAGTTACTTCCGTCAGGCCGTGATGTAAGCTGGCTTCTGTGGGACATGATGTCCATTGTGTTTTTGGGGAAAATTTTCGAAGTGACTGCGTTGGCAGTTCTCCCCAGTGAATCTCTGTGCATCGGAATGACAACAGAGTTCGTTATTGTGTTCTGAGGATTCTGTGCAAGGTAACACCGACCCTTTTACATTATTACGCGTTCGGTGGCAGAACATGTTAAAGGCTTACCAAGACTGTGAACTACAGCTCCCCGATCCTAAATTTCAGAACTTATATTTTGTGCTCAAGGGAGCCATCCAAGACTATTAGTCTTTAGGTTATCCAGAAGTCCAGTGACGAAGTTATATTGTAGGAACCGCAGATTCGCGGTGGTTATATCTACATAAGCATTAACGCAGGGTTGAAGTTAACCTGCTTAGAAGAAGTACACAGATGACGCCATTTTGGGGCCTGTGTTACGGCTAATGTGCAATTGGCGGGGATGCCAGGTTGTACCTGTATGTCAAAGTGATTAAGGTATCTGATGCGTTCAGTCAGAGGTACCAAAGCGGCATTGAGAACTGTATATACATGAACATACTACTATTGTCCATGTACGAATATTTGAATGTTTACCAGCCTTTTGAATGCCTGATGTATACCAAACGATTTCCTGTTATCATGACCATGTTTACACTGACTGTTCCTGTTGATGCTACTGTGTGTTTCCGTCAATAAATGTTTTGAAACGTGCCAGCAGTGTCCAAGCATCCTTGACTACTGCATGTGAGTGTATGGGTTGCATTGTCTACATATATACGAGTCTAAACACATTCGCGCCTCCATCCGCTCCCACACTCAGCACATCATCTTACAAGTACCACACATCTAACAACATGATGTTTACTGTCTTGTGCAAGTGATCACCTCAAGAACGAAAAAAGACAGTTACATTTCCCTTTGGAATGACCGTTCATTGTTGTTACGTTTTTCTCCTTTCTCTGTGTATCGGAGTACACAATTGGCACAGTATCGAGCGCAGTATTCGATCACAAAAAGAACGCGTGAAAAATTAACAGATTCTCTTCGAGATCATCTCTTGAGATTGCAGGTGGGATTCACACTCAAGGTGCTATATCATCGTTCGTGACTTCATCTTCTGAGTTTGTAAATAGTAAACATGTATTATTAATTGTTTATGCTGGTGTGAGCCCTTCTAGTCCTCTAAAATGGAGTCAGTGTGTGTATTTTACTGTTTACGCTGATTTAGACAGGTAGTAGAAATAGCCGGTATATTTGCCAGGAGAGGAAAGTGTTTAATGCACTCTGCAAAACTGTCAATTACTCTTTCTTTTTGCCGTGATTTGTTAATTTTGCTTTGAGATGTCCATAACCTCATTATTTCTTTACTGGGTTTTGTTACAGGCAAAACAAAAGTTGATTAAAGGATCAAGTGTTTTGGTCGTTTGTGACATCATCTCCCAACTTTGTAAGTACCAAGAGATTATAGGCTAAATTGTTTACGCTGATGTGAGCCCATGATGTTGTATCTATAGATCATTCTCGTGTTCTAAAAAAAAAGTGGTTTACGGTGTATGATGATTAGAAATTGATGTCAATTTTAATATTTAGTGGGAGCCACGCTGATGTAATGGTTACAACACTGCGCTGGCATTCGGGTGTTCCAGGTTAGAGCCCTGGCAAGGACATTTGAAGGAATGTTGTTGGCTGGGACTTGGGACTGGAATAACCTGAAAGACATTTGAGGGAGTGTCGTCAACCAGGGACTGGAATAACCTGAACGGCTCCTGAGCCGACCCAGCTGTAATGGGTAACTCTGAAATCGGCGAGTATCTGCCTGAATGGTGAGAGGAAACCTGTCATTGTACAGGGAAAAAAGTGATACTCACGTAAAATCAGTCTCAGGTTAGACAAATTAACAGGAGATTTCGCCTCGAGAAATAGCGGGCGTATGATAAAAAATATATATATATATAAATAGTTAGTAATGATCTGTTACGTTTTCAGGTATCATTAATACTGTATTTTTATTTTTTGGTTTTGTTACAGCCTAAGTCAAATCTGCTATTTGATCTTCTTCTTCTTTGATCCTTAGCCGCCAACTGTCAAAGCAGTCAGTGGCCATCACGCCTAGTGGCGTCTTGCAGGGCAACAACAAATTGATTCCACTTTGCTCGGTCGGCGGCCACCCCTCGCACAGTGCCCCAACTCTGGTTCACTCCCTGCATCCCAGCCTCCACAGCCCTCCGCCAGGCCATCTCCGGTCGGCCTCTCCCTCGCTTCCCCCCAGGGGTCCAAAGCATAGCTGTTCTTGTGATGGCATCGGGGTCTCTTCTGAGGACATGACCAACCCAGCTCCAGCGTCTGCCAGCCATGATGGCGTGCACGTCCCCTTGCCCGCTACGAGCAAGCAGATCCCGGCTAGTGATGGCACCCGGCCAAAAGATTCTGTGAATTTTTCCCAGGCATGCTGTGTGAAAAGAGGACAACCTCGACACCTCCCTCTCCGCAACTCTCCAGCATTCCGCACCATAGAGAAGCACAGAAAGCACACAGCTCTGATATAATCTTAATTTTGTGCTTGTGCTGTATTGGGAGGACTTCCAGATGTTGTTTAGGCTAAAGAAGGCTGTTCTTGCCTTATTCATTCTGATGTTGATGTCTTTGCCTGCCCCGCCGTCTGGTGTTACTATGCTTCCTAGGTATGTGAAGGTATCTGTCTGTACCAATTACTGATTCCTTACTGATATGGGCTCAGGGTTGCTCACATTGAGCGTCATGACCTCAGACTTCTTTAAATTGATATTCAAGCCCACCTGCTGGCTAAACTTATTAAGTCTATCCGTTTTTTCCTGGATGTGTTGATGTGAATGTGCTAGTAGTGCAATGTCATCTGCATATTCCAGATCTTCCAATGTAGAAAATGTTGTCCATCTTATTCCTCTTAGACTGCCCTCTGTTGTCTGGCGCATCACCCAGTCTATGACTGTTAAAAATAGAGTGGTTGATAAGGGGCATCCCTGTCATACTCCTGTCTTCACCTCAAAGGTTAGGTTGCTCTGCCCAACATTACACGTAAAGTTGGCATAGAGGCTTTTTATGATTGACACTATGCAGCTTGGAATTCCATAAGCCCTCAGTATTTTCCATAAACTGTCCCTATGTATGCTGTCGAAAGCCTTTTCAAAATCAACAAAATTAATGTAAAGCTGTCTTTGCCATTCTGAGCACTGCTCTATAATGTTCCTGAGAGTGAATATATGATCTACACATCTCCTGTTCTTTCTAAATCCTGCTTGTTCTTTCCTCAGTTTGTGGTCTACTGCCTTTGAAATTCTCTGTATAATTATCCTGCCTAGTATTTTGCTGGGAACTGAGAGAAGAGTGATTCCTCTCCAATTATTGCAGTCAGCAAGATCTCCCTTCTTGGGCAATTTGACAATTATTCCTTTGTTCCACTCTGATGGTGTTGTCCCCATTTTCCAGACTTGTGCAAATAGTGGTTCTAATAGTTCTGCTGCTAGCTCAGGGTCTGTCTTAAATAGCTCTGCATTTAAGTGATCATGGCCCGGAGCTTTGCCGTTCTTTAACCCTTTGATTGCTGTGATGATTTCTTCTTTGCGTGGAATGCCTGTATTCACATCTAGATCGTTTTCAGCTTCAGGAACATTCAATTGTGTCTCTGGTGGTTCCTTGTTCAGAGTTTCTCTGAAGTGCTCTGCCCATCTTGTTTCCTGTCCCTCTGCTGTCGTGATGAGATTACCTTGCTTATCTCTTACTAATGTAATATTGTTTGCACCTCGTTTTCCGCTGATGAATTTAGTTATTTTGTATACTGTGCTTTGTTCATTTCTCAGTGCTGCCTCCTCTGCCTGTCTTGCAAGATCGTATAGGAAATTCCTTTTGTTGGCTCGGGTTTGGCGTTTAACTTCCTTGTCCAGCTGACTGTACTGTTCACTATATAGTTGCTTTAACCTGGGGGACTTCGCTTCTGTTTTCTTTCTTTTCATTTCCTTTCTCATCGTTATGGTGTTTAATGTTTCTGGTGTTATCCAGTCTTGCTTCTTCCTTTCCTGGAATCCCAAGCATGATTTGCTGCTTTCTTTGTATATTGTTGAAATGGTGTTGAAATTCTGGTCTATATCATCAGTCAATGTCTTTTCCTGACTTTTGGCAAATTGATATTGTTTCTTTATGTCGGCCGCAAAAGCTTTTCTGGTAAGGGAGTCCTTCAATTTGCTGATGTCAAACCTTTTCTGTGTAGTTACAGTTGGTGCAGCCCTTCTTAGTTTCACTTTCAGTTTTGCTACTACTAAATGGTGATCACTTCCCACATTTGCACCTCTTCTAACCTTCACATCTTGTAATGCATGTCTCCATCTACCGTTAACCATGATGTGGTCTATCTGATTTCTTTCCCGACCATTTGGTGATTCCCATGCTAATTTGTGAATTTCTTTATGTGGGAAGAGTGTTCCTCCAATGACCAGGTTGTTAATGCTACAGAAACTTATTAGTTTATCCCCATTTTCGTTTGCTGTTCCGCTGCCGCATTTCCCCATTGTTCTTTCATTATATGTATTGTGTGTACCAACTTTTGCATTGAGGTCTCCAATTACCATAAAAAGATCATATCTAGGTGTGTCTTCCATTTCTTTCTGCAGTTGTTGATAGAATTCATCCTTGACCTCCTCATCGCTATCATTCGTTGGTGCGTAGCATTGTATTATTGTAGTGTTGGTGAATCTCCCTCTCAATCTTAATCTTATCAGTCTGTTGTTGATGGGTTTCCATTCCAGTAATGTCCTTTCTATTCCTTTCTGTAGAATAATGGCTACGCCTTCATTGTGCTGTCCATCCTCTCTTCCAGAGTAAAGTACTGTTTCTCCTGTTGCTGTTTTAACTTTTCCTGCCCCTGTCCATCTGCTCTCGCTTATCCTTAGAATGTGTAACCTATAGTTTCACATTTCTGCCGTGACCTGTCTTAGTTTACCTGTCTCGTACATTGTCCTGACATTCCAAAAACCTATTCTTGTATCCTGTTTTGCGGTCAGGACATCCATTTTCATGTCAGTGGCTTCCTTTCGGCTTTCACCACTGACAGTCATACGAGCCACAGACTCCGAATGTCCATCTCGCAGCAAAGTTTGTTCATTTATTGTTGTTTCCGTAACTTCATTGTTTTTTTTTTACACAGACAGGGGTGTCAGCCCTATGCTAAAACCCCCAACCTGGAGGACCAGGGTACCAGCTTTTGTCTGACCCCTACCCACACAGACCAGTCCAGCTTGGTTGAACCTACCAGGAGTAATACTCCCACTGGCATAGCTCTGGGGATTGCTATTTGATCATTCATCTGAAATTGTAAGTATAAATTGTTTATATTTGTTTTTTTAAAAACTTGCATGCGTGTCCTGTGACACTGATAGAGAAGAATTGGTAAGAATATACTATTTATCAGTTGCAGTTTCCATTCAGATGTTTTAGTAGTGGTGACAGTTGGTAAATTAAGGTAAGGTAAAGGTAGTTTCATTGCAGATACAGCCATAGGGGAATGAATTATTGGAGCCTTCACTGTTCTAGGCTAGGTCCAACTTCCTAAGTACTTTCATTCTGGAACCTGTTGTAGCTGAACATTTTTGACATGTATCTTTAATGAACTGCTGCTGATTTTCATAGTTTAATTCTTAGTATATGAGCGGCCTTCTAGAGAGGCCGATGATCGATCCCCGTCAATAGCAAAAATTTATAGCTGAATGCATGTTTCAAACCACTGATCAATTTAGTTACTTGCATGATGTAGGGGTTTCATTTCTTCACATTTTGATATATAACACTTATGTTATCTTTATAAATAAATTATTTATTGCAAAATCTGTAATGGTAGTCATGAAAGGCAGCTCGTATACTAAGAGTTAAATTGGCGGAAAAATTATCACTTCTTTTTTGGCAAACAAAATAACACTCTTTCATGTGATACACTATGGTGAGTACGTGACACTGCACAATATCTGAAAGACCACTGGAACCAAGCTAAAGTGCTCTCTGTGGCTAACCTCTACACCATAAGGTAGAAGAGGGGAAGCATAGTAAGTACATAGAGATAACACAGTGTGCACTGAAGAATAGAAGTAGACCAGCTGCCACAACAAACATCAGAACCCAATAGCGTGGGATCCTGAACTCCAGGATGACCAAAAATTTCTGTGGGAAGGCAACATGGCACTATATCTGAAGGACAAAGGACGACTAAAACCAAAAAGAATATGCCTCATAGGGTAGCATACTGCTCTCTGTAGCCTCTACACCGCATGGTAGAAGAAGGACTAATTAAGTACATATGTAGCTGTTAATTGCCAATACAGTTTGTTATTATTAATGCAGTATTCACTGTTGGTCTGCTGTGATTTTTGTTTTTTCCATAACTTCATTTGTGCTGTATTGGTTTTGTTGCAGTAACATGGCTGCAAGACAAAAAGCCCCTAAAAGGATTGCCAATACATTTTTTACTGTGGCGCAGAGGCAGTCAGAAGTTCGGACTGGCCCTGAGCTGTGCAGGGAAATCCGTAACCCTCTTGATTGTCTGCAATGGCTGGCTTCCCGGCGGCTGATAAAAAATGAGATGCCATGCAGCCGTTGTGGGCAGCTAGCATCATTGCAGAGGTATAGTGGAGGGATTGATAGAATGGGATTGATAGAATGAGATGGAGGTGCACTGCATGTCACACCTCCATGAGTGTGCGAAAAGGTTCTTTTTTTTTGAAAGAAATCATTTGTCATTGCGGCAAATTATTATGTTCATATTCCTGTGGTGTTTAGACACACCAATTGTCAATATGTCTCAACAATTGGGAGTGAATAAAAATATGTTTGTGGATTGGTGTAATTTTTGTCATGAGGAGTGTGGGAAGTGGCTTGCACAGACACCACAACAAATAGGAGGCTTTGAAGACAACAGAGGTCGCATTGTTGTTGAAATTGATGAGTCATCCTTTTTTCACAGGAAATACCACAGAGGTCGGTTGCTAAATGGCCGCTGGATTTTTGGGGGTATAGAGAGGGGATCGAGGAAATGCTTCATGGTGGAAGTTCCTAATCGTAAACAAGAAACACTTGAGAGACTAATACAACAGTACATTCGTTCAGGAACACACATAATGTCAGATGGCTGGAAGGCATACCAAAACCTCAGTACATTCCGGGGTGGTATGTATTTGCATTCTGTTGTGGTGCATAAGAGAAATTTTGTGCATCCAGTACACAAAGATGTCCACACACAAAGAATTGAAAATCTGTGGAAACGTGCAAAAAATAAGCTGTCACGACAGTGTGGGACAAGTGGAGCGTTATTTCCAACATATCTGGATGAATTTATGTGGCGAAATTCATGCAGCAAGAAGTTAGAACTTTCAGTTCTTTTCTGCTGTTACTCACGCAAAATTATGTTTTGTGAGAAGTACACAGTCATTTACATTTAATTTAGTCTGTAAATGACATGAATTTCCAGCACACAATATTCTTTTAGTGTTTCTGCTTTTCGGTCAGAAACTTCCAGCATGAAACACTTCCCGAACCACTTCTGTACAACCACAAACAAGCAGCAGTCATGTGACAGACCTTAGTGACATTTCCACCACTGCAGCTGGTTCTCTCACATAGGAATATTGCAACAAACATGTCATGTGCTCTTGCAGTGGTAGTGTCTGAAGGCATTTTATTATTTACATGATGACATTGCTAGCACCATGCACAATGTCATATTTGTGGCTTCTTGTGACATGCCAGAGCCAGTAGTCCTATTCTTCAATTGTCTCCCGTGTCATTGTTCTGTCCTTTTTCAGTAGTTTTAATGTGGATATGTTCTTATTAATACAATCTGCTATAATTAGGTACCACAAACTGATTTTTCATTTTGTTTTTACAGTGTCTTTGTTTTTAGATCTTAATTGATCTCCTTAAGCCATGAAATTTCCTTGTTAAATTTTAAAAATCGGACATCAAACAACCGAGTTACAGCATTTCAAAATTGTGTGGAATTACAAAATTTTTCAAATATCTTCGCACCGAACAAATTGCCCGACTTTGTACAATCATAACTACAGTCAACAAACACTTACCAAGTCAATAATGCTTTTTGTACAAAGTCATACAAGTCCTTATTGCAGAAAAGAAACATGGGAAGTACAACAAATCAATTAAATGAATTATAGTCCATCAAAATTGACAAAAAATACAATTTCAAGTCTCATTGTTGTGCTCGCAAAGTGCAAATATGCATTTTCATGCACTCATAAATAAAAAACTACACACAGGAAAGCTATAAGATTTATTGAGCTTAAAGAGAGCTTTATATCCTTGATGCTTAATTTTTTTGAGCCACATGAAATACTGAATACTATAAAACTGCATTATGTGAAAATGGATCAAAGGCTAAATTTGCAGTTTGGAAGAAAAATCTCATGAAATTCCAAATGTTGTCATAAAATCATGAATATTGCAGCTATAGAGCTGAAAACTTCCATATTTATGTAATTTGAGTTGTACAATTCAAAATGATGGTTATTTTCTTGATTGAAACAACCTTTACTGCTTAAAATTGGATTTTTATAAACAAAGAAACTTTACATATTATTATTAGTCCGTGTCCAACTCACTGTCACTTGAGGTCAGCTGCATCAAAAGATATTACACATAAAGGAGGGAAACCCGAGGCCTGTAAACAGTAAATTAATATGAAACAAATATAAAGGTATGTTATCAGGCACTCGCAGGAAATAAAGAAGTAGAACACCAGACAACAGAAAAACAACAGACATGAGTGGCTTACCCAGGATTTGAACACTGGACCTTCCGTGCAACAACCCCGCCTAGCCATGCAAGCAAATCACATTATCCGCCCTGCCACCTACGCATCAAAAAATGATGTTTCAATGGCAGGTCAACAGTGCGAACCACAATACATGACACCAGAAGTCCATCATGGGCAGTTCAGCCTATTAATGACGCAATCACTTCTGTTGTATTTCTATCAAGCAGTATAGGCCAAATCCAACAAGACCCTTAGGACCTTAATACTGTGTCCAGTAAATGATAGTAGACTAGAACAGTGAGAACAGGATAGTGGGTAGGTTTGGTATTGTATAAACATTTATTACACATAAAGGAGGGAAACCCGAGGCCTGTAAACAGTAAATTAATATGAAACAAATATAAAGGTATGTTATCAGGCACTCGCAGGAAATAAAGAAGTAGAACACCAGACAACAGAAAAACAACAGACATGAGTGGCTTACCCAGGATTTGAACACTGGACCTTCCGTGCGACAACCCCGCCTAGCCATGCAAGCGAATCACACTATCCGCCCTGCCATCTACGCATCAAAAAATGATGTTTCAATGGCAGGTCAACAGTGCGAACCACAATACATGACACCAGAAGTCCATCATGGGCAGTTCAGCCTATTAATGACGCAATCACTTCTGTTGTATTTCTATCAAGCAGTATTATCAAAAGATAATTGTGTGTTCAGAAAGTCCTCAAGTGAATCTCCTCTCAGGGCACTGGCTTGTTGTACTGACATCTGTACTGTAGCTATCCTTTACTCACATTCTGTTTGGATAGCACAGAGAAACCAAGAGGTCACCTGAGAGAAATTCGTTGGGAGGGACGGAAAGAGGACAAATTGCATGACTGTGTTATTTTATTAATACAAAAAATGTCGGCCAAATTATTTTTTCTTTCCCTTTGTTAATCATTAAGCATTTATTGCGGCATTAATTTTTACTGCATTTACCATTTAAATCATTATATACAGTGTATTAATTATACAGTAGATTGTAAGTCTCTCTTTTACATGGATTATGTCATTTGTCTTTTATGTTTGTAATTGTAAAATAAACTCAAAACCTGTAGAGGCTTCTAGGAAAGCTTCAACTACGTAGTAGCCTAATGATTTTTAACATCAGAGAATGAGAGGAAATAATATGATATATAAACTTTACACAACAAGACGTACTAGCTCCCATGTTGCATTTTCCTAGTCCTCCAGAAGACAGAACTGTGCCAATAGTCTGTTTGTCACAGTAGAAATCGGTGGCAGAGCCCGACGTCTGCCTCTTCCCGTCACTGAAAAATGTGCATCATAACGATCGTCCCCTGAAATAATTGAGAAAGAAAAGGTCAATTAAGCGAGAGAGGCAATTTAAAAAAAAAAAAATTAACGATCACAAATGTGTAGCAAGCTAAATTCTAAACATGACCTTTGACATCCATCACGTTATCGAAACGAGGTCAGCGGTTTTACAAACTGTTACTAAGCGTTAGACCTTAATTCTGATACCGAATGTTTAGAAAATGGTGATGGTCCGATAAAACAACCAAATAGCTACATAAACAACAATACCCCACCCCCAAAATTGCTTAAAAAACTAAAAATGTTCTGTCTAAATGTGTGAATCGAGCAGCCACATTTGGCTGTTCTTTTACTAATACATCCACCCTCCGTCACTTGCCGTTGCTATATTGCAAAAAACAAAATAGGTCTGAAATGAATAGAAATAAAACAAAGTTCAAAACTTACTCAGAACACATATTGCGTCGACTTCCATTGGTGAAACTTTCAATTCAGCGCCTGAGTCATTTCGTGCTGTGTCCCCTACAGCCGGCCCATCGTTATCGGGATTGTCAATTGGAACAGCCGCCATTGCGTGTTTCCGCGCCGAGAAAGATCGGAAGTGTACTCTTTTAACGTTCGTTCGCTCTTTCCTCAAATAACTCTGATCTTTAAAACTTTGATACGATTTTAGCAGAATGGTTGCTCGTTTGTTTGATGTAACACGAGTGTAGGTAGGCCTCCCAGATGTGTATTAAAATCCAAACTTTCTCATTCACTTTGAATTTACGATATCTTCCTATAACAAATCTGTGCCTCGTGTTACATGTGTGTAAAGCTCAGTTTCCGCTCTTCTCATTGGTGAAAACCGTATGAATGTAGCATGTTTGAGGACACAGCGCCGACGTTTTGAATGAAGTGGGGGTCATTTCAGGGAAATTCGCTTTCTTGAGCGCCAGTCAGCTAGCGCACGGCAAGAGCAGTTTTAATGGTGTTTTTGTTTTTTGTCTCACTCAATTTCAATGACACGCAGAAAGTTATAATTGACATATTATGAAAGAAGAAAGATCAAGGAACCAGAAGATATAATTTTTATTTAGAAAAGGCAAATTAATTACTAGGCAGAGTGAGGTTGAAAAGGGCCCAAATTGGGCCTCGCTTGCGCGTCACAGAATTTTTCGACCGCCGCGCAAGAGGCAGTTTGTGGTACCTACTGTAATGGTAACTGAATTTATTTTAAACTGAATCTTTTTGCAAACAGATAACACTACAGCTTCCCTTATGATACCACTACCACACATTTGTTAAGGTTGTTTCTATCTATGTAAATATGTTTGTAATGTTGTTGTTACAATAAATTAGATGTTTGCATGTGGTAAACTTCTAAATACAATATCTAAATTAGAATATAACAGTATAGTGCATAAAGTCAAAGATAGGATAGTACTACAAATTTTCATTGTTGGCGTCGCCTACGCCTTCAGCTTATTATTTGATAACACATTAGCAAATCAAAAAGGGTACCCAAATTTTCAAATTTGTCCTTGACGACAAACGTAACACTTCCCTAGGTCAACTAAGTATTTGCCTAAAAGACATAGTAGAGGGGAGAGGGGACGGATAGATAACCCAACGCAAATCACGTCTCACATTGTTTCTAAAAATAAAACCGACTTGCTAGTATTGCCCTTAGGCGGTTTTCCCAATACGATGAAAAAGTTAGAACATTGGACACTACGGTCATGAAAACACGCTTAGCTCTTATTGCGAATGACTTAAACTCTCGTATTTAGCTTGATGAAAGTACATGGAAAAAGAATTGAACAGGGGGTAGTTTAAAAATAAACAACTAACATAGAAAAAAGATAGAATTTTGAACCAAGCCACTTAGCCCCATAAAAATTATATATTTGTGTACCTGAGGCCTTGCTGACCAAGAATATGTTATCAATTACATAAATAGTCCACTAATTAACTAAATATTGGTAATAATACATAGAGAATCGGAGATACTGTCAGGTCAAGTCCTATCTGCTTAGAGTGGATAGCATATTTTTGGGGGGAAAAAAGTAGGTGACAGAAAGGCTAAGATAGTACAATGAAAGGGATTGGATGAAATTTGAAGGAAGCCGAAATAGTATTGGCTAACCTAAATATACAAATCTAGTTGGTAGTAGTAACGCATAGTGGTTTGAGATATTTTTTTTTTTAAATTCATTCAAAAAAAGAGATGCTTGGTCTCACTGGCCAAAGCATTTTACATGATAGGAATAGTAGGATGCTCGCTGCCATTTTTCCAAAAATATTCAGAGGAGCAAGAAGCAATGAGCAGACTTGTGCTTTTTATTAATAATACTACCATCTGAAAGCAGTCTGAACAGAGGCAGTGATAAAAGTGTGCCATATTCTATTGCCTAATTCATCGTTACTTGTTTATATTTCTTTGATATGTGGTAAGATTGATTTTATTGACTTTTTAATTAAAAAAAGGTTGTGTGAAAAAAGAAAAGGCCATGTAAAAGATTGTAATTAAATGGTTCCATGGCAGATTTAGGCATGACCTAGATGTTGATCCATCATATAAGGGACTATCTAAGAAGTGTATGATGGTCATACAGGAACATTACACCTATCTTATTGCATGGAAAAGATTACTGCAGGAATGACAGAGGCGTAGCATCCATTAGGGAAGAGAAAAAGAAAACTGTACCATTTGTTCCATCAAACTAAAGGGGAGAAGCAGGGTTGTCAGAGAGAGCTGACCATGTTCTTTTGTATGTATGATTTCATGTACAACACAAAGTTCCCCCATAAGCGCATACATGCATACACTAGATGTGAACCAACAAAGAATGAGAAGTCAGTGATTGACTATGCCATTGTTCGGAGAAGCTCATTCAAATATGTCCGAGATGCAAGAGTCTGGAGGGGGCCAGAGATTGGAAGTGATCACTACCTGCTAACAATCAAACGAACAACTGAAAGAGTTGCTCAGCCTAGGAACTGCTCAACATCACGCAAGAAACCAAGTAAACGAGCAGGAGAAATGAGCATTAGGACCTACAAGCTGAGAGAGCCAGAAATTAAGACCAGATATCAGGGGCTTATTGCTGCAGCGGTGAACAACACAGAAGAACAACCTGATGACTTGGAAACCCTCTGGATTAAATTCAAGGATATCATAAAGACAGCTGCTGCAGAAGCATGTGGTGAAGTCCGACTTGGGAACCAGAGAAAGAGGACACCTTGGTGGACAGAGGAAGTCAAAGAGAAAATAAGAGAGAAGAAAATGGCATGGAAACAATACTTAGGAGCTAAAAAACACAACAGGACAAATGGAAAAATATAGAGAATATGTGACACTCAGAACAGAAGTAAAGAACAAAGTGCAAGCCGCAAAACAGAAGTCCTGGGAAGAATTTGGAGAAAAGCTAGAAAAAGATGCACAAGAAAACCAGAAATTGTTCTATAAGACCCTAAAGAACATGAGGAAGGAAAAACAATGCCCTCTCAAATTTATAAAGGACAAGCAAGGCAAATTGCTTACTGCCCCGAAGGAAGTAATGGAAAGATGGAAAGAATATTTCTCAGAACTCCTTGATGGTGAGCAAGGTCAAGCATCAGAAATGATAACCACTAGCACAGAAGAGGAAACCAATGGTGATGAAGATGACATAAAGATGGAAGAACTGAAGGCAGCACTGGAGAAAAATCAAGATGGGCAAAGCAGCAGGGCATGATGGTATAACACCAGAAATGGTTAAGTACATGGGAGCATCAGGCGACCTGTTACTCTTAAGGGTCCTACAGGCAGCATGGTGCAACAAGACCATACCAAAGGATTGGGAGATCGCCATAATAACACCAATTTTCAAAAAGGGTGACAATCGACAGTGTGGAAACCATAGAGGCATATCCCTTCTCAGTGTCCCTGGAAAAATCTACTCTAGAATCCTAGAGCAGAGACTCCGACGCCTAGCTGAGCCACAATTGGATGAGGTCCAGTGCGGATTCCGAGCAAACCGAAGTACTCAAGACCTAATCTTCACACTCAGACAGCTGAGTGAAAAGGCCCTTGAGTATAAGAGTGAGATCCATCTTTGTTTCATAGATCTGGAAAAGGCGTTTGACAGGGTCCCTTGGAGCAAACTTTGGGACTGTTTGGCAAGGAAGAATATTCCAGCACCTCTGATTCATGCTATACAGAGCTTCTACAAGTCTTGCAGAAATTATGTGAGGACAGCAAACCATAAGTCAGAAGAGTTCAGGACCACCACTGGTGTAAGACAAGGTGATATCCTATCACCTTACCTCTTCATACTCCTTATGGACGATGTCATCAAGGCATGTAAGGAGAGAACAAGAAAGTATTCAGTGGGGTACTGGAAGATGAGACAGGTCTATATTTCAGAGCTGGCATTTGCTGATGATGTTGCCCTGATTGCTAAATCAGAGGCACATCTCCAATCCAACCTGCAAGTATGGAAGGAAGAGCTGGAGAAGAGAGGGATGGTCATAAGCAGCTCTAAAACAAAATCCATGGTGATATCACGAGAAGAAAGAAGACATCAGATTAAGCTGGGAGAACAGGTCCTGGAGCAGGTCGACCACTTTAAATACCTCGGAGCTATTATAGACCGAAAGGGAGGCATCAAAGAAGAGTTGGCCACTCGAAAAGCAGCAGCTGGGAGACTTTTTCAGGCCATAAATCGAGGATTCCTCAGCAAGAGAGAGGTTGGTAAGAAAACGAAGATGGCTGTATACCGCTCCACCTATGTCCCAGTCTTGACATATGGATGCGAGTCATGGGCAATGACTACAACCCATAAAAGCCAGATCCAAACCTCAGAAATGAGATATCTGAGGAAGGTGGTTGAAGTAACAAGAAGAGACATGGTACGCAACCAGACGATACGTCAAGGCCTAAAATGCCACCCCCTACAGACCCAAGTAGAACAGTCCCAACTAAGATGGTTTGGCCATGTCTGCAGAATGGGAGAAGATCGGCTACCACGACAAGCATGGGAAACAAAGAGCCAAGGATCCAGACCCCGAGGACGACCCAGAGTCCGCTGGGAGGACAACATTAGACAATCTTTGAAGGACCGAGGACTAGAATGGAACCAGGCCAGGAGGAAGACAGCCGATAGAATAGTCTGGCGCTCTCTCTTCCAAACCTCTACACCTCACGGTAGAAGGGGAACGACTAAGTAAGTAAGTAAGATTTCATGTACATTAGGAGGGATTAGTTTGGTATTAAGACAGAACCATAACTTGCATTGACAGGGGTTCCTGCTGGCACTTGTCTGGTGCTAGTACTCGCTCATTGAAGAAGTGTGCACGATTTCAAAGAGTCTCTGGCACCTGCTTGTATTGACGAAGTTCAAGTCCAGAGGAGACTGAAGTGTTTGGCCAAACCGACTACAATTGCGGCTTATTCCAGGATCCAGATGTTGAATATCTGGCCTGGGACAACCTATCACGATTTAAGAATAATCTCCTGTGCTTACAAAAACATTCATGCTAAAGACTATAATAAACCATTATAGTGAAACAAAAGACAGTGGGATGATGACAATCCTCAACCTGCTTCCCA
The DNA here is from genome assembly GCA_024509875.1 of Oreohelix idahoensis. Taxonomy (NCBI): domain Eukaryota; kingdom Metazoa; phylum Mollusca; class Gastropoda; order Stylommatophora; family Oreohelicidae; genus Oreohelix; species Oreohelix idahoensis. The sequence goes on from JAMPIV010008415.1 coordinate 191,152, forward strand.
TCACCAGTATTTAAATAGAGTAAATACCATCAAAGTGAACATTTGTAACAATGTACTATGGACATATTGTCTGTTGTATGTAAATATCTTTATATATATATTTGTAAATATACCTATCCATCTAAATTGATTCTCATTGAACTATAGTCCTGACCAAAACAACTTTAGGCTCAGGACCAATAAAGTGTAACAAAAGATATTTTAAATATAAAATTTAACATCTGGAGTTGGTTGAGTTTATCATAGTACTTAGTATATGTTTGTATATGTTTTGTATTGAGATTCTTTACAACACTCTTACAATACCCTAGACACTTTATGTAGCTTTCAGTCACGCTAGTCAATAAAAATATAACTTAGAGTGAGATCGTAGGGTGGTAACAAGAAACGTACTCTGTAACACAGTTGTCCATTGTTTACCTCAGAGACCTTCACAGTTGATCTCACTCAAGTACAACTATACGCACACCATTCTTCTTAACATCTAAACCCACCACATATATTGGGGTCTCTAAGTCCGAGATTTGAATTCGGCATATATAGATGAATGTTTGAAATAGGAATCTCATACAGCATATATTAACTAACTCCAGAAAAAAAAAATTAGCAGTAGAAACACCCCTAAGAAGATAAAAATAATTAAGAGGAGATTACAGTGATAAGTTGTCACAGCCAGTAGTAATTAGTTAATTATAGTCAGTAATTAGTTTAGTTAAGTTTAAGATTGTCTTAGAACTTTAGTAGACCTACTTGAGTTAGAATGGCTGATCTAGCCAAATTCAGATCTGCCGCTGTGCAGACTGCTAAAGAGATGGGCATGGATGGACCAGAGCTGGTCCAGTATGTAACTTCAGAGGTGGACAAATGTATTGCCCGAGAAGATAAAAGATTAGAGAAAGAAGCAGAAAGAAAGTTAGAGGCTGAAAAAGAAATTAAGAGGCTGCAGATTGAGGCTGACAAGGAGGCTAGGGCATTGGAGGCAGATAGGGAGGCAGAGATTAAAAGGCTCCAGTATGAAGAGAAGAAGTTGGAGGCTGAAGAAAAGAGACTGGCTGCAGAAAGAGAAGAAAAGAGACTGGCTGCAGAAAGAGAAGAAAAGTGACTGGCTGCAGAAAGAGAAGAAAAGAAACAGGCTGCAGAGAGGGAAGCAGAAGATAAGAGATTACAAAGGGAGCACGAGTTACGACTAAGGGAGTTGGAAATTCAAGGCCATGCTCCTGAAAATGGTGCCAGCCCCTTTGCCTCAGATGCCACAGCTAGTCAGGGAGCCTCAACCTCAGCTATGGGTTTTCATGTAGACCATTTTGTTGAGAAAGATGATGACATAGACGGGTATTTAAGTAGATTTGAGCTTTTGGCTACTACATATGGGTTAGAGAGAGAGAGGTGGAGCCTCAAGTTATCCCAGGGGCTTAGGGGAATGGCTTATGAAGTTTTTGCCAAGATGAGCAGAGATGACCAAGACAATTATGACATGCTAAAGCAGGCTCTTTTATTAAGATACGAAAAGAACGGAGAATTTTATAGAAAAAAATTTAGGAATGCCAAACTACTGTCGGGTGAGACCTATCACCAGTTCTCTGCACGGTTAGAGACCTACTTGGAGAAATGGACTGCTCTGGGGAAAACCCAAGATCTTAAGGAAATGATCCTTATTGAGCAACTAAGAGAGTCCATGGCTCCATACCTGAGAAAGTTTCTCATGGAACAAGGTGCAGAGAGGCTGGGTGAGTTACTCAATGTCGCTGAGAGGTATCAGGCAGCCCAAGCAGAGATAGTTGGTAATAAAAAGAAACAGGTAGCCAATTTTAAGGCACCACAAAACTTTAATAGGTTTGACCATAGAGAACAGAACAAAGGTAAGCAACAGTTTGATAGGCCACGCAATGACTATAAAAATAAAACCCCACAATTCAATGAAAGGAAATATGATGACAGAAAACCTTTTCATAAAGGTAAATTATATTGTAAAAATTGTCGGATGGACAACCATAACACCGAAAATTGTAGAAGGAAAACTCCTAATTTCGCTGCAATGAAAATGGGGAGAAAGGGAGTAAAGGTTAACCCTACTGAACAACAGGAACCTTACCACCCCCCAGTGTGTGAAGATGTAACATGCAATGGAGTCACTATAAGGTGTTTGTATAATACTGGATTAGATTATGATTCAGTTGTGAGTTCTCACCTGGTGCAGGCAGATCAATACACCACAGAAACAGTGGAGATTCAAGCTGCAACCAAGGACGTAGCGACTATGACACTTCCCATCGCCAGGATAAATGAGAAAACGCGATATGTGGAAGGAATCATCAAAGCAGCAGTGCTAAATGAACCAATCTACCCTCTGATATTGGGGTGTAGATATGTCTTCTTGGGGAATCCCAAGAGACCTGTGATCATGGCAACAGTGCAGACCAGATCACAGTCTAAAAAGGAGGAGGATAATCCCATAAATACCCATCCAGATGAGACGAGGAAGGCACAGGCTGAGGATAAGACCCTCAAGCCTTGTTTTAAGAAATTGCCCAAATGTCATACACCTCCAGGCAAGGGAGACTTCTATATGAAGAACAAATTGATTTATAGGAAGGCTGGAACTGGATCCCATGGTCACGGACAGCTGGTCCTTCCTATTTCATATAGGACTAAAGTGTTGGAACTAGGGCATGCGATTCCCTTCAGTAGTCATATGGTGATCAACGCAACAGGACAGCATATAGCTTGTCATTATTTCTGGCCAGGAATAACTGAAGACATAAAGAGATATGTAAAATCCTGTCCAGAATGCCAACGGGTAGCTCCAAAGCATTGGACTGCTCCAGCAACTCTAGGGGAAATGCCCATAGTGGGAACACCTTTTGAAAGAGTTGCCGTGGTCATTGTGGGACCTCTCACTCGGACCAAGAGGAGGAACAGTTACATTCTGACTCTGGTGGACACTTGTTCTATGTGGGGAGAGGCGGTAGCCCTGTCATCAATCAATTCGAAACATGTGGCAGAGGCATTACTCACAATCTTCACCAGGTTAGGCTTTCCCAACCAAATCTTGACTGATAATGGCTCTCAGTTCAAGGGGAAACTAACGGAAGAAGTATTCAGGATCTTTCAAGCCAAACACTTTCATTGTAGCCCGTACCATCCCCAAGGAAATGGCCAAGTGGAAAGATTTAACGGGACACTCATGTCGATCCTGAGAAAGTTGGCACATGAAAAACCAGATACATGGGGCCAATACCTTCCCGCAGCCCTGTTTGCTTATCGGGAGGTACCCCATAGTTCAACCGGTATGGCCCCAGCAACCTTGTTATTTGGAAGGCCAATAAAAGGTCCATTAGAAGCATTGTTAAGGACATGGACCGATGAAAAGGCAGAAGAAAATATTACCTCATCATATCAATATGTGAACGAGCTGACCACTCGTCTTAAAACTGGCTGGAAACTTGCCAATGAAAATTTGAGACAAGCCAGGAAAAAGCATGCTGCCTATTACAATAAAAAAGCGAAGGACAGAGAATTAGATGTGGGAGAGAAGGTGCTCCTTCTACTGCCCGGCAGCCAGAATAAATTGCAAATTGGATGGCAAGGTCCATATACAGTTCTAGAGAAGGTGTCTAGAACAAATTATAAGGTAGATAAGAAGGGGAAAGAGAAAATCTATCATGTGAATCTCCTGAAAAAATATCTGGACAGAGAAAACCAGGAGGAGACACACCTACTGACCTTGTCTGTTGCAATGGAAATGAAAAAGGAACCACTCACCTCTCATGAATATCCTTTACATCCCTGTGAGACCGCTGCACAGGTAAAAATCAGTACACACTTAACGAAAAATCAGAGGGAGAGAGTTCAACAGGTTCTGAATGATCATACAGATGTGTTAACGGACCGACCGGGGCATACAAATTTATTAGAGTATGATATGAAACTTATAGACCCAACACCAATCTGTATGAGAGCCTATTCAATTCCGTTTGCTAAGGAAAAAGCTTTGAAGGAGGAGATAGATTATCTGTTGAGAGAAGGAATTATCTCGCACAGTGAATCTTCTTACAGCTCCAGTGTAGTTCTGTTAAGAAAACCCTCTGGAGAACACAGACTGTGTATAGATTGCAGGAAACTGAATGCTGTCACAGAAGGTCAGGTGGATCCATTACCTGATACAAATCAGCTGTTTGCCAGGCTGAATAAAGCTAAATATTTCTCTAAAGTGGATCTGAGTAAAGGCTACTATCAGATTCCAGTAAAGCCGGAGGTTAGACCTTATTTAGCCTTTAGCACCTCGGAAGGACATTATGAATTTAACATGTTGCCATTCGGGCTGAAAAATGCACCGAGTGTGTTTTCAAGGATGATGAGAAAATTACTGGATCCCCTGAATAATCCATGCATCACCAACTTCATGGATGATATTCTCATAGCGACTGAAACATTTGAGGAACACATTAACTCTCTGGATATGTTGTTTAATCGACTTAGAGAGACAAATTTGACAGCTAGACCAATGAAATGCTGTGTTGGATGTAAAGAGCTGGAATTCTTGGGACACACAGTACATCAGGGAAACATGACCCCTGACGCCAAGAACCTGGAGAAGTTGAAAAGAGCACCAAGACCACAGACAAAGAAAGATGTGCGATCTTTTGTCCCATTATGTGGTTTCTACCAAAAGTATATTAAAAACTTTAACTCCATATGTGCTCCACTGACTGATTTAACGCGCAAAGGAAATCCTGATAGAATTACTTGTTCAGCGCAATGTGAATTAGCCTACCAAGAGTTGAAGGAAAAGCTCACAAGCAGACCTATTTTGAAATTACCTGACTTGAGTCAAGAATTCATTGTGAGAACGGATGCTAGTAATATAGGTTTGGGTGCAGCTCTATTACAAAGGTCAACTTCACTTGATGGGGAATTAACCCCAGTAGCTTATGCTAGCCGTAAGTTGAACACAGCAGAACAAAAATATTCAACAAGTGAAAAAGAATGTTTAGCTGTCATATGGGCTATAAAAAAGTTCCAGATTTATCTCTATGGTAAATCATTTAAGATCCAAACAGATCATAAACCACTCGTGTGTCTGTCACAAGTGTCACGTAGGGTTTATATTCATTTAATTTCCTACATCTTCTTCCTATTCGTTCACCCAAATTCTCTCTTTTATTATCTCTGTATTTCATTTTTTCCTGTATATTTTTCATCCATTCGTTTTGCGAATATTATTTTCATATAATTCGCAAACTTTACCTGTTTTCCTTTCTCTTAAACTGAGAATCGCGCTAGGACGATATTACGTAGAGGTCAGGGCTGCAGGGCGTCAGAAGGCGTGATAAGTCGGTTCGCTGAACACAGGACGTAGCAAATCGTCTACATTCTCACCGAGCGCGCGAGCTTCTTCTCGGCATAAGTCCCGGTGAGGTGTGATACTTTACATCTGCACCGGTCAGTATCCAGACATTTGTCTGGAAAATCCCAAACTGACACGGCGCTCACTTGGGCCATGGTCAGCTGTAGTGTGAAAACTGCCCTGCAATGGAGTCAGGCTGTCTGGGATTTGAAACTGACACGCGTACATCGTGGTCAGTAGGTGACAGTTACGACAGGCGTTAAGCGGACGTAAATGTTGGGAGTAGGGGAGATAATTTCGCTTGGCGAAATAAGTTTGGGCCCTTTGTCTGATTTTAAGATATTGGCCATGTTTGAAACTTTAATTTCATTCTCGCTCATAGACTCACAGTGATAGGTTGCTCGTAAACAGAATAGCTGTTAGCGAAGATCTCAGTTTGTTTCGGCAATTTGTCGAACTTCTAGACTTCCAGAAATATTTTCAGCATTTTTATTCTTAAGTTGTGCGACTACCTGTAATTCTGTGGTTGAGGTAATTAATATGATAGATATATAGATTTTGTGAGTGTTAAAGTGTTAAATCGCTTAATGCATTTTAATCTATTTCTTTAGCGCAGAAGAGAAATAAAGTGGTAGGCTATTATATTTTCTAGGGAAGCATTCAGTGGAAAGCAGAAGGAAATTAAAATCTCTAGCTTATAACGGCAAGAGTAGCTATTTATGAATTTAATTTAACTGCTAATACTCAGTCGAGTGTATTTTTCTAAACTAACGTATAAACTCTAGAATCGAGCCTCATGAATGGTGACGGAATACGCACGTGTTCCTAATTCATTAGGATTGCTGATTTTTAATTATAACTTACGTCACAGGAAGTTTAAATGATAAGCAAAGCTCTCTGCTTGCAAGTTTAAATGTAAGTTATAACCAGTTCAGATTCTGTTTATTATATTATATGTGTTATTTTTCCTCCACACAGTGAAAGTTTTGGGGTGACCCTAACTTTACCAGCACCTAGTAGTAGTTTCCATACTTGTGAAGAAATAGACAGTCCTTATTTTGAACCACGTGGGTTTTCTCAAGTAACACTGATCTGACGGTGCAAGTTAGACAGAAATACTAATATCCCAATAACGGGTTTTCAAAGACTGTAATGATAAATACTGGACCTTGGAGCTAGATCTAAAATTTCTTCTAGAAAACTACGTAATCTTTCTGCCTGGTGGCGCGAAATACTTCAAGTATTAACTAACATTTCCCGACTATCTATATATATTATTTGTGGACAAATCTGTGGTGTGACTAAAGTGAATCCTATACTGAGGGAAGGCACCGACCTGACATTCATCATTTCTAGAAACCTACGCTATTGACACTGTGCTCTGCTAACTCCCGCGCCTGGAATAATTGTTAGGTGACTTAATCAGACATTTGAACAAATTTGCACACCCAAGTAGTCGTTCCCGGAGACTCCGAGTTAAATACGTCTTTTGGAACTGGGGACTTCTTGGCAGAAGACTGCATTTTTTTTGAGTCTGTGTAAAGATCTAAAATCAGTGTGTTCCAAGAGGCAGCGAGCAAAGTCGTGAGTACCCGTATGAGAGGCCATGGCGGAATGAATGAGTGTACGCTGGTTTGAGTGATATTTTCACTATTATATCTTTGACACCCTGTTGCTGTCCTATTTGTTTTTTTTTTCAATCTGCATAATTTGTTGCTAAGGCTAGAGTTCTTGTGTTTTTGTCTTAGGTTAAATCAGATTTTTTTTTTTCAAACTCTGTGCATATAATTACGAGATAAAACAAAGAAAAACTCTTAGACTCAAACCCTATGTATCTGTGACTCGGGCGCCATCATCTGTTCTCTTAACGGGGCCGGGCTAAACCTAGAGTTAACACCATAACGGGGCTATCATCCTTGCAACATTTCCTTGAAGTTTTGTGACTATGTGTATATGTATTTTCCTTGATGTATTTTCTTTGATGTTGTGAGCCGATTTTTCCTGATATTAAAATCGCTCTTGAACTTAATAATCGTGTTTGGTCAGCTCGTTCTAGATAATATATATATCATTGTTATAGTTTTCCCACGTCTGTGTGTTTACCTGTCGTCACGTGTATGTGCGTGCCTGTGAGTGATAGAAATATACGTAATATGTATATTGGTGTAGTCTGTCTGACGCTGTAACAACTGTTGTAGAAGATAGGTGAGAGAGAGAAGAATTCTTTTCGCTTTCAGAGACAGCCACTATATCAAAACCTATCATCTCACGTGTGTGGAAATTCTATTAACTTTCACTAACTCTCACTGAGTCTATCACCTATTCAAACCTATTCAGAAGGGACCAAACCTAGTCTTAATTCTCCTATCGAAAATCTACGACAAATGAGGGCTCGTTTCCGGTCTTTGAACTTAGAATAGGAAGACGAGTACGACAAACGTGGACTCGTCTATCTGGATTTTGTACTTAAGATTCTGTATTCTGATATAGAGTAAGAGTGTGATGTCTTGTGAGTTGTTATATCTTTTAAAAATAATTACCCCCTAGACTAGCGATCTGTTTACGGGCGTGCTGACCACACAAACTAATAAGTTTTTTTTTTTCCACAGCATCTTTGAATAATATACATTTTGGTTACAGGTTGATTTTGTCGGGATATATGTTAACTGCTGAATGTAATACTAAATGCTGGTAAAGTGGTGAGTGTATAACATTCACTGGGTACTGAGGCAGAACGGCGTTTGAACTAAGTTAAGGAGTGTGTTTCGGACTTTTTTGTCCAGATTAATTCCCTCCCTTACCCGATCTGACTTCAGGGGCGAACTTATAGTGGATTTTTAAAAATTAAGGGATTATTTTTCTCTTTAATTTTTGCAATATTCTTTTGCTTTTCCACTGTAGCAACTTAATTTTCAGTTGTAATCTTAACTACCATTTATTTGGCGTAGTCGTGTTTTGCATTGAGTGCTTTATTGCCGATAATAGCAGCGATAGTTAGATTTTATTTTGGAGGAGGTATCCCAGGGTTAAGGATATCATCTTTTGATTTTTGGAATTTTTTTCTCGTAAGTGGTAGGAACCAGGTTATTCTTTTTCCTATTTTCTATCTCCACGTGTCTCAGTCACTGACATAATATGGCCGAGAGGGCAAAGCTTAGACAACTTCTCAGGGACGAAGCGAGAGAGGAGGGACTGGAAGGAGAAGAAGCGAAAGCATTTGTCAGAGACGAACTTGAGAGATATGATGCGGAGAGGAAAGCAGCGGAAGCTAAGGAAGAAGCAGCAGCCGCAGATTTACAGCAGCAGAAGAAGATGGATGAGGAAATGGAAATCCGCAGGATGCAGCAGGAGGAACGTGAGAAGGAGAGACAGCACGAGAGGAGAGGGAGGAGAGACAGCAGGAGAAGGAGAGGGAGGAGAGACAGCTTGAGGAAAAAGAGAAACAGAGACAGCATGAGCTGGCGCTTAAGACTCTAGAGTTCCAAAGCCGTGGTGCTGCCTCTACCTCCAGCAATGGAGAGTCTTCTCCTCATTCTTCCTTAACTGACCCTGCTAACACTCAATCTCTTCACCTCACTGCTATGTCTTTTCCGCTAGAATCTTTCCCTTGTCCAAATGAGAAGATTGACACTTGGCTAGAAAAATTTGAGAAAATTGCAACTCTGTACGGTTTAGAGAGGTCGCGTTGGAATATGAAACTTTCCCAGGCCCTAAAAGGTTCTGCTTATGATGTTTATTCTAAGCTGGAAAGTAGCCAACAAGACGACTACGATGTGTTGAAGAAAGCGTTACTGGAGCGCTTTGAAATGAACGCTCGCAAGTTTTTGCAACTGTTTCGCAACAGCCGGAAAGAGAATTCTGAAACTTTTCACCAGTTCTCATCTCGTCTTAAGGGATATCTAACAAAGTGCCTTGAGCTTTCGCAGCTCCCCTCTACCTATGAAGGTCTTGAGGAACTTGTTCTAACTGAACAAATAAAGAACACTTTGTCTGCTGATACCCGGAGATTTCTCGCTGAGCAGGGGGCAGAAAAACTTGAAGACATTTTGGAAAAGTCTGAGCGTTATCACAATGCGCTGGCTGAACTACCGGCCACAAAGCGGAAACCGACAGAGGAGCATTTTCGAAAACATAACCTAGAGCAATCTTCTCAGGCTTCTAACCAAAACAACCACAGAGAAACTGGACCTCAAAACCCCCCTCCTGAAAAATCCAAGTTCTACAAGAACAAGTACCCCAACCACCCCAAACAGTCTGATCAACCCGACCGCCCTACATGGCAGCGTAGCCAGAAAGGACAAGGTGGCAAAGGGAGAACCCCCGAGCACGGGACATATGATCAGACCGAGCACACCGAGCCTAAACGCATCGGATGCTTATTAACAGTCTCGCAAGGCGGAATTATTGACAGTGATTCCCAACCTCTGGGGATAGACCCTCAACGCGAGGTATTGTTATTTTGAACGGTTCTCAAACTTCTTGCTTATTTGACACGGGGCTTTCTTACGATTGCATTGTTGCCAGAAACCTGGTTAAACCCGGTCAAGAGACAGGAGAGACCGTCAAACTTTGTGGAGTTCGTAAGAGTGATGCACCTACAGCGCTTCCCATCGCATTGGTGGAGATACACTCTGACTTTGTCAGAGGTGTGATCAAAGCGGCTGTTATGGATGATCCCATCTACCCAGTCATACTTGGCGGGAGATACGTGTGTATTGGGAAACCGGAAGAGCCGATTGTGGCAGCAGTAACTACAAGAGGGCAAACCAAGAAGGAACGGGAGCCTGCGCCAAATTTGTTACCTATGGAACTTAAAGAAGCGCAATACAAGGACCCTACTTTGGCACCCTGCTTTAGGAAACTGCCCATGGCTAAGGAACCCAAACAGCACGGGGACATTTTTTCTGAGGATGGCGTACTTTATCGGAGAACGGGCAAGCCTGACCAAGGTTACAACCAGCTCCTAGTACCGAAACAGTACAGAAGCCAAATCCTAGAAATGGGGCACTCTCTTCCCTTTAGCGGACATATGGGACAGAACGCCACAAACCAACGTATAACCACTCATTATTGGTGGCCAGGAGTGAATACTGATATTATCAGATATGTCAAATCCTGTGCCCAGTGCCAACGTGTACCACCCAAGCAACGGGACACCCCCAGTCCACATGGGTGAAATGCCAATAATGGGAACACCATTCGAACGGGTTGTGATCGACATTTTAGGGCCTTTCGAAAGGACTAAAAGAAGGAACAGGTTCATCCTGACCTTAGTCGATACATGCACTTTATGGGCAGAAGCTATCCCGCTAACATGCGCAGATGCCAAGCATGTCGCAGAAGCCCTCGTGCAGATTTTCACTCGGTTGGGATTCCCTCAGCAAGTGTTGACGGATAATGGATCTCCATACCGAAACCTGTTGATGGATGAGATCGTTAAGATCTTGAGGACCCAGCACATCCACACTAAGCCATATACTCCGGCCGGAAATGGGCTCGTGGAACGTGCTAATGGAAACCTCACCATGATGCTAAGTAAGCTGGCACAAGTGAAACCTGAAGATTGGGATCTCTGTATTCCTGCAGCATTATTTGGCTACAGAGAATCTCCTCATACTTCCACAGGATTTCCGCCAGCTACACTCTTATTTGGCAGACCCATTAAGGGCCCGCTTGAAGCCTTACTTCAGTCTCTGACAGACGAGAAGGCGGATGAGACAGTCGTCTCAGCAAGTAAATATGTGTCGGTTTTAAAGGAAAGGTTGAAACTAGGGTGGGACCTAGCAACGACTAACTTTAAGCGAGCTCGCACAAAGCACGCTAACCGATACAGGAAAGTCGCGGAAGAGAGAGAACTGGAAGCAGGAGAGAAAGTTTTGGTGTTACTCCCTACTGAGAACAACCAACTGAAGATCGGATGGCAAGGGCCGTTTACCGTCCTGAAAAAGATTTCTAAGGCTAACTACCAGATCTCTATTGAAGGAAAGGAGAAGGTTTTCCATTTAAATCTCTTAAAGAGATACTTGGAAAAACCAGTGCCAACCTCCGACCATCTCCTGACGATCGCCAAAACTGACGAAGATGATGATAGTGGCAGGGATATTCCACCGCTATCACAGGAAATCTTTCAAAAATGTCAGAAGCGGCGACGCTCTTTCAAGCGCGCATGGGAGACATTCCGGGGGAAGGAAACTTTGAGGAGTGGACTTGAGTAGGAATTGGACAGAGATGGAGGGGGAAGATGAGAGGGAAGAGGACAGACACCCCGAAGCTACGGTTATAGGAAATTAAACTCCATAACGTAGACATGGAGTGCTTCCATATCTTAAAGGGGGGAGGCTCTGTCACGTAGGGTTTATATTCATTTAATTTCCTACATCTTCTTCCTATTCGTTCACCCAAATTCTCTCTTTTATTATCTCTGTATTTCATTTTTTCCTGTATATTTTTCATCCATTCGTTTTGCGAATATTATTTTCATATAATTCGCAAACTTTACCTGTTTTCCTTTCTCAAAACTGAGAATCGCGCTAGGACGATATTACGTAGATGTCAGGGCTGCAGGGCGTCAGAAGGCGTGATAAGTCGGTTCGCTGAACACAGGACGTAGCAAATCGTCTACATTCTCACCGAGCGCGCGAGCTTCTTCTCGGCATAAGTCCCGGTGAGGTGTGATACTTTACATCTGCACCGGTCAGTATCCAGACATTTGTCTGGAAAATCCCAAACTGACACGGCGCTCACTTGGGCCATGGTCAGCTGTAGTGTGAAAACTGCCCTGCAATGGAGTCAGGCTGTCTGGGATTTGAAACTGACACGCGTACATCGTGGTCAGTAGGTGACAGTTACGACACGCGTTAAGCGGACGTAAATGTTGGGAGTAGGGGAGATAATTTCGCTTGGCGAAATAAGTTTGGGCCCTTTGTCTGATTTTAAGATATTGGCCAAGTTTGAAACTTTAATTTCATTCTCGCTCATAGACTCACAGTGATAGGTTGCTCGTAAACAGAATAGCTGTTAGCGAAGATCTCAGTTTGTTTCGGCAATTTGTCGAACTTCTAGACTTCCAGAAATATTTTCAGCATTTTTATTCTTAAGTTGTGCGACTACCTGTAATTCTGTGGTTGAGGTAATTAATATGATAGATATATAGATTTTTGTGAGTGTTAAAGTGTTAAATCGCTTAATTCATTTTAATCTATTTCTTTAGCGCAGAAGAGAAATAAAGTGGTAGGCTATTATATTTTCTAGGGAAGCATTCAGTGGAAAGCAGCAGAAAAATTAAAATTTCTAGCTTATAACGGCAAGAGTAGCTATTTATGAATTTAATTTAACTGCTAATACTCAGTCGAGTGTATTTTTCTAAACTAACGTATAAACTCTAGAATCGAGCCTCATGAATGGTGACGGAATACGCACGTGTTCCTAATTCATTAGGATTGCTGATTTTTAATTATAACTTACGTCACGGGAAGTTTAAATGATAAGCAAAGCTCTCTGCTTGCAAGTTTAAATGTAAGTTATAACCAGTTCAGATTCTGTTTATTATATTATATGTGTTATTTTTCCTCCACACAGTGAAAGTTTTGGGGTGACCCTAACTTTACCAGCACCTAGTAGTAGTTTCCATACTTGTGAAGAAATAGACAGTCCTTATTTTGAACCACGTGGGTTTTCTCAAGTAACACTGATCTGACGGTGCAAGTTAGACAGAAATACTAATATCCCAATAACGGGGTTTTCAAAGACTGTAATGATAAATACTGGACCTTGGAGCTAGATCTAAAATTTCTTCTAGAAAACTCTACGTAATCTTTCTGCCTGGTGGCGCGAAATACTTCAAGTATTAACTAACATTTCCCGACTATCTATATATATTATTTGTGGACAAATCTGTGGTGTGACTAAAGTGAATCCTATACTGAGGGAAGGCACCGACCTGACATTCATCATTTCTAGAAACCTACGCTATTGACACTGTGCTCTGCTAACTCCCGCGCCTGGAATAATTGTTAGGTGACTTAATCAGACATTTGAACAAATTTGCACACCCAAGTAGTCGTTCCCGGAGACTCCGAGTTAAATACGTCTTTTGGAACTGGGGACTTCTTGGCAGAAGACTGCATTTTTTTTGAGTCTGTGTAAAGATCTAAAATCAGTGTGTTCCAAGAGGCAGCGAGCAAAGTCGTGAGTACCCGTATGAGAGGCCATGGCGGAATGAATGAGTGTACGCTGGTTTGAGTGATATTTTCACTATTATATCTTTGACACCCTGTTGCTGTCCTAATTTTTTTTTTTCAATCTGCATAATTTGTTGCTAAGGCTAGAGTTCTTGTGTTTTTGTCTTAGGTTAAATCAGATTTTTTTCAAACTCTGTGCATATAATTACGAGATAAAACAAAGAAAAACTCTTAGACTCAAACCCTATGTATCTGTGACTCGGGCGCCATCATCTGTTCTCTTAACGGGGCCGGGCTAAACCTAGAGTTAACACCATAACGGGGCTATCATCCTTGCAACATTTCCTTGAAGTTTTGTGACTATGTGTATATGTATTTTCCTTGATGTATTTTCTTTGATGTTGTGAGCCGATTTTTCCTGATATTAAAATCGCTCTTGAACTTAATAATCGTGTTTGGTCAGCTCGTTCTAGATAATATATATATCATTGTTATAGTTTTCCCACGTCTGTGTGTTTACCTGTCGTCACGCGTATGTGCGTGCCTGTGAGTGATAGAAATATACGTAATATGTATATTGGTGTAGTCTGTCTGACGCTGTAACAACTGTTGTAGAAGATAGGTGAGAGAGAGAAGAATTCTTTTCGCTTTCAGAGACAGCCACTATATCAAAACCTATCATCTCACGTGGGTGGAAATTCTATTAACTTTCACTAACTCTCACTGAGTCTATCACCTATTCAAACCTATTCAGAAGGGACCAAACCTAGTCTTAATTCTCCTATCGAAAATCTACGACAACAAGCAAGGCATGAAAATGCTAGATTATTACGTTGGTCGTTGCTCCTACAGCCATACCAGATTACCATAGAATATATTCCAGGCAAAACCAATGTCGGTGCAGATTTTTTAAGCAGACATCCGTACGACGAAGATCAGAGTAGTCACCAGGCATAGGTAGTAAATTTATCTATGTGCATTTAGAAGTAGGACTGACATATGATAGTCTGTTCTAAGTGGGGAGATATGTGGTAAACTTCTAAATACAATATCTAAATTAGAATATAACAGTATAGTGCATAAAGTCAAAGATAGGATAGTACTACAAATTTTCATTGTTGGCGTCGCCTACGCCTTCAGCTTATTATTTGATAACACATTAGCCGAACAAAAAGGGTACCCAAATTTTCAAATTCGTCCTTGACGACAAATGAACACTTCCCTAGGTCAACTAAGTATTTGCCTAAAAGACATAGTAGAGGGGAGAGGAAACGGATAGATAACCCAACGCAAATCACGTCTCACATTGTTTCTAAAAATAAAACCGACTTGCTAGTATTGCCCTTAGGCGATTTTCACAATACGATGAAAAAGTTAGAACATTGGACACTACGGTCATGAAAACACGCTTAGCTCTTATTGCGAATGACTTAAACTCTCGTATTTAGCTTGAAAGTACATGGAAAAAGAATTGAACAGGAGGTAGTTTAAAAAAAAACAACTAACATAGAAAAAAAGATAGAATTTTGAACCAAGCCACTTAGCCCCATAAAAAATTATATATTCGTGTACCTGAGGCCTTGCTGACCAAGAATATGTTATCAATTACATAAATAATCCACTAATTAACTAAATATTGGTAATAATACATAGAGAATCGGAGATACTGTCAGGTCAAGTCCTATCTGCTTAGAGTGGATAGCATATTTTTGGGGGGAAAAAAGTAGGTGACAGAAAGGCTAAGATAGTACGATGAAAGGGATTGGATGAAATTTGAAGGAAGCCAAAATAGTATTGGCTAACCTAAATATACAAATCTAGTTGGTAGTAGTAACGCATAGTGGTTTGAGATATTTTTTTTTTTTTAAATTCATTCAAAAAAAGAGATGCTTGGTCTCATTGGCCAAAGCTTTTTACATGATAGGAATAGTAGGATGCTCGCTGCCATTTTTCCAAAAATATTCAGAGGAGCAAGAAGCGATGAGCAGACTTGTGCTTTTTATTAATAATACTACCATCTGAAAGCAGTCTGAACAGAGGCAGTGATAAAAGTGTGCCATATTCTATTGCCTAATTCATCGTTACTTGTTTATATTTCCTTGATATGTGGTAAGATTGATTTTATTTACTTTTTAATTAAAAAAAGGTTGTGTGAAAAAAGAAAAGGCCATGTAAAAGATTGTAATTAAATGGTTCCATGGCAGATTTAGGCATGACCTAGATGTTGATCCATCATATAAGGGACTATCTAAGAAGTGTATGATGGTCATACAGGAACATTACACCTATCTTATTGCATGGAAAAGATTACTGCAGGAATGACAGAGGTGTAGCATCCATTAGGGAAGAGAAAAAGAAAACTGTACCATTTGTTCCATCAAACTAAAGGGGAGAAGCAGGGTTGTCAGAGAGAGCTGACCATGTTCTTTTGTATGTATGATTTCATGTACATTAGGAGGGATTAGTTTGGTATTAAGACAGAACCATAACTTGCATTGACAGGGGTTCCTGCTGGCACTTGTCTGGTGCTAGTACTCGCTCATTGAAGAAGTGTGCATGATTTCAAAGAGTCTCTGGCACCTGCTTGTATTGACGAAGTTCAAGTCCAGAGGAGACTGAAGTGTTTGGCCAAACCGACTACAATTGCGGCTTATTCCAGGATCCAGATAAGTTGAATATCTGGCCTGGGACAACCTATCACGATTTAAGAATAATCTCCTGTGCTTACAAAAACATTCATGCTAAAGACTATAATAAACCATCATAGTGAAACAAAAGACAGTGGGATGATGACAATCCTCAACCTGCTTCCCTATACCAGTATTTAAATAGAGTAAATACCATCAAAGTGAACATTTGTAACAATGTACTATGGACATATTGTCTGTTGTATGTAAATATCTTTATATATATATTTGTAAATATACCTATCCATCTAAATTGATTCTCATTGAACTATAGTCCTGACCAAAACAACTTTAGGCTCAGGACCAATGAAGTGTAACAAAAGATATTTTAAATATAAAATTTAACATCTGGAGTTGGTTGAGTTTATCATAGTACTTAGTATATGTTTGTATATGTTTTGTATTGAGATTCTTTACAACACTCTTACAATACCCTAGACACTTTATGTAGCTTTCAGTCACGCTAGTCAATAAAAATATAACTTAGAGTGAGATCGTAGGGTGGTAACAAGAAAGGTACTCTGTAACACAGTTGTCCATTGTTTACCTCACAGACCTTCACAGTTGATCTCACTCAAGTACAACTATACGCACACCATTCTTCTTAACATCTAAACCCACCACATTGCATACTAGAAATATAAAATTTATATGTAACAGAATGTCTCTTTTGTATGCGACACATTTGTTTCATTCAGACTTGTTACAGTAAGTTTAATGCATTGTTATTTTAGAAATATATACCAGTACTTTAATTTATAAGTAACAGAATGCCTCTGTTGTAAACATCACATTTGTTTCATGCTGACAATTTTTCATCTTATGTAAATATGTTTATAATTTTATTACTACAATACAGACGAACACCGCTTTATGGCGCTTCTTGATTATAACCTTTCTCCACATTTTTGGTGCATTCTTCGCTGTTAAGCTCTTTTGGCCAATGATCTCTTAAATCTCGATGTCTGATCCTGTCATTTCATCTTTCTGCATTTCTGTGTTCTGTAACGTTTAAACTTGTTATATACAAAAGTGAATTTCTACTTAAAATTATCATGGCATCCAAGTCTACGGTGCCACCTCATATTGGGCGGAAAGCAGCTCACATAACAAGCAGAAGAGAGGAGAAAAAGGCCAAAAGAACACCAGGAGAAATAAGCAGCTGAGGGCTGTCAACCTCAGGGCCACATTTCATAGTCGGTTATGACTGAAGGGGCTATTATTTTATGCATTTGTAAGAGAAAATAATTATTCTTAGCTTCAAGCCTGGAATCTAACTCGCCGTAACTTTAATTTAGCGTGTCCCTTAAATGCATGACAATTGGTACTTTTTTCATTAATCTTGTGATACAACGGACAAAGCTGACAGAAAACAAGTTTGTAAATCAGGCAAGGTACAACAAGCATACTTCCTAACAGGAGGAAAGTCAGCATATCCCAAACCAAAATTTAGTATACCAACTATTCTTGATTGTGCCAATGATTGAGAGATTGCAGTATTTTTCTTATTGGGTGAGGGACATCAATCAATCAATACCCTTTAGCTCCCAAAGGAGCATAGGCCTTCAACAAACACATGCCAAGTCTTCCTGTCCTGTGCCATCTGCTCAAATTCTTTCCATGTTTTCCTCATCATTTTCACCTCTGTTTCCAGTTCTCTTCTCCATGTGTTTTTCGGTCTACCTATGCCTCTCTTTCCCTGTGGATTCCAGAACAAGGACTGCCTTGTATTGCTATCAACAAGTTTCCTCAATGTGTGTCCTATCCATCGCCAGCGTCTTCTTCTCAACTCTTGTTCCACTGGCACTTGTCTGGTTCTTGTCATCAATTCCACATTTGTGACTTTGTTATACCATTTCAGTCATTCTATTCTATGCAAACAAGGTGAGGGACATACCCTGAAATTATTATGAAATCTTGAATGTGACCAGATATGGTCATGTATTAGCTATAGATTGTAATGATTGAAACGATTCGGTTTGGATTAGGTGAGACTTTGGATGTTTAGGGGTTTATGGCAAAATGCATAGTTGTAGATGTAAATGCACTCTTTCCCCTCGTATAGATTTTCAGCTGTGGTCTCCTGCCTGTGTCTTTGCCATTAATGACATCCCTCTCTTTAATGCAGTAGGTTGGTGACTTGTCTGTGGTCACCTGCATATAAGTGTTCTTATGGACAGCAATCCAAGCATATACATCATCACAATGGGGGGTAACTCATGATACTGGAGAAACAGCCATTCCTGGTAAAGTGTGCATCATCCATTGATTTTAGTGCTGTTAGACCATGTTTGCACATTTGTATAGATGGCTCAACATGGTACTTGTATGATAGCCAGTGATTATTATTATTCAAAGATATTTCGGCTTGTCTTGCCTTTCAGTTTTTTATAGTTTACTTAAGATTGAAGCATTCCCTTAGTAACTTATGTATGTTTTGGCCATTTTCTGTCTGAGCCAGTCCTATAGTTGAGTATGTAAGAAGCAAGAAAGAGCACCATGCTATCCTATTGGGGTTCTACTCGGGTCTGCAAGAGTTGAGTTTTGAGGTAGCTAGTTGTCAGCTTTTTGAACATGCCCAATCATTTGGTATGGTCTTGCTGCGCCATGCAGCCTCTAGGACCCTCAGGAGTAATAGTTCACCTGCTGTTCCCATGTATTTAACAATTTCTGATGTGACACCATGTCCTGCTGCTTTGCAATGATTTTAATGAAGAAATGCCAGTCACAACTGCAACAGAAAATTCTGGTGTTTTTTATTGGTCTGAGAATGCATTCACATTTAATTACTGTGTATATAATTACCTATCATCACATACATGGAACTATTTTCTTTTTGTGTGTAATGAATGTTAACTACATTGCTTGTAAATTAGGTTAATGCAAATAAAGGTCACATTTTTTTAACAATTGTTGCTCTTTTAGTTTGTCGCTGTCTCTGCCTGTAGTCTTTTCCACCTCTCCATATGTCTAGTTGCATGTCTATTTACATTTATTTGTGTGTCTGTTAGTCATCCATGCATCTGGCTAGCCATCTACCTACCCCATACCCATTCATCTAGTTGTCTACCTACACACCCATTCATCTCGATCTAACTACCTATACATCTATCAGTCTACAAGCCATCCATCCCTTCAATTTTGTTTATATATATATATATATATATATATATATATATATATATGCATGCATCTGGCTATCTACAAGTCTACATATCATCTGTCTCTGATTGCTATCCAAATATCATCAGTTATATTAAAACAGGAGGACACTTGTGCTGAAGAGAAGTGTAAAAAAAAGGGTACAGAAAAGTAACAGGAAGGCCCACGTGATACACACTGTTAGGGCTATACTCTTGTAATTAATTCTGCCGACACTTGCCTTAGTTACACTCACTGTCGATATAGATGACAAAGTAGCTACAGTAGATTTTAAATAGCTGATAGACAGAAAGGTGTTAGTAATTTAGTATTCTGCACAAAACCTGTAATTCACCAATACAACTTCAATGTTTACAGTATATGTTAAATAAATTGCAAAATTTAATACAGAAAAATCTAACATTTATCAACATGAAAATAAAAGAAAACCACTGTTAACCAAATTTATCAAGTTGAGCATAAAAGACAAACTGTGCTGGTTCACTTTAAGGAAAACACAAAATGTTGCCGTCTCTGTCTGTTTGTGAAATAAAAGTTGCAGAAATCTTTATTTTAATCATTTGCTAGCCAGTAGAGTTTGATTTTCTGTGGCAGTTTTAAAATGACTTATCTCAGTAAACGAATAAAGAAAACTACAAAAATCAAAATGTCAGCTGAACCCACAAAATGGTGCATGTCCAAATATAAAAGTGGTCTGATTAATAATATCTATCAATCATCTCTATCTGACTATATATCAATCATCTGACTATCAATCGTTTGTTTGGCTATCTATTAATGATGCCTTTTTGGCTATGAATCACTGGTCTGGCTATCTATCAATCATGAGTCTAGCAGAAGGTTTTTATGTGTAGTGACAGTAGTGGAGCCAAAATAGTATTCCGTCTTGAAAAGAGTGAAGTCCCAGTGATGGAGAAGAACACTGGTATCAATGGATAGTCATGGCTGTGAAGGTATCTGCTTCAGAAAGTATTCAGAGTAAAGTCAGACCCTACGTTGCCACCGTTGCTATGTTACTACCTATGATAATCAAACAATTCAATAAAACTCAAACTTCAACAATATAAAATTAATAAGTCAGCGGAGTACAATTACTGAATTTATTATTTACATCTATCTTTTCTTCATGTGAAATGGTGAAGGCTGGATGATGGAATTCAATGAATAAAATATATTACAAAATTTGAATCTTCCAATTAAGCTGAAAAAAAGTTCCTTAAATATTCTTTTCACACTAGTCTCTTGGCTATGCTAATATTATTAGTAATAAACATCAAACTAATCACTGTCCTTGACTGGTCACACTGGTTGCAAGAATTTGGTTACATTTATTACTCATCTTGAAAGTGTTATGAATGTCTTCACTGGAATTGCACAGCTATATCAGTGTGGGTCTTCCTCTAGACCACCAACTATTGGTGGGGACTAGGGCTGAAATCCTGATGACAATAGCAGAGCTCCACATGAAGAGAATGAAGTCATTTGTGCAGAAGCCCCTTATCAACAACATTATTTTTAACAGCTATAGATTGGGTGATGCGCCAGAATACAGAGGGCAGTCCAAGAGGAATTAGATGGACAACGTTTACTACACTGGAAGACCTGGAATATCACCTTGTCCTACCCCAGTGGTGGTCCGGAACTCTTCTGACTTATAGTTTGCCGTCTTCACATAATTTCTGCAAGCAAGACTTGTAGGAGCTCTGTATAGCAAGAATCATAGGTTCTGGAATGTTCTTCCTTGCTAAGCAGTCCCAATGTTTACTCCAGGGGACCTTGCATTCTCTTCTTCTTGAAGTGAGGATTTCAGATTGTAGCTACTAGGGTAGTGAGAGCTATATTTAACGTTGCGCATTTTGGTTTTATATGTTATTGGGTTTTCGCGGTTCAGGGTTTTGAACGCAAAGAATATAGGTCACCTAGATTTTAGGATGACGTTTTCACGTTGTTATGCTACGACGTGACGACCTTGTAATTGTACCCTTTTTTGTATTGATAGCGGTCCTTGACGGACACGTTTGTGAGAAGTCTCCCATTGTGATGATAATGGTATAAAGGAATTTATTATAAGGCACGTCTGCCTAGGATTAATGGATATGATTTACGTCTCAGTTGATGAAGGGAAATGTAATTCAATTCGAAGATAATGTACAGGAAGCAATTTTAATGAAGAATTATCCATAATTCATGTTGATCGCCGAAGTTGGATTATTAGTTACCGGATTTTCGGAATACGCAATCACGTGTAAATAATCTGACGATAGGACGACTACAAAGAGGTAAACTCAGGAGACGTATTGTTTGATGTATTTTATTGACTCACCATGAATTGTCTTATTGAGATTTGTATGCCGTGAATAAATGTAAATTGTGGACTCTCAACTTAGCGGATTTTCTCAAGTACAATGCTTTGTTGAACATTGCCAGTGTTTTGGCCCATGCTTTCGTTGTATACATCTAAGCACGATATTTGCTCTACCACACGTAGATATATCACGTGATCAGAGAATCATGTATTTTAATGATAAACAAGCCTCAACCAGAACTTACGAAAAGACAAAATAGATTTTGTTACCGAAGTCAAACTGCTAACCGAAGCCTACATTGAAACCTACTAAAACTATGGTAACAGATCTTGCATTCTCTTCTTCTTGCCCTTATCTCAGATTGGTCTCTATCCATTTTCTGGAGACCTTCTTCATAATTTCTCATATACTATTTCTGGCGAAAACTACTGTGGTAGTTGCCCCAATACTCACCACACGACACTCCTTATGGCCTCCATGCAGGCCGCCCTCCTCCTTTTTTAGCCGGGCTTAGGCCTGGCTTAGACGGAGTTGGTAAGTACATTCAAAAATGCTATTTTTGAAGTTCCGCAGGAGGGTGTGCAGAGCATTTGTCCACGAACAGAACAATTTTAGTTTCATCTAGTCCAGCTTGTATGCAGTGAGCTCGTACTGCTGGTACAAAATGGTTATTAAACCGGTCAGAAAACACTTCTCTCATCATCCATGCTTTATTATTGGTATAGTAATAGACAGGTAAATTAGTTAAACCCTAAAGACATCTTGGATGTTTACAGTACCAATGGACTGGGCAAGATACCGAGGCTGCATGGGCGGACCTAAACTGAAAGATGTGATAGTACGATAGATCTGCAACGCGTCATGAGCACATGAAGGACATCAAACAAATCCAAGAACAAATAGAATCACACATCGAGGAGTTATCCGTTCTAAGAGAGAAAAACTAAGAAGTCTTCAAAATAATAAAAACTGAATGAATGACCATGGAGAACATTGCAGCCAAAAATGCATAAGAAAATAACAAGAACAACCAACCCAAAGGAAAATACATCTATGAAATACTAGCTTTTGCACAATTGTTTTATAAGTATCCAATATTCATATGAAGTCAATGTCCAGGGTTCTTTCTTTACATGCCTGGCAAACAAGTATTAGTTTACTTTTGTGCACACATCTCTTTCTCCAACGAAAGTAATAACTGCTGAGTGACGGTTTATAACTTTAATAAACATGAAGAACTTCACAATAGACCCATTGATGTGTTCAGGCAATTAGAACACACTCAAGATTAATAATAATAATAATAGTCACTCATTTGTATGAAACAATCCTTTCAATAGTGAAATATAAAATACAGTTGTATACTTCCATCTACTGCCTATTGTATACATGAATATATCTTATGGGTCATACATACACACCCATATATACATCTCCACAGCCAAAAACGGCTGGTCACTGAATGCCACCTTTTTCTCACCTCCTTCGCTGCTAAAACTCTCTCTTTTTTGCACAGGCTTCGTTAGCAATCCTTTTCCCTGCCATTCTCATCATGTGACATAGAGTGTCTAGATGACCTGGTAGTGAAGCAGTGTTATGGGCATTCAAACTAACTGCATTTTTGGACTCCCAACATACTGCTCAGAATAATATATATGAAATAGTAATTGTAGTACCAAATGACATGAAAACAGATATATCTAAACAGTTTAGACAAAATGTATTATATTAATCAAAAATTGCAATCCGGTTTAAAATGGGGGGTTAAGATATAATTTTTATGTTTAAAATTATTTTTTATAAATTATTTTTTTAATTTATATTGTCTTCTAATGTTTCAATAGTATATCACCTGAAAAACACAACAAGATCGGACAATGTCAACATCTGGCACAAAATAATATGTCACTTTCCAGTTACATTCCTTGACAATAGGTCTGCCAGAAAGTTTTTCTGATTCCCTTTGGAGGGGATAATATGTATTTTTGATTATTTTATTGAGGAATATATGTTATATATATTTTTTATTTTTTTTTTTTTTATAATTTGTATATTTATATATTTTAGCCTTTTTGTATATTTGGAAAATTACTTTTAGTTATTTAATAAGAATTATTTAAATATTTTTTTTTTTTTTTTTTTAAATTTTTTAAAAGAATAAAGATTAATTTGATTTAATTTAGAATATGTTTTAATATTTTTAGCTAAATGAAAATCGTTAAAAGAAAAGAGAGTTGTAAATTACGAAATGCAGAAGAAAGTTAAAAGATACAGAGAAAGCAGGTAGAAAAGAATGGCAAATTTTGCGAAAGAAAGAAAAGCAGAAAAATGATATGAATCAAAGAATGGAGAAAGAAATAAAGAAAAGATAATTAATGTGCTACATTGGACTATATGAAAAGAAGGCTTTTGCAGAGATATCAGTCATGTAAGTAAAGAATAACATGCTCTCAAGATCACAAAATGGAAAAGAAAAAATAAAAGAATAATCAGTATCAAGATTTATTAAAAAGCCAATGCCAAGTACATCGAAATAAGAAAGAAATTTCAGAGTCAAAATGTAAAAAAAAAAAAGTTCAGAAAATGATTGAAAAGACATGAATGAAAATACAAAAAAAGAATAGTCAAAGGACATAAGAGTAAAGAAATTTAGATTAAATGAAGAAAATCAAATAGAACAAAAGGTAAAAGGATGACCAAAAGAATTGATTAATGTAAAGAAAGGATTGAATAAACAACAATAATGGGGATAAAGAAGAAAGTATTAATATAATGAAGTAGATAGTTGTTGCTGAAATGTCTTAAAAGAAAATTAAAGAACTGTAGTGGAAGATAAAGGTCATACAAAGATATAGAAAAGTCATGAAAAATAAGCAAATCGACATACAGTAAATTGAAGTAAAACATGCAAATATAGAAAATTAGCAAAACAGAGTAGATAAAAACAGTACAAGATAGCGTATAAGCACAAAAAAAAATTCCTTCAATTGGTAGTTTGTGTTCGTATATCTTGTATCATATAATAACAGTTAAGATGGTATAAATGGAAACAGAATCAAGGAAGAGAATAGGAAATGGCCAAATGATATACAGATTAAACAAATGATTGTATAACATCTTAGTTGGTTGTAAATCAAACAGTTATCTCACAAGTTGATTGTAAAAATTGAGTGGTATCAATGTTAAAAAATATATATGTCTGCATTTCTGGTTATGGTAAAAGAAAAGATAAAGATTTGGAAAGAAAGAATGAGGCTCTTGAAAGTATAATAGAAATGGGGGTATCTCATAGGAAAGTAGATCGATATACAAATAAGAAAAGGACTAGAAAGGCTGACTAAGGAAGAGAACATAAGAGTGAGAGTGACAGAAAAGTTCGAAGCAGACTAAAATTCAATAGCCACTTATAAAATGGCATAACACCGTGCAGAAGACCATAACAGATGAGTGTTGATGTGAGTTTGAAAGTTACGAGCTAGGGGAAGACAGCGCTATAAGCTGGATCTATAACTCAACAAATGGACGGGAAAGTCTAACAGAGTAATGTACAAAAATCAGACAAAAAAAAAGACAAGATGATTTACTGCCAACCTTCCGTTGTGGAGGAAAGCAAGTACTGAAACAGATGTGAGTGAAATGGAGCAAAGCAAACTCATGAGACGTAAACACTATAGCTATAATAGGTGCTACGTGGAAATAAACGCATAAAAAAAACCAGAATTAGTCGACGGGAAAAACAATTAAAAAAAAAAAAATTGAATCTTGCTTGAGCAACTAAACAGCTGTTAAATGAGAACAACAAACAACGTGTAGACAAAAAAAAAAAAAGGGTTAACCATACCCGATGTGCGTCCTTAAATGAAACAAAATAATAAAAAAAAAATAGAAATTAAAAAAGTTTTCACCGGAGAGAAATGACGTCAGGCTATAAATATCGCTGTAGATAAAAAACTATTTTTTTAACTCGAACAGACGATTTTTTTTTTTTTAACAAAGCTAAAATAAGAGTACAAAAAAAAACAAAGTTGTGGAAAAACAAATGTAAAAAGAACTTGTAAACTAAACAAAAAAACAATATGCAAATGTTGACGTCTGTGGCATAATTATAAAACTTGGTATCGAACAGTCCAGCAGTCGAGTGCTCAAAAAAAGAGTTAAAAATCCGGCTGTTCATATCAACAAAACCTACATAGTAAACAAATGTTAATCACTTGTGGAAACCTATCATTCCTAACAAATATGGCAAAAATTTAATACTATCCTAGATAGCGTTTATGAATAAAAAGTTGGCCGAAAAAACATCATAAAAAAAGTGTCTAACTTTATACAGCAGAACCGTGTGTGTAATGAAACAACTACAGAGAGGGTAATCGACAATATGACTCACAACTCCCACCCAATTCATAAATAAAGCAACTTACCTAAGGTCACACCATCCCGTGCGTTTTGCGACTGTCATATATCATACTCCTTTATATATATTAAAATCCCCTCTAGAATATTCCATATAATCTCTACTTGATTAATAACTATAAGTCTGTCGGGGATAATAGTAAAAATCTAACTATGCGTTATATATATCTTATTATATTATTTTAAAGTCATAAACCCAACCCCCCCCCAACAATATATAAAAATAATTAATTTGTTACAGGGTGTGGTTTATTTATATTTTTCCCACACCCCTACTTAATTCTGCCTTTTGCGTTTGCACGACTGTTGGTTAAAATCCCCATAAAGCCAAAACAATAGAAGAAAAATCGGGTTCTCTCTTATGTGCCTGGCGAAAAACATTACAAAAGAAATAAACCCTTAGTATTAACAGAAACTTTATGCTAAACATCTCTTTTCCAACATTCGAAATAATAATAACTAAATGATCCACGGTTACAAAAGTAATTTAATACACATTACAAAAACAAAAAAAAATAATCAACACATTAAACATCACTAATACATAAACAAGTAACAGGCAATAAGAAACGCAATACCTACCCACACACGCCCTCACCCACACAAAACTAATAGTACACAACTCACAAAAGACATCATGTCTTTACAATTCTGAAGAAAAAAAAAAAAAAAACTATGCCCACCTCACAAATAAAAATCAGGAAACAATAGGGATTTCCACCATAGCCCAAACACACATCTGTGCCGCCTACGGCTGATGTTATACAATTAATGCCTAACGAGCGGAAACCAAGGGTAAAAAAGTATAAAATTCAAACTATTAATCTATATAAGAAAAGAAACAATAAACTTCTATTCAAATAACACTACCCCCCCCCAACCACCCACCCCTGAGTGCGAAATGACCCCCCCACAGATGATGTGACAAGAATGTAATATCCAATCTTTCGAACAAATTGCACTTAAAGTCTGTTCATGAATGTTTCAATAGTCTATCACCTGAAAACATTAGTTGTATTTTTAATCCTGTGGATACCCAAACTGTTGTTGTTATGGGACAAGTGGATGGTGTCCGTCTGTGGCGCCAAGTAAACTGGTGAAATACAAGAGTTTCTCTTTTGTGAAATACCGAGTTTCTGCTGGTAGCAACTTCCTGCTTACATACAAGCATGGATGTGGAGTATAATTGAACCATTGCAACAGGCAACCACCAATGCCAGTCTGAAAAGCATCTGTCCTCAGAAGAAATGGCATAGTGATATTAGGTAACACCAAAATAGGTGCCTTGGAAAATACAGTTTTAATTTTGTTCAAAGCTCCACTGCAAGTATTGGACCAAACAATTTTATTAGGAGCACCCTTTCTAGTCAAAGATGACAGGACAGAAGAAATAGATGAAAAAATCGGAATGAACTTGTGATAAAAGTTTATGAGTCCTAACATGCTCCTAACTTGTTTCTTTGTCTGAGGGATATCTAATTCTAATATGCGTTTGACAGTCTGCTCATCAGGGTATAACGTGGTTACAAACACGGTGACCAAGAAATTAAATTTTTCGACAACCAATCTGAACCTTTGAAGGTCTAACTGTCAAACCATGTTTTCTAAGTAGCATTAATAAAGATTTTAATCCTGTGATATGTTCTTGCCAAGAACTACAGAATAAACAGATGTCGTCTATGTATGTGATGACATCAGACCTATCTCCTAAGAGTCTCCGCATCATGCGCACAAAAGTCGCAGGAGCATTGACAAGGCCAAAACACATATAATTCCATTGGAATAAACCATATGGAGTCATAAATGCTGTTAGCGGTTTGGCTTTATCAGTTAAAGGGATCTGCCAATATCCCTTGGATAGATCTAGTTTGCTAAAGTATGTAGCCTGGGATAAATGTGATAAGAGATCCTCCAAAACCGGCATAGGTTCAGCATCTGTGAGAGTGACACTGTTAAGATGTCTAAAATCAATGCAGATGCGAAGAGATTTGTCCTTCTTTCTAACTAGAACCATAGGAAAAGCATAGGATGATTCAGGAGAAATGATGCCCATGTGTAGCATATCCTTAAGTTAACTATCCACCTGAGATCTGTAGTATAAAGGTATGGGAGACGGTCTGGGTTTGATAGGGTGATCATCACTCAAATGTAATATCATGAGATAACATCAGTGCAACCTGGAAGTTCAGTCAGCACATCAGAGAAAGATTCTAAAACAGCAAGAGCCTGTTCTCTATAACCAGAATCTAAATCACCTGAAACAGTTACATCTCTCCAAGATTCGGAAGATGTTAAAGGCAGCAGAGGTAAATTAAAAGAAATATCGCTCGCTGTAGAATCATCAGATTCCACAACCGCTGACAAATTGTGTCGAACAGGTTCATCAGAAACACTGTCCAAGATAGGTTCTAACTCAGCAGGGCGCTCCAGATACAATTTTAACATATTAATGTGAAATGTTTTGATTTTGCCCCTTATGCCAATGGCATAATCTACATCAGTTTTCTTCTCAACCACTTTAAAAAGGCCCTGCCAGGAAATTAGCAGTTTATTTTCCTTGGTCGGAAGGAGTAGTCATACTTGTTCTCCTGGTAAGAACGAACGTAATTTTTGAGATTGGTTGCAGTGCAATCTTGACCTGTGAGAAGCATTATGTATCATACTTGATGCATAAGTACATGCATCCACAAGGCTTTGTCTGAGATCAATGACCAGTTCATAGCTGGTGCGGACAGTATTATCCTCCACTGATCCCAACAACAAATCCTTGAGTATGTGCATAGGACCTCTAGGGTTTGCACCAAAAACCAAATCAAAAGGCGAAAAGCCAGTGCTCTCATGGGGCACTTCTCTGTAAGCAAATAAGACCGCTGGCAACATTCGGTCTCAGTCACGAGGACATGTCTCAGTGACTTTGCCTAACAATTGCTTCAACGAGCCACTGAAACGCTCGCAAACACCATTGCTTTCAGGATGGTATGGGCTAGTGAAAGAATGCTTAATTGCTAACATGTTCTCAATATCTTTCATCATCTGAGACATAAATTGAGTACCACGATCTGATAAGATTTCCTCAGGAAATCCTATGCGGCAAAAAATAACAAATAAAGCATCAGCAACAGCTGCTGAGGTGATAGTCTTCAATGGTATGGCCTCCGGCCAATGTGTACATAAGTCTATACACGTAAGGATATATCGATATCCTCTATTTGACATGACTGACATAGGACCAACTATGTCAACCGCAAGCTTGGTGAAAGGCCGTAATGGCACATCAGTGACTTGTAAGGGTGCAGCATGGTGCTTGCCCCTACGTGCTACCTTTTGACAAGTTGTACATTACCTGCAGTATAGCTTTACATCCTTGGTTAACACAGGGCCAATAAAAATTCGAGGTGACACGAAACAGAGTGCGCTTAACCCCCATATGGCCAGCTAAAAGCGAGTCATGGGCAGTATTCAATACAATAGGCCTAAAACTCTTTGGAATAATTACCTGTCTCCTGACTGAAACATAGTTGTCAAAGCATCTAGTCAGTACTGAGTTTTTAATTTTGAACCAGTAACGTGAAGTTTCTGTCTTCTTGACATGTTTGCTTTCTGCTAGAGCCAACAATGGTTGCAAAGCAACATCTTCGCACTGTTTGGCCGCGAACTACTGGGGGAAAACATTATGAACATTCTTAAGAGATGCTCTCTCACTAAATGGTATCGCTGGCTCTGCCTTGGATTCAGCGGCATGCTGTGCCCTAACGTTAGCCAACACTGGGTGAGATTCAACCCATTTATGTATCTCCTCTGGAGAGCAATCCTTAACACCTGGTATGTTACCAAGGATAATGTCTGATACTGGTTGCTCAAGGACACATGCCCTTACCTTACCTGTAAAGAAAGGTGTGGCAATATCTATTTCTGCCACTGGGTAACACTCTATACTCCCTCCTAATGTTATACACTTCACTGTTTTACCAGTGAAGGCAGATTCATCAATTAACGATCTACGGACTCCGACAGTGGTACAGCCGGAATCACAAAAGGACACTTACTGGCCTGTTATACAGGAAGCCAGTATATAATGTGAGGCGTCCCACGTTCTCACAAGATGACATAGTGGGTAGAGCATGCCCGCAGATCAATCTGGGCTGTGAACTAGGTTGGAATAAAGATTTGCACCCATAACAATTTTCATCATTAAGTGAGCTAACAACACATGCATTGGCATGGTCAGGTCCCTTCTCATCATTCTTCTTTGTAGTTACACATGCATTACCCCTATCATTGTTGCTATTGTCATGATGCCCACAGTGTTTGTTAGTACTGTTTCCATAGTATTTCTTATAAGGTCTATTCCTAGCACATGACCAACATCTGCCATTATTCCTATTACCACTGTAGAGTGCACTGTCTTGTGTGGGTCTATGATCCATCCGTTTGTGATGCATTTCATCACCATGGCTAGAATTGTGCCGCCACTGACCTTGGTTTGAATAATCATTGTCTCATCTCTGTGAGAAGTTAGATGGTGACCTCTGATTTGGGAAGTTATATTTTCCATGGTAGTTGGATCTACAGCCTTGCCTTACTCTGCTGTCCACACTATGTGAATGAAGTCTCTGACCACCATCTCTATAGTCATGACGAGCCCCACATACTGGCAGTGCGTCCTTTATAGTTGGTTTGTGAACCTCTTTATCTGGGTGAGCTGTCATACATTGTCACCCAAGTATCTCCATTGCCTCAAGGTCTTTCGGTTTTCTTTCTTGAAAAATTGAGGCAAGATCCGTGCTACATGCCGACAACACCTTGTCACATAACATTAGATCAAGTAAGCCAGTGAAGGTCTTTTCAATACCGGACAACTCTATCCATCTTTTAGAGTATAAGTTTATGAATGAGATAAATTCTCCAAAGTCAGCTTTCCTGCTAGGCAGACAGGAATGAAATTTATCACAGAATCCCGCTTCCATAAGATGAAATTTACGTAGCAATGTCTCCCTGACAACATCGTAGTCTTCTCTACTACTGCTGTCCAAAGCAAAATAAGCGTGTAGAGCGTCAACTGTTAAAAAATCGCATAACGTAGAACACCATTGACCCTTGGGGATCTTCAACGCACTGACCTTGAGTTCAATTTGTTTTAGGAAGCTGTCTATGCAGTCTCTTTGCTAGTCAAAATATGGCAATCATATTCGGTTTGTTGTCACAGGTGCACTAGAAGATGTCTTTGGAGCAACCAATTCCACTTTCCTTAAGGCGACAGCAACATCTACATCCTTCTGAACACGCAATTTCTCTATCTCCAAATCAGTTGCTTTCTGTGCAGTTGCAGCAGCTAATCTCTATTTCAATTGCTTCATCTTTCTCCAATTCTCACTCTCTTTCTAAGGCCACTAATTTTTCCCGTTCAGCTTCAATCTTTAATTTTTCTTGTTCAGTGTCTATTTTTAATTTTTTAGTGCAAGAGCTTGTGCAAGATCTTTTTTTTCTCATCATGTTCTAACTGAAGACGTTTCAATTCACGTTCATTCTGTCTTTCAATGTGTGCATTGTAACAATCAAATTGTGCGGTAGCAAAGGTCTCTAGTTCTGCTCCTGATTTATTAAATTTAATCCCGATTTCTATGAAGTCCTGAAACAAAGACATATACGAAACAATAACAACACGTGATACCTAACACCACAGCTAAACAAAAATGAAATGTTCGTGATGCAAATAAGGACTATCAATATTTGAATGTGTGCGTCGAAGCGCTCAAATTCCCTAAATGCAAACCTCACATAAACCTATAAAAGATCACCTTTCATCATACTTCCAAAGATGAATGAGAAAAATACCTACCAAAAAAAATGGCAACACTGAACATTTAGAATAGAAAAAATAAATTGCGAAGATGGAGCACGCTATGAAAGCACAAGATGCTATAAACTGGGTTATCACAATCCAGAAGCTTTTAAAATAAAACTAAAGCTATCTTAAATGCAGAAAAAACTTTTTGGTCTGAACAAAGCGAAGTGTTTGTTTACAATAGTCACATGACTGAGCAAGGCAACACTGAGCCAAAAAATAGAAACTATAAAGTTTTGTAAACTTGTGTGATAATACGTCGTATGGTCAAACTGTTGTATTTAATCTTAAATAATAAGGTGCATAAAGTTTCTTTTATAGAATTTATAAATGTTAGTACATCGTATTGGTTCTTCAAAGCCTTCAATGTTCTTGGAAAAATAGATACATCGTTTGTCTTTAAAATATTCTGTAGGCAGAAATAAATACAAGAGTGTTTCTTGACCCAAATTCCTGCTGACGTTAAGGGTCACAGGGCGTGGCTAATTTGCCGCAGTGCTTCAAAAAGTATCATTTGCACGAATAAACAGTTATTTTTATAAAGCACAGTTCATCAAAATAGCTTCAATCACGATGCATTAAAAGCGCATCTGACAGTATATCTATTGTTCTGTCATATTATAGTTCAATTGATGCAAATGCATTATGAATCAACATGTTGCACATAATTAATTGTCGTCATAAAAATTTGCAAGGCACACAGCTTGGATTCCCAATTGTTAAGGATTTGTTTCGCGCTTATTTTTGCTTGTAGCTTTTGGTTCTTTTGCCTTCGCTGCTAAAACTCTCTCTTTTTGCACACGCTTCATTAGCAATCCTTTCCCTGTCAGTCTCATCATGTGACATAGAGTGTCTAGATGACCTGGTAGCGAAGCGGTGTTATGGGCATTCAAACTAACTGCATTTTCTAACTCCCAACAGGCTGCTCCCAACAATCATCGAGTAAGTGACATAACAGTTACAACAAAAAACAGATGACACAAACAACAGAAACGAGGCAGTCATAAAACTCCACAAACCAGCTAGTGGCCCTTTGTAGGACTAGCCTTTCTAAGGGTTGCCAGCGAACTAGACAGGTAGGATGGGAAATACATTATTGAACATGCAACCATATTCTGAACTGACAAACAATGGAGGGAATCAAGACAGTCAGCTAGCCGTCCTTTTTAGGGCCAGTCCTTTTCAGAACTAGCATCAGGAAAGCACCAATAGATAATTTAACACACAGTATACCCAAAATATAACTGATTGCATCAATTTAAATGAAGACGCCACTAGGCGTGATGGCCACTGACTGCTTTGACGGTCGGCGGCTAAGGATCACAGAAAGCATCAATTTAAATACTGATGTGAGCAATCCTGAGCCCATTACGATAAGGGACCAGAAGCTGGAACAGACAGACATAATTACAAACATAGGATGCATAGTAACAAGAGATGGCTGAACAAGCAAAGACATCAACAACAGAGTGAATAAAGCTAGACCAACCTTTGCTAGTCTAAACAATATCTGCGAGTCCTCTCATTGCAGCACAAACACCAAATAAAGATTATATGAGAGCTGCATAATTTCTGTGCTTCTCTGGTGTGGAATGTGAAGACTAACAGAAAAGGAAATGTCGAAATCGTCCTCTTTCCACGCAATCTACCTAAGGACAATTCTCCGAATCGATTGCTCGAATACCATCACCAGTCAGGAACTGCTTACCATCATAACTGGCAGATGCTGGAGCCCTAAAGGAAAGGGAAAGAAAGGCCATCCAAAAATAACTTGGCTGAGAACAATGGAGGCCGAGATGCAAAGAATAGACCTGAACTGGGGCACTGCATGAAGGATGGCCACCGACTGAGCAGTGTGTTGCTGCCCTTCAAGACACCACCAGGCGTGATGGCCATTGACTGCTTTGACAGTCGGAGGCTAAGAGTGGAAGATGACGAGGATAACCGATTGGTTGAATAGGGTATGGCAGCAATATAATTGACACAAACAAGCGAAAGACTGGAAAGGAGGTATTAAAGAAGAGTTGGCTACGTGAAGAGCAGCAACTGGGAGACTTTTTCAGTTCATCAATGGAGGATTCCTCAGTAAAAGACAAATTGACGAAGATAGCTGATACTGTTCCACCTATGTTCAAGTTTTTGACTTATGGATGCAACTCATGGGCAATGACAACAAACGACAAATGCCAACTCCAACCAGACAATGCGTCATGGCCTCAGGACGACCCTGAGTTTGCTGGGACAAGATCTAACTTCTACACTGCAAGGTAGAAGAGGCATTCCTCAGCAGTGTTATGAGGGCAATCTGTCTGACTGTTATCAATACACTGTTATCAATTTCCATGGTCAGTTATGACTGAAGGGTATATTACTGAAATCAATACTAGTTTCACGTTCATGCACTTGCTTTGGTTTAGTTTTTAGACCATGGCTTTCTACTTTAAAAAAAATTATTATTCATATTGTACAATTGTGTTTTTTGTGTGGAGACGTCTTCCACAGTAGTGTTATTCTACCATAAAAAAAGCTGCTCCTAGTTGCAGTCTAATCCACACCCTGCCAATTACCGGATCTCTTTTGAACATTTTTCCGGCCTACCCCTTAGTTAAATTATTCATGTTTCTTTGCTTTGTTTGTGTAGTACACTTGGATGTCCTAAATAATCAACATTTCATCCGGCATACGTTCGTGTATGTGTACAGGGCTACTACTGTTAAATGGGTCGTTATGCTAATGGATAGTCTGTTTCGGTTTCCTGTGTCTGGTGGTCTTCCCCTTTGCAATGAGGACTACACAGGGTACGTGATCGCTTTCTTGAGCTTGCACTAGACACCAATGCCAGATCTTTGACACCATCAATATACCCTGGTCTAGGTGCCAGTCTTGTTGGGCGTCCATCATTTAAAATGGAAAGGTTCGAGCTGAGCAAAGCCTGACTCAAGGCAACACCCTGTCTATTTTCCGTGGAGTTCCCCCACTCCATAGATCTAGCATTAATATCGCCGGCAATTAGGCACATCTTCTTAGGCTCCTCCGACAATTTAGTCAGGAACTCCAAGCTACCTTCTTCCGACAGGCGATCCACAGGGGAATATAAATTGAATATTTGCCATTCTTGACCGTTTATATGCAGTACCATCCCCTGTAATTCTGCATCCTCAGTAGAATGGAAACTTGTATCTATCCATGCATGAGGAAGTTCATCTTTGACATATATCACTTGACCTCGTCTGCCAGGCCCACACGGATTTGTATAACATCTGTAACCCAGGCAATTGACAACATTATTCACTTTTAAATTGGTTTCCTGGATCATCAATACATCAAAATCATAGTTTGAATAATGGCAGCTGGTTGGTAGGCACTATGACAGTTCCAGTACCCTATACAAATGTATTTCATAGAGAGTCGGTCCACTTTCTTCCTTGTTCTTCTCTTACCAGCTTTTCTTTTTCTCTCTCCCCTCTTCTCCCCCCCTACCTCTTCTTCTGCATTCATGCTTCTTCGTTACATTAGCCGAAGACATCGGCGACAGAGCACAATCCCTGTAGCTCCCGCGATAATTCTGGTGTATTGCATAATTCATCCCATTTTTTCAAGATATGGTGGAAATAACCGGTCACCCTGGTATAGCCACCATGCCAGGGAAGAGGTAAGGGATGTTCCTTGGGAAGTCCATCTGCCTGGTGCCGCCCCGCTCACATTCCAGACAGCCAATGTTTAAGACTAATTTCCCATTAGCCATTCAGTCTCTCGGCACATTGGAGCACCTTAGGCTTGGGGTCATTAGCTAATGACGATGACCGAAGATGCCTTTATTCGAGTTATCCCATGCTTTATACGACGTGAAGACATTTGTTGATGACGCCAATATAGTGAAAGCATGTGAAGAAAGAACACATAATCTTTTTGTGAACAGAATCTTCTGACATGACAAGATGGCTGACTATGTCGTTAGCTGAACTTTCCAAAATCATACCCTCATTCAGGCAAAGCGCGAAACAAAAGACAACTCGTACACCTTTTACACAACCGCCCTGGTGGAATGAGACAGCGGAGACAGCATGGCTGGAAAAGGAAAGAGTGACAAAGTTATGGCGAATAGCACGAAAGAGAAGGATGATGAACTATGAAGAGGTGGAAGATTTTAAGGAGAGAAAACAAAGAGCAATCAATAACTTCAAGGGCCTGGCAAGAAAAGCCAAAGACACAGTGTGGGAGGCCTTTGTGACACAGGTAGCCACTGACAAAACACTACAGAAATTCTGGGCCTTACATTGCAGAATGAGTAGGAAAAGTACAGGCCAACCAATTCCTAATATTCTCAGCTTGACAGGAATATGCCTGAAGACCGATGCTGAAAAGGGACACGCATTACTCGAGCGTTATATTACTCAAGCGGATAAAGGTGATAAAGCCAAGAAATCAAAGACCGTATTCTGGGAAGCGACAGAAGAGGCGGCATATATTTCGACCTCATAACCGAAGAAGACCTTATGTGCACTTTAAAATCCAGTAGGAACACTGCCCCGGGCCTTGATGGTGTACAGCAGTGGTTCCCAAAGTGGGCGGTACCGCCCCCCCCCCCCCCCGGGGGCTTTGGAAGGATCCAAGGGGGCGATACAGAAAAAAGGGGCCAGAGGGGGGCGTTCAGTAGTAAACAGTGGGCGTTTAGTAGTAAGGGGGGTTCAGGATTTGACAAGCTAAATTCAGTAAGTGCGGGGGAGAAAGGAATTGTGGATTTGAGAGACAACATCAGTGAAGCGGGGACGATGTGGATGGTTGTATTACTAGGATCATTAAGCAAGGCATAGTTTCGTCTATTCATGTCATTCTGAGCTCAGGTAACCATCGCTGACCATAAACGGTAATCAGGAACTGCTAGAAAAACGGTTAACCAAACACCTATTGTCCATTCGTTCACTCCTGAAGAAAGACAAATGATCCGTGCCGTTGGCATGGACGAAATTATATACCTGCTGGTGATTCAGAAAGTACCAACTTTGCTTTGTTGCGAAATTTATTGTCTCAGTATTTGCGGGGGCTAGTGGTAACTAGATATTCGCAGATTGGTAATAAATAAGAGAAAAGGTTCAAGGGAGCAAGTTTTTAATGGTACTTGGCAATAGAAATCAGTCTTTGAACCTCTGAACCGGCTTTCCTACCTTACATTCAGACTTTCATAAATCGACTGGCGCGATGTACGTTTCCCGTCTATTTCAACTTTGCGCTGGCTGTGAGCAAAACCAACAAACTTTCTCAGCTTTTCTTGTGAACAGTGGTTTCAAATAAGCGTGTACCGGGTATCAAACAGTTTCATCCTGTCGATAAGGTAAGTTTTCATACTTAAATTTTTTGTTTGTTTGCACAGAGCTAGCATCAGTTTTACTAACATTAATTATAATTAATAATTATTAATTAAGCAGATACATTTTGATACAGATTTGCCGTATATTGAATATTGTTGTTCAATCCATTATATTACATCCTTTTAATTTGTTACCGGGATCTCCACACTTTGTAGTTAGGCCACTGGCTCCTAATTTTTAAATCTGAAGACCTATCAATATAGTGCATTATTTTATATTTTGTTCATATTAAATAACTATTATTATACTTTATGAAATTATTATTGGGTTACTTCAGTGTTGGTGTGGCTGTTGCTAATTGTGTTTTTTTTCTGAATGTTGTATTTTTCTAATTTATTTATGGCTGTGGTTAAGAAACTTTATAAAATAGAAGAGTAAACTGGTAAGAACATCTGTGTCAACATTTTTGTTAAGCCACTTTTAAATAAGTTTTTGTTGTTTACTCGGCGAACATTTTTCTATCTGCAAAATCAATTCTTTGTTCCAGTATTCAGAACAAATATGGCAAAAGCAGAACAAACCAAAAAGAAGTACAGACAATACAGCGTGGAATATCGGAAATATGGATTTATTCCAGCACTAAATAACCAACAACTGCCAATGTGTCTATTATGTGAGAGGGCCTTTTCAAATGAGGCGATGAAACCTTCCAGACTACTTGGACATTTGAAAAAGATTCACCCTGATAAAACAGATAAAAGTTTGACATGTTTTCAGTCACTTCGTGAAAACTTTCAGAAACGTAAAACTGTCTGTGACATGTTTGTCAACACTTCACAACAATCCTGTGATGGTTTGCGAGCTTCATACAAAATTTCATTGCTGATAGCTAAATCTGGAAAGGCTAACACAATCGCAGAAAATTTGATTTTGCCAGCTATAAGGGATTTTGTGAGTACAGTTATGCATTAGTCACCTGAACAAATAATTAAAGCAATTCCGCTCAGCAATAAAAGAAGAATAGATGAAATGGCTGAGAATGTTGAAAATACATTGTGCAACATACTTAGGACAACAGAATTTGCACTGCAGTTGGATGAGTCAACTTTGCCGGGCAACGAATCTTTGCTTCTTGCCTATATTCGCTTCGTAAAAGATGAAAGCTTGGTTCAAGAGTTTTGTTATTTGCTAAGCAACTAGTTGATTATTTCGTGCAGTAGAGAAATTTGATAGGTTGTTACGCGGGTTTATCGCTTTCTTAAAAGAAACTGTACCTGGAATCTTGTCGCAAAAAATCTAAGTGATCGGCTTTTCACAAATCATTAAAATACAAGGATTTTTTCTTGTATAAGATAGCAGCTACGGCTGCGAATACTCTGAGCTAGACAATAGTTTAAGGCTTCAGAAATATACTTTGCCACCTTAGCTGCAGTAACTCCTGTGATATTATAACAAATCAGAAAAAGTAACTCAACTTAAACAGTTAAAAATTTGAAAAGTTACTTGAGTACAATTTCAAAATTTATTATGTACAACTATCTAATTTGGTAATGAATGGTGAGTGTTGAACGATGGTGATTATGGTTATGTATTACATCAAATTGACAATATATTTATAAGTTTAACCTTAAATAAAAAATAAAAAAGTCCCCATGGGATCTTTAAATTATTTTACACCACAAATGTTTCCTCACTGTTTAATTTATTCCCTAATGTCTCATCATATGACCGTTTGAAGTCTCACATTGGCCACTGGAATATTCTCTAGTTTACCCAACTTTGAATCAGCACTTGTCCAGATATGATTTGACACATCACATTGTATTCTGAAAGTCACTCTTCTTTCCAATCCCAGCAATCAGGGGGGAAAAAAGGCTATGAAACACTTCAACCTCTAGGCTCCTGTTATGGTTAGGTAGCAGGATCGAGGACCCACTTGACTTCAGGGTTTTTGAGATTTGACTATAGAACCTGGAACGAGGAGGATCGAGTGGCTAGGCAATGTCATGGAGACCTATTACATCTTAAGGTGTGATGAGATGAGGGTGTCATCAGATGTCTGCATGTATGATAAATGATACATGGCTGTGTATGATTTAGATATAGAGAGACAGACGGGTGTCTACTGCAAAACATTGTATCAAATAGAATAATACATGAATAATCAAAACAATATGAATATATGGACAGGATGCAACCTTTTCTGTCCTAACCTACATGCCAAGTCAGTACTGGTCTTGCTGGTGGGTTATAGACCCAGACAAAACCAAAATAGATATATTTAGCCCTGACAAGGACTGTGGTGGTTATATTTCAGGTTTTCCAATTTTTAGCATCATATCCACACAAACAATATGTCCGATACATTCACAACACACCAAAATCTGAAATAAAATTGATATTATTCACATACATATATATATATATAGTAAACCTACACACCCTCTAAGATCGATTCTAAGCTCTTATGACGACTGTAATCTGTGAAGAAGATCTGCCCTTCATGCAGTGGCAACTGACGGTCTAGACAGAACTCTACTTGTCTTCTGGCTGGGTTTTAGTTCTGTGTGATTTTGAACTGAGCGTTCTCGCCTTAAATATTGTAAGCGCGGGCGTCTCGGAGGCCAACAGTGTTGGGTCCCTTTCAAGCACTGAAAATTCTCTTCTTTTGGGTATTATGTGCTTCTGACCCATCTATCGCTCCAATACACACTCACCCCAGTTTATCCAGCACGTTGTCTTATCTTTCCTTTATCTTCCCCTATTGGAAGCTTCCTTTTCATATGCTTAAACCTACAATCGCATAACGCTTGTATTTACCATAAATTTATAATGATTATCCCTAGGTTAGGCCTGTGATGTGAAAATCCAATAAAACTGCAAATATCTAATCATATACATATTTCTTCCAACTTTCCTTTTGGATTTCCATTCCTGCATATCCCTTCTGTGAAAATCTTTAATATTTATCACATTTCACTTATAAATTGTCCCTGTACAAACGAAATTATGTTTCTAACAGTCGACACTTTCCTTCGCCATGGTGAACCGGCTTCGCGCTGATAACATAGCCGACTGCGCATGCGCGACAGCTACTATTTTTAGAATGCTTAGTTACCGTGTACAGTTCAAGGCTTTCACAATTTTATTCTTCCGTTGTCCGTTCTCTCAGTCCATGAAACTTGTCGTCTCCACGTTTCTGGCCAAATTAACGCTATTCAAACATAATATTGGCCATCGCGAGTTAATCCAATTTTCCAGCCTCTTAGAGTTGGAAGAGAAAGACAAAATACCAGAGGATAATCTTCATGTATATTGTGCACACCTAGATATGCTGCATAAAGACATGTCTCAGAGGTTTCAGGATCTTCTTTTGATCACGATTACAGACTGGATAATAAATTCATTCCTGGACACGTGCAGTGAGGAACTAGGAAGGTTGGAAGAGGAACTGATATCGCTATAAAATGACGTTGAGCTTAAGCCAATGTTCAAGAAATCATTTCAATACTTTTGGTTGCAGAAAGAAATCTCTGAACGCTAACCTGCAGTGTGGGGAAAGGTTAAGATATTCTGTATTGCCTTTACAACATCGTATTTAGTAGAGCATGGATTCACATGGTTGTCTAACTTCTTTC
This sequence comes from Oreohelix idahoensis, assembly GCA_024509875.1. Lineage (NCBI taxonomy): Eukaryota > Metazoa > Mollusca > Gastropoda > Stylommatophora > Oreohelicidae > Oreohelix > Oreohelix idahoensis. Next base: position 232,039 of record JAMPIV010008415.1, read on the forward strand.
GAAGCAGAGAAACAGACTGCAGATTACTGAACGTGGGGATCTGAGACTCCTTCTAAGTAACTTTCATCCTGATGTTGAGAAGCTGATATCACTGCACCAGGCACATCCATCTCACTGAAGTTAAAAATGAAGTAAGTTTGTTACTAATTTACTTTCGCATATTGCTGTTTGTTTTACTGCATTAAGTAATTAAGTTTTTCTTTTTAAATTAAGTTAATAAATAAGCGTATCTGTAGCTTTATATTAGAATGTGATAAATTGAGCAATTAGTTGTTACTGTATTAACAGTTGCTCTTATTTTTCACTCTTTACATGTTTTTATGTGCTGTGGGGAAATGCAGGGGGGCGCTAGGGACATGCCCTGGGAGCCAATGGGGGGGGGGGTTGACCCAAAAAAGTTTGGGAAACACTGTTGTGCAGTATCACCACATAAAACAGATTGATGACTCAGGCATTAAGAGTGTGGTGAGTGATTTCAACAACAGCTTACAGAATGCTCTGGTGCCAGAAGACTGGTTGCATAGTTACCTACGAGCACTTCCTAAACACGGTAAGGACCCCACGCTTCTCAGCAGTTACAGAATTATTACAATGCAGAATGTCTATGGTAAACTACTAGAAAAGTTAATAGCACGAAAAATAATTAATCACCTCGAAAATGCACAGATCCTACCTGTTACTCTCGGCACTTATAGGCCCATGAAAGTAACACGGGGTAACGCCGGAACTTTCGCTTATGATGTATATGAGGGGTTCCAGGATAAACGAGAAACGGTTGTGGTAGCAATGGACCTAGAGGATGCTTATAACAGTGTGAACTTTGCAACATTAATAAACTGTGTAATGGCGTGCGGTGTTAACCCTTGGCTTTCAAGATGGATAGCAGCTGCCTTAACTGAGAGGTCAGTGGCATTTCACTTAGGAACATGGACATCAGATCCAATACTCATTTGCCCGGGACTACCCCAGGGTTCTCCACTATCACTGGTGCTATTTAATATCTATACAGCAAAAGTAGCCACCATTCAACTAACTGGGTTGGGACGAACACTGACATTTGCTGATGATATACTCATTTACAGAACTGGCTCTGACCGACAAGAAATGGTTAATAGCATACATGGGACACTACAGGAGGTGTCTAAATGGTGCGAGGAAACTGGCTCCAAAGTCAATCCCAACAAGGCCTGCGTGATGTGGTGCTCCTTGAACAACTCCATTGTGAAAGCAGACCTCCCAGATATTACTCTCAATGGACTGAGGATTGAAAGGCAAGAAAAGCTAAAATACCCCGGAGTTACATTTGATCGTGGGCTCTCATATAAGTACCATGTTGAGCAAATCACACAGAATTGCAGGAGAGGTCTAGCGGCCCTGAAAATAATGGCCGCGGCGCATCTGGAGCAGAGATTACTATTTCTTCTTTATCAACAGCTAGTCATATCGGTCATTGAGTATGGGATGGGAATACTCACGCTGTCAGTAACACAATTTGAAAGACTAGAACGCATTCAGAATGAAGGGATGCGCATAATCTTGGGCTGTACGCGAGATACCCCAATTGTGACAATGAGGTATGTGCTTGGAGTGATGTCGATTAAATCCAGATATGCGATGGCCCAAGCAAAAGCCTACATGCAAGTATCCACAGACAAACGGTACCCTCTGCATGGTAACACAGCTGACATTAAGGGAGCAAGAATAAAGAGAGGAATGTCATGGATGGCACAGGCAGAGACAACGATCAAACAGGTAGCCACAGTCGACAATATATTCAAGGGGGAAGAGTGGAGTATGTCAGATGAGAACTGGATTAACTACCAGCATATAATAATCAGCCTTGGCAGAGAATGTAGAAATTGGGGGAATGGAAAAGCAGAACTGGAAATTAATCAACTGATACATGATCATTCCTGGGAGGATGATGCCGTTATGTATACAGATGAGTCTGTGATCCGTGGTAAGAAATCCGGTTGGGGCTTCTCTGCTCGAATGCAGGGCAGAATCGTCACCGAACATAGCGGGGATTACAAGATAACAACTTCCAGCATGAGAATGGAGGTCGAGGCTGTTACTGCAGCCTTAAGGTGGATAATTGAAACTTATGGCTATCATTGTGTCAGACTCTCAGTCCATGCTTCGGAAGGTTCAAAGTGGTTAGTTGCGGCATGAATGGAAAACATTCATAGAAGCTTTCAGTCTACAACAGCTGGTGTGGATATACTGTCCTGGTCATGCTGGGGTATGTGGCAATGAAACAGCTGACAGATTAGCATCAAGAGCACCCATAGTGGGGACACTAGATATGGATAAGGGAGATACACTGAGAGCAATTAATGATCGCCTGTTCGAGAATGACACTGCAATAGATGAATCATCAAGATTAAGACTGTTGGAATTTGGCATCAAAGGCTAGTAGAGATGGACGTATGAGAGGATGCATCCGTCGTGTTTACAACCAGCGAGCTACAGGAACACTCTTCGACATATACTGATGGAGACTGAGCACCTATGGGTGTGCCGGAGTGCAATGATGTCAATTATGTACAGAAATAACAATAACGTTCGTGTAAATATCTAATCAACTGTCCCAATTCTGACATGTTTTCATCATCTCGCAGGGTGTTATAATTTTCAGCACTCAAGTGACGTCGGTCTGACCGTATATAGGCTAAACGCTCATTTTAATTTGTCATCTGTGAATGTTTCGTGCATGCATGTTTTTCAGGAACGTCAATGTTTTCTTTTTTTTTTTTGTTTCTGCCAACATTCTCCAGTACCTACTTTTTTAAAAACTTTTGTTTTTCGGGATCGTCAATGTTTTTTTGTTTTGTTTCTTTGTTTCTGTATTTAAAATGCCAACAATCTCCAGTACCTACGTACTCGATAGGGCCTACTTGTGTAGTTTGTATCTGATACACATGTCCTCCATTTAAATTATACAATGAACCCTCCCTAAGACTCCAAGGGAAGTAACTCTAAACAGAGATCTCTAAAAGCATCTTTTACCGAAAAACCTGAGTCGCAAACAATTCCTTGCGTAAAACATGGGAAAACCCCTACGTCCTAAAAGAGTCTCATATTCTGTGCGGAAAGAAATGCAATGTTCTTCTGGAGATTACCATCGAATTAAATACAGCTGAAAAGTGACATAAAATCGTACGACAAATACTATACCTAGACGTTATCTTTGGAGCACTGCTAACAAGACGTAATTGACGAACTGTTCTCCTTAAGGCTGCCATTTTTAAGTCCTGCAGACAATGAAATTCATCAACATAAATTTAACAGTTACTTTAAATTGACACTTCAATAAATTTACAATAAAAATAAGAAAAGAGCACGGCAAGGTTGTTTAAATGGTTTTTGATTTCTAAATAGATAAACGTTGCTCCAATATGTGCTGTACTTATACGCGTCTCTTAGAGATACTTCCGGTACTACATTTTCACACTGTGATGTTCAATAGATTTTGAAAGTGAACCAGTGATGATTATAAAATTTCCGAACGTTGAGAATTGTCGGCTAGTGGGAGGGACCGTGAACTTGAGGCCGCTATTTTTGGCAAGTGGCTATGATTCTGCACAATGTATATAATTGCGGCGTTTTTACGCTTACGTCCAATATGGCATGTTATAGTGAAAAAAAAAGGTAAAGGATCCCGTTACACGCCCATTGAGGCATAGGCCTATTGGGAATATAGTGTTAGGCCCATATTTTCTTGACCATCGGCACACTCTGGTCAGCATCACGCCGGCCGCCTTAAGCTTCCCAGAGTTGCTCTGGTACCCAGTTCATGAAGCTGGGTCGACCCCGGTGCCGTTTGCGATCTAAAAAATCCCACCCCACCTGGGGATTGAACCATGGACCACCAAGCTAGGAAACCAGTTCACTAACCACTGTGCTACTGCAGCTCCATGTGAAAGTGAATGTAGGCCTATATTGTTGGAGGCCATGATCCGCCATGTTGCCAGACTGGCTATCAATATTTTCGTTAATACTAGCCTTAACTGTTAAAGGACGTAGGGGTTTTATGCACAGAATTTTCTGTCACCCTGAGCTTTCATATAGTGTTAAAGTTTAAGGGTCGGTTCTTTCCAAGTTTTTTTTTTGGAAAAGTATGATCATGTTGTATATAATTGTAAAAAAAAATTGAACGAGGGTTCTGAATATTTTCAGTTTGTAAATATATCTGTTAGTTAGAGGCGAGGAAGGAAAAAAATTAACAAAAAAACAAACAAACAAAAAAAAAGCATATCAGACTACCCTGCTGAAGACAGCAAATCCATCAGTTGTGTTATCCAAGATACAAATCACCGTAAACTACATCCATTTTGGAAATAAACCACATATGGTAATGTCGCGAGAGGTTCCTTAATTTATGAAGAATAAGACAAGGTGTATCAGGTGATACTAGGATAGTTGCCAGAAAAGAGTCTGGTCTTATAAGAAATACCCCATTCTCAGAAAAGAGCAATGGTGTATAGAGTTCATAGGTATAAAGTCAGGCTGTAAAGAATTCTATGGTGCCACTCTCAGAGTTATACCTATGGGCTGTTATAGTGTCTAGGGGAATTAATTAAATTCAAAGTAAAAGGAATTCAGAGCTCACATAAAGTAATCAAAACAGTGCACTACATACAATTTCTTAATTTTATTTTTGTACAGTCATCTGTTTAGTTTTGTTTGTGTAAACACAAACCCTAAAAATAAAAACACACTGATGATGTTGCATGCATCTACACCAAATAAAAGTCAATCACTAAAAATAAAGTCTTTTCCTTGTTGCTAAGGCTCCCTTGTTATGAAAATAGTCTTAGTTCAACTAATCCTCTGGAACCAATGTTAATGATGGTACTTGAATTTATCTTCAGTATTAGGGGAGTAGATATTGACAACTGTCACAATGACTTCACTGTTACTGATATCACTTGACTTCAAAATATTTCTGTTATGTAGCTTTTGAAAACTGTCACTCTGACTAAAGTCTATATTGTTTGGTAAATATTGAAAACTGTCACAATAACTTCAATGTTACTGAGAACACTTAAATTCACAATATTTCTTTGTTAAGTAGCTTTTGAAAACTCACTCTGACTAAAGTCTATGTTGTTTCCAGACTAATTTAATCATCACTGTTTTCATCACTACAAAGCTAACAGTGTGTTGTACGCCAATGCTCTGCGAGTCAGTCTTGTCTAATTTGACTTAACTTCTTCGCTTACGCCTTTTAACTTGAAGCAGTAGTATGAGATGGAGAAGCCCAAGACTGAGGGTCCCCACTCTTCCAACTGATGTAGGTACGGGGTGCTTGTTCAAATCCTACACCGCTAGGTATAACACCAATGTTCGTCTCTGCTAACAAGATTCGTGACAGGATACCTCTGACCCACAATCTCAGATTCAACAGGCTTTTAATAAACCCATGCAGTCTGCTTCACTGGCAAATGGCGAAGGAGCTCTGTGGTAGAATCTGATTCTGTCCTCGGACGAATTTGTTTCTGGCGGTTCAAGAGAAATTTCCCAGATTTGTTTCCCCTTATATTTACAGATAGCGGGCGAACGGAAGACAAGCGATTCCATTGGCTGGCTGGGTCAGTTTATGTTTACCAAAATTTCTATAAAACCACAACTTTCTGCCTGATCTGTCGATCTTACAAAACTTCGATAATTTATTCTTCCGGTGTTTCCCAACCGATTCCTTCCATCCAGGTCTTGTTTAAACCGGCCAATTGGGCGCTACCATTTTAATAAGCTATCCTTTTTCTGCCTCTCTTGTAGCGTTTGCAATCACAGTTAAAACCGGGGAAAACAGCCTTCGCTCTAAGTTATTACTGCATGTAATCACTCATAACTCTGGTATACATGCTTCTACAACTTAAATCCATGTATCTAATGAAAGCTTATGATCCCTATTATCTTACTGTTCTCACTGTTCCGAGGGACATACCCTATCCTTTGGCCTGAAGTCACAAATACATATTCACGTTTGCACAAATTCCATTTAGCAATCTTGCAGCCTAAGGTTCCTGTGATGGGTTTTCAGCTCGTGCAGCGATTGGTCGAAACATTTGTTGACATATTTTGATATAGGTAGGCAAGGTAGGCTCTCGTTAATTTGCCATTAGATATTGGTTCAGGACTACGCTACAGGTAAAAGTGTTTATATTCTAACTACTTTTCATTTGGCATCGAGGAAAATAAAGTACACTCTGTTGTCACAAATTTACAATACTTAAAAAAGAACACAAAATGTGCTGTATGCTGAACTATTATCTCCAATAACCCTACTTACACATACAGTTACAGATAGATACAACTTGACTGTTGTGTACCACTTAAGAAAACATTAATCTCTCAAGTAACTTTAGAGCAGAGGCTGAGGCCTTGAAAACTGCAGCAGAGGTTCTAATGGTAGAGAAAATCACTGAGAGACAAGTTGCTTTCTTCACATATACACTGTCAGTAATTGCAAAGCTGAAGAGCCAGAATAATGCAGACCTAGCTGACCTAAGAGTAGTGCTCCACAAACTATGTCAATGATTCAAAAGAGTTGTGATTTTTGTTTCTTGGCGGAATTTTTTTAAGGGGTAGGGGAAAGTTTTGGCATTTGCTTTTTTCCTAAGACCCTTCTTATATAAGGGCTCAACACCTATAATTAATCTAAACTATAATCATTAAAGAAGAAGTCACCGGGAAAAGATGGGATAACCAATGAAAATTTAAGAGGTCTGGGCACACAGGCAAAAAAGAAGCTTCTGGTAGTGCTAAACTGCAGCTGGAAAAGTGGAATAGTCCTGCCGGCATTGGAGGAAGCCATACTGATACCTATACCAAAGAAACACAAAGACCTGAACGAACCAAATGGCAACAGACTAATCAGTCTACTACGCTGTGTAGGTAAACTGATGGAGTGCATATTTAAAATGAGACTGATGTGGCACCTGGAAGAAAAACACCTATTAACCCCTCAACAAGCAGGATTCAAACAACACAGATCCACTGAAGATCAGATCACATATATATCTCAATTAATCAAAAGTGCCTTGCAATAGACAAAAGACACACACTGGTGATTTGAGTAGATTTGGAAAAAGCGTTTGATAAAGTATGGAAAAAGGGACTGAAAGTCAAGCTGCAAAGAAGTGATGTGTGTGGGAAAAGTTACAAATGGGTTGGCCACTACTCTGAGAATTGATCAGTCAGAGTACAGCTACAAGAACAGACTTGTAAGAAGTTTATATTGGAGCACGGGTTCCCCAAGGAGGAGTTCTGTCACCTACACTGTTCCTTGCTTACATAAATGACAGAACAGAAAAAATTCCAAGAACACATGATGCCTCTTTAGCAGATGACTTAGCCTTGTGGATCTCTGAAGAGTATATCACTACAGCAAACATTCAGATGCAGAAAGCACAAACATCACTGAAGGAGTGGGCCGAAACATGGCTAATGAAGAGAAATGAAGGGAAAACAACATATACAGTGTTCTCCCTCTCACATAAACCACAGAGCCTCAAACTAGTGCTAAATGGGGAAAATTTACATCTGGATTAACACATTAACTACCGAATTGAAGAACACACTGTGGCCGAATTAAATTGTTTTCCCATTATCATCCTGTAGGTGTATGCACAAAGTAAGCTGCAGTTTTTGTAATTGTTTACAGCTTTTTATGAATTACACATCATTTTAAAGATAAATGAATGTACTATTACAATAAGCACCATTTGTAACTCTAATAGAGGTTGTTGCTATTTAACGGCCCTCCGATGGCCAAGGACTTGCAATATTTTCACAATTATAACTGCTTGCGCCCCATCTCTATCAAAATCACAATTTCAATCAATGTGCACATCGTTTTCACTCTTGTCCTCGACGCTAGATCTATCAGTCAATTGTTGAAACATGTTTCTAGCCTATTCAGCCGTTAGACGAGATGTACAAGCTTTTTTGGTGGTCCTATCGCTAGTTGCTTCGGTAAACAGTTTTACACGATTTGGTAATTAACCCTAAAAGCCGAAAAATATGAACATAATATAAATTTTCCACTCACAATATCAATTGTCCAGTGTTCTACAACAACCATGCTTTGGGAATTTGTTTTTCGATGGCAACTTAAAATCTCGAACCAAATCAGAAAGTGTTTCAGTACATTTTTCATTCGTTTCATTACTAAACATAGATCGATGCTCTGAGCGGCTCGCAGTCCAAATGATAGGATTTCAAAAGCCGGTCCCACCGGCTCACGGTAGTTAATGTGTTAAAATGCAAACTACCTAGGCTTTACCTTTGATTGATGTTTGACTTGGAAAAAACAAGTCACAAGAAACCAGGTGAGGGCAAGGCAAATAATGGCAGCCATGAAAACACTTGCTGGAACAGCTTGGGGAGCAGATGACAGAGTGCTGAAGGCGCTATGCACAGAGTTAGACCAGTCCTAGAATATGGCATTGCAGCATGGGCAACAGCAGGTACATCAGACTTCGATAAAATCAGCAGACTCCAAAACCAAGCAATGAGAATAGGGGGGGGGGGGGGGGGGGGGGCGGGGGGGCATGAAGACAACACCTATAAAAGAATTCGAACAGATAAGGAAAATACATACAGGGGAAGGTCCCCAGGGAAACATATGTGCAACACAGAGAAAGCCGAAAGGAGTCTGTGACTGACTAACCTAGGGGGTAGACAAGAAGAAACTCATCACAGGTGAATTGGTGCTGTCCTCAGGACATGAAGACGAAAGTTCACACCACAGTGAAGGGGTAGCTCTTATGATATCTAAAGAAGCACAGAAAGCACTCATTGAATAGGAAGCTGTTGGACCCAGAATAATAACAGCTACTTTTAAAACAGCTAAAAAGAAAATAAATGTCATCCAATGTTATGCACCAACTAACGACAAAGAAGAGTCTGTGAAAGAAGCATTTTATACTAGACTACAGGAAATTATGGAAAAAGTAAAAAGAAGGGACATCACAATTTTGATGGGTGACATCAATGCAAAGATAGGTACAGTCAACACCGGCTTTGAAGAAGTCATGGGAAAACATGGGCTAGGAATAATGAATGAAAATGGGGAACTATTCTCAAACTTCTGTGCTTCAAATCAACTGGCTATAGGAAGAAGCATGTTTCCACATAAGAGAATATACAAGGCAACAGACCATAGAACAGAAAATCAGATTGATCATATATGCATAAACAAAAAGTTTAGATCATCATTGCAGGATGTAAAGGTATATAGAGGAGCAGATGTGGCATCAGATCACCACCTTCTGATAGCCAAAGTAAAAATGAAACTCAAGAGATATGCACCAATGCAAAATTATAGACAACAATTTAATGTACGACATCTAAGAAATCAAGAAACAAGAGACAAATTTGTGGTGACAATATCCAACAAATTCCAAGTGCTCCAACAGCTGGAAGATGTAGAGAATACAGAAGACTATTGGCAGCAAATCAAAACTGTATGGAATGAGACATGTGAAGAAATACTGGGGAAAAGGGAATGACAAGAAAAAGCATGGATAACAACAGAAACCATCAATAAGATAAAAGACAGAAAAAACAAGAAAGCAGATTTAAACACAAGCAAAACCAGAAGTTCCAAAGCCAAGGCTCAAGAAGTGTACACAGAAGCAAACAAAGAAGTAAAAAGAAGTATCAAAAGAGACAAGAGGAAGTGTATTGAGGAGTTGGCAAGAGAGGCAGAAGATGCTGCAGCCAAAGGAAATATGAGAGAACTGTATAGCAGCACAAAGAAGCTAACAGAGAAATACAAGCAAACAAGTTGCCTCATAAAAGACAAGAATGGAAAACTGCTCAGCAATATACAAGAGCAAATGAAGAGGTAGACAGAATATTTTGGTGACCTTCTCAATAGACCAGCTCCACAAAACCCCCCGGACATCCAACCAGCAGAAGAAGAGCTACAAATTAACGGTGAAAAAGCAACGAAGGAAGAAATAAAGGAAGCCATAAAGCTTCTAAGAGATGGAAAAGCGTCTGGACCTGATGGCATTCCAGCAGAGGCCATCAAAGCAGATGTTGACACTGCTACAGAGATGTTATATAAATTACTTGGTAAAGTCTGGGAAAAGGAAGAGATACCAGCAGAATGGAAGAATTTCGGGTTAAGTTGCCTAAGAAGGGAAATTTACAAGAGTGCACAAATTATAGAGGAATAATGTTACTATCAGTGCCAGGAAAAGTATTAAACAGGATTATCCTTGAGAGATTAAAAGAGTCCATAGACAAGAAACTGAGAGATGAACAAGCACGTTTTTGACAAAACAGATCATGTACAGACCAGATAGCCACTTTGAGAATAATTTAAATTTAATTAGTTAAACAAAGTCTGGAATGGAATTCACCACTATACATCGGATTTGTGGACTACAAAAAGGCATTTGACAGTGTAGACAGTGAATCACTTTGGAAATTGATGAGGCATTATGGAGTTCCTGCAAAGATCATTAATTTAATAAAGAAAACATATGAAGACATGACATGCAGAGTTCTTCACAAAGGACAGCTTACAGAACCGTTTGAGATAAGAACAGGAGTGCGACAGGGATGCCTCTTGTCTCCATTTCTTTTCTTACTAGCAATAGACTGGGTAATGAGATCATTGACAACACACAACAGAAATGGAATCCAGTGGACTCTGACTAAGCAGTTGGATGATCTGGATTTTGCTGATGACGGCTCTTCTGTCCCATAACCGTAATCAGATGCAAGACAAATTTAAAACACTCTATGAGAGGTTGGGAGCCGCGGTAGCATAGTGGTTAGTGCACTGGCTTCCTAGCTCAATGGTCTATGGTTCGATCCCCAGATGAGGTGGGATTTTTTAAGGCCGCAAACGGCTCCTTAGTCGACACAGCCCCAACTGGGTACCAGAGCAACTCTGGGAAGGTTAAGGCGGCCGGCGTGATGCTGACCACAATCACCCCTAGTGTGCCGATGGTCAAGAAAATATGGGCCTAACACCATATTCCCAATATGCCTCAATGGGCGTGTAACGGGATCCTCCCCCGATGAGAGGTCACAGCAATTGGGTCTGAAAATACACAGGGAAAAGACAAAAATAATGAGAATAAATGCAGGTAATGATAACAGGGTTGAACTTAAAGAAACACCAGTACAAGATGTAGAATCGTACACATATCTTGGCAGCAATATAGACAAAGTTGGAGGGACAGACAGTGATATCAAACTAAGAATACAAAAAAAGCAAGAGGAGCTTTCATCGTATTGGGAAATATATGGAGATCAAGAGAAATCGGATCCAACACGAAAATAAGAATCTTCAACTCAAATGTGAAGTCAGTCCTATTGTATGGTGCTGAGACATGGAGAACAACAAAGACAACAACCGGATACCTACAGACTTTCATGAATGGGTGCTTGCGTAGAATAGAGGGATTAAAATGGTATGACAATGTTACCAACGTGGAACTGATGACAAGAACTAGACAAGTGCCAGTGGAACAAGAGATGAGAAGAAGACGATGGCGATGGATAGGACACACAATGAGGAAACCCGTTGATAGCATTACAAGGCAATCCTTGTTCTGGAACCCCCAGGGCAAGAGAGGCAGCGGTAGACCAAGAAGCACATGGAGAAGAGAGCTGGAAACAGAAGTGAGGGTGATGGGGAAAACGTGGAGAGAACTTGAAATGATGGCACGTGACAGGAGGACTTGGCATGTGTTTGTTGAAGGCCTGTGCTCCTTTGGGAGTGGAGGGTTATGAAAAATGCAACCACTCACTTCATCATCACCCTTCACACATCTCCAAGGTGAATAGGCCTCCAACGATTTGTGCAAGGTACTCCTGTCCTTTTCCTACCGCTCAGGATCTCCGTGTCTTCTTTATGGATTGAGTGGAGTGGGGAGAGGATACCATATATTGATATCGGAAATCAGAATTATTATCTTGAATTAACTGCATACTCTCAATGACAATGGAAAGTGACTCCTTAGATTCTGCAGTGAGCAGAATCTGATTATTACAAACACAAAGTTCCTCCATAAGCGCATACATGCATACACTAGATGTGAACCAACAAAGAATGAGAAGTCAGTGATCGACTATGCCATTGTTAGGAGGAGCTCATTCAAATATGTCCGGGATGCTAGAGTCTGGAGGGGGCCAGAGATTGGAAGTGATCACTACCTGATTGTGTCAAAAGAACAACTGAAAGAGTTGCTCAGCCTAAGAACTGCCCAACATCACGCAAGAAACCAAGTAAACAAACGGGAGAAATGAGCATTTTGACCTACAGACTGAGAGAGCCAGAAATTAAGACCAGATATCAGGGGCTTATTGCTACAGCAGTGAAAAACACAGAAGAACAACCTGATGACTTGGAAACCCTCTGGCTTAAATTCAAGGACATCATAAAGACAGCTGTTGCAGATGCATGTGGTGAAGTCCGACTTGGGAACAAGAGAAAGAGGACACCTTGGTGGACAGAGGAAGTCTAAGAGAGAAGAAAATGGCATGGAAACAATACTTAGGAGCTAAAAACACAGCAGGACAAATAGAGAAATATAGAGAATATGTGATACTTAGAACAGAAGCAAAGAACAAGGTGCTAGCAGCAAAACAGAAGTCCTGGGAAGAATTTGGAGAAAAGCTAGAAAAAGATGCGCAAGAAAACCATAAATTGTTCTATAAGACCCTAAAAAACATGAGGAAGGAAAAACAATGCCCTCTCAAATTTATAAAGGACAAGCAAGGCAAATTACTTACTGCCCCGAAGGAAGTAATGGAAAGAATATTTCTCAGAGCTCCTTGATGGTGAGCAGGGTCAAGCATCAGAAATGATAACCACTAGCACAGAAGAGGAAACCAATGATGATGAAGATGACATAAAGATGGAAGAACTGAAGGCAGCACTGGAGAAAATCAAGATGGGCAAAGCAGCAGGGCATGATGGTATAACACCAGAAATGGGAGCATCAGGTGACCTATTACTCTTAAGGGTCCTACGAAACCACCTTCTCAGTGTCCCTGGTAAAATCTACTCTAGAATCCTAAAGCAGAGACTCCGACGCTTAGCTGAGCCACAATTGGATGAGATCCAGTGCGGATTCCAAGCAAACCAAAATACTCAAGACCTAATCTTCACACTCAGACAGCTGAGTGAAAAGGCTCTTGAGTATAAGCGTGAGATCCATCTTTGTTTCATGGATCTGGAAAAGGCGTTTGACAGAGTCCTCTGGAGCACACTTTGGGACTGTTTGGCAAGGAAGAACATTCCAGCACCTCTGATTCATGCTATACAGAGCTTCTACAAGTCTTGCAGAAATTATGTGAGGACAGCAAACCATAAGTCAGAAGAGTTCAGGACCACCACTGGTGTAAGACAAGGTGATATCCTGTCACCTTATCTTTTCATACTCCTCATGGATGATGTTATCAAGGCATGTAAGGAGAGAACAAGAAAGTATTCAGTGGGGTACTGGAAGATGAGACAGGTATGTATTTCAGAGCTGGCATTTGCTGATGATGTTGCCCTGATTGCTAAATCAGAGGCACATCTCCAATCCAACCTGCAAGTCTGGAAGGAAGAGCTGGAGAAGAGAGGGATGGTCATAAGCAGCTCTAAAACAAAATCCATGGTGATATCACGAGAAGAAAGAAGACATCAGATTAAGCTGGGAGAACAGGTCCTGGAGCAGGTCGACCACTTTAAATATCTTGGAGCTATTATAGACCAAAAGGGAGGCATCAAAGAAGAGTTGGCCACTCGAAAAGCAGCAGCTGGGAAAATTTTTCAGGCCATAAATCGAAGATTCCTCAGCAAGAGAGAGGTTGGTAAGAAAACGAAGATGGCAGTATACCGCTCCACCTATGTGCCAGTCTTGACATATGGATGCGAGTCATGGGCAATGGCTACAACCCAAAAAAGCCAGATCTAAACCTCAGAAATGAGGTATCTGAAGAAAGTGGTTGAAGTAACAAGAAGAGACATGGTCCGCAACCAGACGATACGTCAAGGCCTAAAATCCCACCCCCTGCAGACCCAAGTAGAACAGTCCCAACTAAGATGGTTTGGCCATGTCTGCAGAATGGGAGAAGATCGGCAAGCATGGGAAACAAATAGCCAGGGATCCAGACCCCCAGGACGACCCAGAGTCCGCTGGGAGGACAACATTAGACAATCTTTGAAGGGCCAAGGACTAGAATGGAACTAGGTCAGGAGGAAAACAGCCGATAGGATAGTCTGGCGCTCTCTCTTCCAAACCTCTACACCTCACAGTAGAAAGGGAAGGACTAAGTATGTAAGAATTAACTGCACTATATATCCTAAGTATAACTCATCAAATCTTGAATGTGATATTTTTCTTTAAAAATCCTCTTATCCCGATCCTTTCTGTTTCCAGAAACTGTACATTCTAAGACGGTTTAACACAAAAACAATTAAAAGGATATATTTAAAGGCACAGGTCCTGTCTGACCTTTTTTCTGGGGCCCACTCAGTGCTGGCACAGACAGGGCATACCCTGTCCACCCAGCCGGTGGTTATGCCGCTGATTTTGTTATTGTTTTTCAGAATCAGCATCATTGCACTCCTGGCACACCCATAAATGCTCAGTCTCCCTCAGCAAATATTGACAGATATTAGTGCTCATTGTTCCTATAACTTGCTGGTTGTATACTCGCCTGACGCATCCTCTCATAACATAAATCCCTGCTAGTGATATGTTTGATGCCAAATTCTAGCAGTCTTAGTCTTGTCGATTCATTGATTGCAATGTCATTCTCTAACAGGCGATCGTTAATTGTATCTCTGCCTTATCCACATCAAATGCCCTCACTATGGGTGCTGTCGAGGCTAGTCTGTCAGCTTTCTCATTGCCAAGCAGCCTGAATGACCAGGAAGTAGATCCACATCAGCTGCTGAAGGTTTGAGGCCTCTGTGCATTTGCCATTCATGTCATCGCCATCCATTTTGAACCTCTTGAAGCTGCTCTGATTAATGGAGTTTCAGACTGCCACCTTAAGGCTGCAGTAGCTACCTCTAACCCCATTCTCATGCCAGAGGTTGTTTTCATGTAACTCCACTGACTTCAGCGAAGGCCTTGCTCTTTACTCTAGCTGAGAAACCCCATTCTGATTTCTCACCATGGAGTACATATCCTCACAGTGTATACAATTGCATCACCCTCCTCAGCATGATAATTTGTTAGATGATTAATTTCCAGCGGTGCTTTCCTGTTGCGCCAGTCTGTACACTTCCTGCCATGGGTGATGACCTGCTGGTAGTTTATTCAGGTCTCACCCGACTTACTTCACTCTTCTCCCTTGAATATTTTATCAACTGTGGTCACATGCCGAATCATTGCCTCTGCTTGTGCCATCCATGACATCCCTTTCTTTATCCTCGCTCCTGTGATGTCGGCTATGTTACTATGCAGGGCCAGCTTAACAAAGTGCAGTGCCTGATTCGATCGGTTTTGATAGGGCCCCAGCAGAGATAACTTTTAAAAATGTTTATTTCTACTATGTATTATTTACTTTCCATGACTATAACATTTAAGTTACATATTACGTACATTATGTCATCTATATATATATATATTTATACTTACTTAGTCATTCCCCTTCTACCGTGAGGTTTGGAAGAGAGAGCACCAGACTATCCTATCAGCTGTCTTCCTCCTGGCATGGTTCCATTCTAGTCCTCGGTTTTTCAAAGATTGTCTAATGTTGTCCTCCCAGCGTACTCTGGGTCATCCTGGAGGTCTGGATCCCTGGCTCTCTGTTTTCCATGCTTGTCGTGGTAGCCGATCTTCTCCCAGTCTGCAGACATGGCCAAACCATCTTAGTTGGGACTGTTCTACTTGGGTCTGCACAGGGTGGGATTTTAGGCCTTGATGTATCGTCTGGTTGCGGACCATGTCTCTTCTTGTTACTTCAACCACCTTCCTCAGATACCTCATCATACCTGTCAACCTCCTGAGACAAAAACCTATACGCTGGACCAAAAAAATCCTTACAAACACCCAAAAATCCTTATGCAAAAAATATATTAATAAATTATATACAATACAGTTTTAAAATGAGAAATGACATATACAAATCTATTAGCATTTGAATTAGTGTGATATAAAACATGCTAATAGTCTCATGCTGTTCTTTACATATAAAAAAACTTAGTGATCGTGAGGTACTATTCTTTCGATGTACAGTGTTTTGTATTATAATAAAAAATCCAGACCTAAAGGTCTTTTATATTTGGACATGCGCCCTAATATAACCGGCTAAGTTGAACGGGACGCGCCTCGCCAAAATGACGCAAAATTTTATTTAAAAAAGAAAATATTATAATCAACACATGTACTTTTAGCACTCTGCAGAATTGCATTTGTGGGCTTAAAGCCTGCACAACATGTATCAATGTTAATCTTACACAGTAAAAATGAAGTGAGTGTCCGCATTCATGGACCTCCTGCAGTCTGTGGATTTTTTTAAATTGAAAAATAAAGCAGCAAAGTTTACGCAAACAAACTTTTTTTTTAGTTATGTAGGGCCGACACAGAATATTATTACATTAATTTATTGGAAATTGTCAGACAACTACCTATTCACACTGTGGATTTAACACATGATAATCTATACTCACTGGCTCATTATCTAAGGATATGACCACAGTATGCAATAGCTGACATAGATTCACCATAACACTCGTAACAGGTTAAGTTCCCTTTAATAATCATGCACACAATGAAGCCGCACACGGCTAGAGATACATATGCAATACATGGCAACAGAAATGCCAATAATCAACAATCAAATCTATCATCATCAAAAAACTCGCGGGTATGTCATACCGAGTGAACAACACGATGACTCGCTCACCGGCTAAGTCCTGCATTCTAATAAAGCCATACTTAAATATAAATGACTTCTCATCAATGGTCTACGAAAAAGGTTGCCAGAAACTACACCACCATTCTAGAAATATGTTAACTAATCTTGACCACATGAATAAATGACAAGCACCCTCAATGAAAACTATGGCATCCAATATCCCAGCAAAATGCTGACAGGGAACAACAAAGCGACCTCTCCTGGTCGATGGCCAGAAACTCAACTAACTTTTAGCGCCCTAATTCGTGCGCACTTCCGTCCAGGTCACATGACCAAAACGGGTTTTAAATTAGTATCAGGGTTGTCACTCTCAGTGTGACCAACTTAATATTTTGTCGAACATATCTATTGTGACATCCCCCCCCCCCCCCCCCTCCCCCTTAAGAAAGAAAACGAAGTTTTCTTTCACCGGAGGAGTCACGCCTAACCCCTTTCAGAGTATGGATGAACAAAATGCCGAGACAGCACCTCCTCATCTACCTGGAGAATGCCAAAGTTGTCCAATACCATTGTCGTACATGCCTTCTCACCCTATGTACTAAATACAGTATGAGAATGAACTAATCATCCCAGGTACTGGTAGTCATGAAAAATAACAACGACTGTCCAGACCTGGTCTATCAAATACAATATATGTTACAAATTAATTATTCATATCAAAGTATCAATAATAAGACATCATTTCATAGTATAAACAATCTGTCTACACACTGTAAATATACATATATTATAACATGATTTATACGTACGTTGACTATCATTTTATCCATACTGCCTTTATGGCATTATGACACATAAATCATATAACATAATACATCTTCATAAACATCAACTCTAATGATCATAACACATTTCTTCCATAAACCACAGTAAATACTCTCTACGCATGCTCCTGTCCCACACCAACTTCATAACCTGGACAAGACATCCGCTACAATATTATGTACTCCCTGAATAGGTAAAATAGTAAAGTTGAATTGCTGCAGCAATAATGTCCAGCGTCTCAACTTAGCACTGGTGGATTTAGCCGATTGCAAAAATAGCAGTGGTTTGTGATCTATTTGGAGGAAAAAATGCGCCCCCAACATGTATCGTGCCAGCTTAGATACCGCCCAGACAATCGCAAGGCACTCTCTCTCAATTGTAGAGTATCTAGTTTCTGCTGGCAACAACTTCCGACTGACATACATTGTAAAGCATAACATATTACAACATAAACATGTATTGCAAAGTATCACATGATATCTACCAGTTTACAATACTCAGATATTCATATCAGAATAGAACTGGGGGCATGAGTCAGACTCTAAGGTTCGGTTCGCATGAACTGAAACATCTTACTGAACACAATATGAAATCTAACCCTAGCTATTGCTGGACTATTAGCAGATGGTTCTGAAGCAAGGACATATGCTTCTGCCTAACTGCCTTATGCGCACCCAAACTATTCGCGAAAGTCACCCGTGCCATTTTGGTATTGTCGCGCAAAGACAATACCTCCACGAATCTAACCGGTGCGACCTCATCAAACACTCTTCTGAGTGTGCGCCAACTCGCACTCAGGGGAACGTTACGCACCCAAAATGTGCGATCACTAGCTTTCGGACCCTCGAATAGGTTCCTACTGCTCCTAATCATGTCATTTGGTACTTGCCGCGACCCGCGTCTACGATGTACCTTCTGGTCATCCCCCTTGGGAGTTTGGTGATGCTGAGCCTCAGCTCCAGCCAGACCCACGGCACTATGCACTCCGCATACATTGCCGACGATTAAATCGGCAATAGGATCCTCGAGTATGAACGCGTTCACTCTCCCCGTTATGAACGGAGTGTTCACATTGATACATGCTTGGGGGTAAGACTCCATTTTACCCCCGAACGTGGTGCACTTTACCGTTTTGCCTGTAAGGCAGGAGTCGTCGATACACGACCGATGCACCCCAATTGTGGTGCAACCAGTGTCCCTCAACACCCAGACTGGTCTATTCTCCACCTTGCCTTCATGGAGGATCACCCTGCCAGTCTCATGGGCTGCTGACAGACATGGTGCCACGTGCCCGCATTGAAGCACTACCCTCTCATTCGCGTGGAACAGAGGGCGACACCCTGCACAGTCCTCACTATTAATTGTGTCCAACACAAATGCGGAATTCGCGTGTTTTATCGGGGTGGGGCACCTGTCAGCGCAATGATTCTTGCCACCACAATTGGAACACATGCGCTCTTTCTTCTTCTCATCGCGTGTACTTTTGTTGGAGCTTTTCGATGACGAAGACCCCGCATCAGAGTCAGAAGATCGACTCTCTGAGGAACCACTCCTCTGCTTGTGATGTTTGGTTTTATACCAAAACCGGTCTTCATCCCGAGAATCCTCAAAGCGTACCTGTTTACGCGCTTGGTGCTCCTCTCCATCGCGCTTCCAGCTCGGCCGACCATTCCTATGAGATCGAAAATTCCCATAGTTTCCTCTACGCAGCTGATAGGGACTGGAGAGCCTCTCATACTTCTGCTCTTGTCCCCTGTCTACATTGCCTGACTGATTTCGCCAAGGATGGCGCTGAACTTTGCCAACACAGGCAACTATGTCATCTGACAGACCCGACTTCTGAATGGGTTTGCCCAGATGGGCCAGGACATAATGGTGCCCCAATTGGGCCATGGACTCAATGTCCTTTGGTTGACGTTCCTGAAAAAACGCAACCAACTCACTAGAACACGAGGACAACACTTTGTCTCGTAGCACCAGGTCTAGCAAGCCATTATAGTCCTTAGGAATTCCCTCCATTTCAATCCATCTATTCAGCAGGAGCTTTATCTATGAGATAAAGTCCTCGAAGTCCTGGTCTGCGCTTGGCATCGCGTTTTTAAAACGCGTCCGGTAACCGTCAGCAGTCAGACGGAACTTCCGGAGCAACCTTTCCTTTACTTTGTCGTAATCGGCCCTTTCCTCTAATTAGAGGTATAAAAAGTCTCCATCGCAGGCCCCACTGGCAGCGTCGATAACAGAGATGGCCACTGATCTCTGTCAGCCGTATAGGCCACACATTCGGCTTCGAACCTCTCGAGGAAAAAATCTAAACTGTCAATTTTATCATTAAAATTCGGCAGACGCAGCCTAAAGGGACGATGAGCCCCTCCAGGAGTCGAGTTCTGACCACTCGCACCCACTTCCAATTTCTTCAATTGTATTTCTTTATCAATTCTCATTCTCTAATTCTACTTGTATCTCTCTCTCCTTCTTCTTTTCTTCAAATTCTCTATCTTCTTTTCTTCCAATTCTTGCTCTATCTTCTTTTCTTTCAATTCGAACTCTCTCTGTTTCCACTCGTTTTCTTCTTTCATTTTCCTTTGTTGTAACTCTTTATCTTCTTTCATCTTCTTATCTTGTAACTCTTTATCTTCTTTCATCTTCTTTTCTTGTAACTCGAATTCTTTCCTTTTTATCTTTAGCTGTTCAGCTCGAGCATCTCTTAAGGCATTCTGATTCTCGACTGAATAAAATTCAGCCTTGGCATATTCATTTAATTCGTTGCCAGTGTACCCACATTCTTTCCCAATCTGAATGAAAGCCTGTAGGTCCATGATGTATACTCAAAATACTCACTATTATCTCTGGCTATAGATTTTTCCTATACCACTGCTCAGTCGTATATATTTCACTTATATCACTAGATAACTCTCTGCTTACAAAATATGCAGTAATAACCAATAAATATTGATATCACTACTCCAATATACACACATATATATATATATATATATATATATATATATATATATATATATATATATATATATATATATATATATATATATATATATATATATATATAAAACATCTCACTGTATACACATCATCAACCTTACTCTTTTATAGTATATAGTTTTACTTTGCCACTTGGCTACTGTCTCATCACTGAAAAATTTGGTCTTTCTGACCACTTAGTCTCTGAGATACACTCAACCAAACTTACAATAGTCGACAGTTGTATAATAACAACTAATGAAACTTTCTGGTGCTATGACACCACTATACCAACTTAGTCACAAATCAGGTTTTACTTCAAAGTCTATTACTGGCACCCATACTGGTGCTATACTCAGATAACACTTCGCTTATAACTAATCTTAATAATCTCTGTAATGCAAGTGTTTCTTATGGCAAAATGAGCACTACACAGATGAAAGAAAGACACACACCCCACAGTACGAAAACAAAATCCCAGTCACGAGGAACAAGATGATAGACCAAGAAGAGAAGAGGTAGATTAATATATACAATGCGTGACTGCACACAAACGAAAACAAGGGATACCGGTGAACGTATTTACAAGATAGCAAGATGAAACAAGAGAATACACCACTTAAACACAACACAAGAATTACTGAATGTACACGACAATGTAAATACCAACTACATGAATACGCCTAACACCAACAGGGCTTGAAATGTTAAGCAGAGCAGTCGCAGGAAATCCGTCTGCCTTACTCCACCACAAGACAAACACAGCCACACCCTGTAAAGAATCGGTCTAATCCAATCTTTTCCCCCGAGAAGGCCAAAAATGGATTAAATTCACCACCCTTCCTCCCTTGGACACACAAATACAAAATTACACACTAAACTAAACAACAACTACACTCAACAATGAAGTGCTGAAAGCTATCTCCTTCACTGGGTACCACCAAACCACTCCAGTCAAAATAAACTAAATAGCATATAACTAATAATATCACAATAACATCTCAATACTTTACACTTCAGATAATACCAAAGACCCCACGAAATAAGAAATAGAGTGCAAGATCCCACCTAACTAACTACTGCAATCTAAACATCACAACTAAGTTCTACAAGGAAAGTAGGGAGAAAAAGAATAGAACAACCGTAAAGGAAAACAACAACAAATCAATAAGCAAGATTCAAGAAGCAAATAAAGAAACAGGACTATTCTACTCTAAAAGATCAGATTCATAGACAGAACAGAAAATTTAGAATTTAGGGAAAGAATAAAAAACAAATAAGAAACAATCATACAACATAGCATACAAAAATTACAAACAAAAACTTAACTGACGGTCCAGCGGCGCTTGATCCAGAGCTTCCTCAACACTGGTGATGAATAATGAAAACAGCACAAACAAGACTCCACACTTGTACATCCAAACGAAAAAACATATAAGTCCAGGAAATCAGGCTTCTCTTGACAGTCTGTCTGCCAGTGTAAACACTACTGTCACCAGGCACGGTACTGCATAAATATTGATGAATACGAACTGTTCTATTTCATCATAATATAGCACTGTCCACAATAGATCACCGAATGTGTACTCCAAGATCACACCAGTCTTCAAGGTAACGTAATCTGGACCCTCACAGGTCAGCAGGCTTCACTGCACATAAGTATTCACCCCTGGCCGGGCACATCAGTGTAGTCAGGTCACGTCAGAGGCGTTGACTTTCACCCCTGGTTGGGCACATCAGTGTAGTAAGGTCAAGACAAGATGTCCAACCCGATGACCTGAGGTACCATTCACCCTATCAACCTCTTATCATCTACAACTTCCTAACACCAATCTCCTTCCACCCTATACCGAGGTTGACCAAGCTATCTCCCATATGACACTCCACTTGCCGTCTGGGACAATCTAACTAGATGGTACCAACACCTCAAACTCCGCTGCTCCACCTGGACCAATACCACCACCTGGAATGACAAAGATGACCACACTACGCTGTGAAACTAACCTTGAACTGCGACTGTAGCACCAAAAATACCTTGTAACACACCGACAAACCTACTGTCCAAAACTGACTGAACTTGAAAACAATACCCATACACCGTGAAAACAAAACTGGGTTACGTATCGTGACGCGTCACACTTGACTGCCTACGGTACACAACTGACTGACTGCTAACCATACTGACTTAACACTGGACGACCGATACCTTACTATCGGGACTTAATAATAAATAAGAAGGCGCCAACATGGCTGCAAACTTCTAATACTCTGTGTGCACAATTCTTACTGGCCTGTATATAGCAAACACAGGCTCTACGGCCTTGCTATCAAATATTATAAAATACTGACAAACCACTGGCCCCACGGCCTACAGAATAAACGAGCCATCCAGACGTCAGACAACTACCTATTCACACTGTGCATTTAACACATGATAATCTATACTCTCTGGCTCATTATCTAAGGAGACGACCACAGTATGCAATAGCTGACATAGATTCACCATAACACTCGTAACAGGTTAAGTTCCCTTTAATAAGCATGCACACAATGAAGCCACACACGGCTAGAGATACATATGCAATACAAGGCAACAGAAATGCCAATATAACTTGCAATAATCAACAATCAAATCTATCATCATCAAAAACTCGCGGGTATGTCATACTGAGTGAACAACACAATGACTTTCGCTCACCGGCTAAGTCCTGCATTCTAATATTACTAATAAAGCCATACTTAAATATAAATGACTTCTCATCAATGGTCTACGAAAAAGAATGCTAGAAACTACACCACCGTTCTATAAATATGTAAACTAATCTTGACTATATGAATAAATGACAAGCACCCTCAATGAAAACTATGGCATCCAATATCCCAGCAAAATGCTGACGGAACAACAAAGCGACCTCTCCTGGTCGATGGCCAGAAACTCAACTAACGTTTAGCGCCCGAATTCGTGCGCACTTCCGTCCAGGTCACATGACCAAAACGGGTTTTAAATTAGTATCAGGGTTGTCACTCTCAGCGTGACCAACTTAATATTTTGTCGAACATATCTATTGTGACAAATATTTAAATGACCAAAATATAACTGAAAAAATATGTACAACAAGTCTGTACGGCCGTACACTGCTAAAAGTATAAAAAATACTAACATTGTACGAAAAATTCGTACAGGTTGACAGGTATGCCTCATTTCTGAGGTTTGGATCCGGCTTTTGTGGGTTGTAGTCATTGCCCATGACTCGCATCCATATGTCAAGACTGGGACATAGGTGGAGCGGTATACAGCCTTCTTCGTTTTCTTACCAACCTCTCTCTTGCTGAGGAATCCTCGATTTATGGCCTGAAAAAGTCTCCCAGCTGCTTCTTTTCGAGTGGCCAACTCTTCTTTGATGCCTCCCTTTCGGCTTATAATAGCTCCGAGGTATTTAAAGTGGTCGACCTGCTCTAGGACCTGTTCTCCCAGCTTAATCTGATGTCTTCTTTCTTCTTGTGTTATCACCATGGATTTTGTATTAGAGCTCTCTTCTCCAGCTTTTCCTTCCAGACTTACTATATATATATATATATACCACAGATATGGTGGAACCACAGATATGGTGTTCGCTGCAAGACAGCTACAAGAAAAATGCCAAGAACAGCACTGTGACCTGTACACAGCTTTCATCGACTTGACAAAGGCGTTCGACACGGTCAGTAGAGAGGGTCTATGGAAGATCATGGCAAAATACGGCTGCCCAAAGAAATTTATCACAATAGTGCAGCAACTGCATGATGGAATGCAGGCTAGAGTTCAGGAAAACGGTGAGCTATCAGAGCCTTTCCCCGTCTCAAATGGAGTTAAACAAGGGTGTGTACTTGCACCGACTCTGTTCAGTATCATGTTTTCTGCTATGCTGACTGATGCTTTTAGAGACGGGGACACAGGAATCGACATTAGTTATCGTATTGATGGAAAATTGTTTGACCTTAGGAGGCTTCAAGCAAAAACCAAGGTCAAATCACACACCATCAGAGATCTTCTGTTTGCTGATGATTGTGCCCTCAATTCCTTCTCAGAGGCTGATCTGCAGCATAGTGTGGATAGATTCTCCGAAGCCTGCGCCAACTTTGGGCTTACCATCAACACGAAGAAAACAGAAATCATGTACCAACCAGCTCCTGGCACAGTTTATACTGAGCCAGTCATCAAGGTTAATGGTGAGAAACTGAATGTTGTGAACAGATTCACATACCTTGGTAGCACACTATCCCAGAACATTGTCATTGATGATGAGGTGAACACCAGGATCTCCAAAGCCAGCAGTACATTTGGCAGACTATACACCAACGTTTGGCATCGAAGTGGCATTAGTCTACAGACAAAGCTGAAGGTATACAGAGCTGCGGTGCTTCCAGTGCTGCTATATGCATGTGAAACATGGACTGTATACAGGCGCCACGTAAAGAAGCTAAACCACTTCCATACAGTCTGTCTCAGGAAGATAATGAACATCAAATGGCAAGACAAGATCCCGGATACCGCCGTTCTTGACAGAGCTGGTATCCCTAGTATTGATACTATTCTGATGCAGTCACAAATTCGCTGGGCAGGTCATGTAGTCCGCATGCCAGACCATCGACTGCCAAAGATACTCTTTTATGGTGAGATGCAGAAGGGTAAACGCTCCCATGGTGGCCAAAAGAAGCGCTTCAAAGACACGTTAAAGACGTCATTGAAAACCTTTGACATAAACCCAGACACATGGGAAGCTGCTGCGCAAGACCGAACTGCTTGGCGCACATCTCTTCGTAAAGGTACAGCAGCATGCGAATCATCCAGAAGAGCAGCAGCAGAACAGCGGAGACAAGCTAGAAAGGACCGTGAAATAAAACCTTCACATGAAGCAAACATTCCCTGCCCACACTGTCCAGGATCTTTCCGGGCCCGCGTCGGGCTCTTCAGTCACCTTCGTACCCATAGACTAACCTAACATATTCTTAAATAATTGGATGAACAGAGTGGTCTTCATCACCCGTGATGGACGAACAACCATATATATATATATATATATATATATATATATATATCTATATATATATATATATATATATATATATATATATATATATATATATATATATATATATATATATATATATATATACCGTTACATGAAAATCCGTGAGTATACAATTCTGCATTCCTTATTATTACTCTCTAGGTTCTGGAGGGTAATACCATTGTTATTGTTAACCAGATCGTTTTGGTTTTGCCAGAAAAAAATATTTAAATATTTTCATTGGTTTTTTTTTTTTTTTTTTTTACGCTTAAGAGCAAAGGCAAGGGAAATAACTTCATGTGTAAATCAAGAGAAATAATCAACAAGATAAAAACATTGGTAATTTCCTATCTTTCGTACCTTTTTGGTCCGCAGTGAATATATGTAGTTAGGTGTTGTTTCGTAGCAGTTAGGATTAGGGTTAGTATTATGGTTAAAACTAACACAAACCCTAATCCAAACCCTAATTCTAATCCTAACCCTAAGCGCTACGAAACAACACCTAACTATACATATTCACTGCTAAGCAAAAAGGTACGAAAGATAGGGAATTACCAAAAACATTTATTTTTGGAAGTAAAAACTTCAATCTTTATTATTTTATTCCACAATTTAAAATTGTTAATAATACACTTATACTTTAAATGAAAAAAAAAAAAGTGTAGTTATGTTTAGCATTTCTGATTTTTTTTTTTTTTTTTGACTATGTGCATGTAATAGAACTAATTTTGAAAACCAGATTTGTATTGTAGATTCAGTTTAACACAGTGGCTTCTAAGACATGGCATGCATTATGGTTATTGCACACTGAAACAGACTACAAGGTCTGTTCTGCTTGTACTTGCGCTCTGATGTAACCAGTGGGCTCTGTGTCTAGGTTGAACTGGGTTTAAAAAAAAAATGTGCATTGTACCCAGACCACAAGGTCTTTTAGTGTTAGGACATATACCTCAATGTAGCCACTGAACCCTATGCTAGTTTAAACAACTTGCACCTCGCTAAAACAAAGCAAAATTATTTTTTTTTAAAATAATGAAACAGATTGTACAGAAACAAAACACAAGATATTTTACATTTCAACATGCACCCTAATATAACTGATGGACCCTGTGTCTCGGTTGAACTTAGCATGTCTCACCAAAAGGAATAACAATTTTGTTTAAAGAAATAAAACTGATTTAGGTAGTAATCAAATTATTCCAAACCGCTAGCTCTTTTATTTTGGACACGTGCCATAATAAAACTGAAGGACCCAGTGTCAGGTAACATTTTATTTAAAAATAACAGTTTCATAAGATACTGAACAAGCCAAATGAAAAGGTCTTTTTTATTTGACATGTGCCAATATAACTGATGAGATCCTGCATCTTGGTTGAACAGTGCACATATCGCCAAACGAAGCAAAATTTTATTTTAAAAATACAACTCAACGTTAAACAATACACCAGTCCTAAAGGACTTTTTTATTTTCCTCTACTTTATTATCGCTCTTTTATCCTTTTCCTGTTTTTCGCATTCGTTCGTTTGCAACTAAATATATTTTCCCATTCTGACTTTGCCGTTTCTTTTCTCATACTAGTAATGCATTTTATTGCGTAATATGTCAGTCCCTGGATGCAGAACGAAATAGTGTGAGAATTCATTCCGTCAGACATAGAGAGCAGACATTTGTCTACATTTTCATCTGTCACGAGAGTTTTCTTCGGCTAAGTTCTCGGCGTGAGGTGTGAACGGCGCCCTCATGCATAGCTCAGAAATGAGACATGTCGTAGTGGGTGTGAAGACACGTTTTGGCAGTTATGGCCAGCGTCTAAGTATGTGTGAAGTGTTAAGACGGGAAGGGGAGACTATTTTCGAAATAACGTGGGATCCTTTATCGGGTTTTCAGATATCTTACCCGGAGTTTAAACTTGACTTTATTCAGTTCTCCAGATTCGCAGTAGACAGGTCGCTCGTGTAAAAGAATAAGCTGTATAGCGAAGTTTCTCAGTTTGTTTCGACAATTTGCCGAGCTTCTGGACTTCAAATATATATCAGCGTATAATTCTTAGTTTGTGCGATCGCCTGTAGTTCTGTGTGGAGGTAATATACATATATCTAGTAGTGTTGAGTGATTCAGTGATAACCGCTTATTTCATTTTACTAGTTAGATTTCTGTGCAGAAGTAAATTAATTGTAAGTCTGTTATATTCTCTAGTTGACATGGTACAGTGGAAAGCCCATAATAAACTATAATTTCTAGCTTAAACTCATGCAGCTGTAAATGAATTTAATTAAATTGCTAGTAATTAGTCGAGAATATTTTAAACTAACTTATAACTGCACTGATTCATCATTGAGTATTGACGAAATACGTATGTATTTCTAATTCATGATGACTGATTTTATGAATATAACGTATTTCACGGGAATTTAAATGATAAGACAAGCTCTACGCTTGCAGTTATAATGTAAGTTATAACCGAGGAATAGTATGAATAAGTATTTTATATGTTGTTTTCTCTTTATTCAGTGAAACTGGGGTATCCCAACTCTAACAGCGTTTAAGTACTGAGAAATATCTGTGAAGACCAAAAACATTTTTTTCTTAAAGACTTGGGTGCATAAAGTAAAACCTGTCTGGCATTGCGTTGGCATCCAGAACGACAGAGTACCCATTTCATGAACTTTAAGATTAAATGAAGTAACGGGCCTATCGAGCCAGACTTAATTCTTCCTGAGAAAAAACTCAAGTACATTTCAGCCCGTGTGGCAAGTAAAATATTACAATCAATAACCTTTCCGACATTGTTGACAAATTGTGATGTGACCAAGAATTTTACCTTTGATCGAAGTTACAAACCTGACATTTTTCTTAAGTAGTGGAAACCTCGTGATTCTGACACTGTGAGCCCGCTTAAAACTAATTCTCACCTCGTGATTCAAGTGACACTAACCTTAGTCTGAAAAATATTCGCATGAAGAGGACGCTCCCCGGAACTTTGGATGAAACCAAAATCTGCAGAGCTGGGATCCGCTTCATTAAAAGAAAGACAGATCAAAGTGTGTGGGTGTCCTAAAGTTTGCGCCAGACGGTGAACAACAACACGATTGTAGGTAAGAATGTATGTCAGGGCCCTGATGAATGAACAGAGAGAAAGCAGGAATGAGTGACTATTCTATGATATACCAAATTCCACCCACTTTGTATTTCTTTATGCAAGTTTTGTTGCTAACAATATTTTCCTTAGGATAGATTAGAGTATCAAAGTCTGTTCATACCTTTAAGGGGAAATCATTAGACTACAGCAGATGTATCCGTGACTCTTTGGGGCTATAACTTTTCTTCTAACAGGACTGTGGGCTATACATCGAGGGAAAAGATCATACCAATGGGTCTATCATTCTTGTAGCAATTCATTGACTTTATGACTATTTGTATATGTTTGATGTACTTTTATGTGTGGTGATGGAATTTTATTATGATAATTAAAATTCACATAAACTTATTCCAGTGTGTCGGTCAGTTCGTTCCCAATTATCTATATTTCCATTGTCATAGTTTCACGTCTGTGTGTCTATTGTAGTCACTTATGTGTGTGTGTATGTGAGGGATATATATATTAATATATATTATACTAGACGGTTGGACAAATAGAAATCATCTCAGGGGTCAGAGACCGACTCTAATATATTTCCTCCATCTCACTCATGAAATCTATTTCTATTTTATCATCTCCCACTGAGATATCACTTGTTTCAATTGCTATTCAGAAGGGACCAAACTTAAGTCTTAATTCACCTATCACAAATCTACGACAAATGTGAACTCGTCCGAAGGATTTTTTAATTTAGAATAGGAAGACGAGACGACAAATGAGGTCTCGTCTATCGGGATTTTGAACTTAGAAGAGGCAGACGATACGACTAATAGTGTTTGTTTTCTGGAAATTGAACTCATCCTGAGCTAGCACGACAATATCAGCTCGTCTGAAGATTCTTTATTCTGTAATAGAGTAAGAGTGTGATTGTCTCGTGGTTTTGTATATCTTTAAAAATAACTATTCCCCTAGACTAACGATCTGTTTATGGGCGTGCTGACCACACAATTAATAATTGTTTTTCCACAGCATTTTGAGTAATATACATTTGAGTTACAGGTTGATTTTGTCGGAACATATGTTAATTATTGATTTTGTAATACTAAACGCTGGTAAAGTTTGTAATTGTCTAACAGTCACTGGGTCTGAAGAAGTAGGTGTTTGAGCTAAGCTAAGGAGTGCGTTCAGACAATTACGTCCTGTTAATTGTCTCCCTTACCCTAACTGACTTCAGGGGTGAACTTGTAGTGGACTTAAAATTAAGGGAATTTTTTTCTCCTTAAATTTTTTTCTAATAAGTATTTTGTTTCCACTGTAACAACCTTTTTTTTTAGTGAGTAATCTAAACTACCATTTATTTGGCGTAGTCGTCTGCATTAGGTGCTTTATTGCCGATTAATAGCAGCGATAGTTAGATAGTATAGGAGGAGGTATCCCAGGTTAAAGTATATCTTCTTTTGTTTTGGTATTTTCTCGCAAGTGGTAGAAACCAGTGTATCCTTTTTCTTACTTCTTCCTTGAGTAGTCTCAGTCACTGATTTATTATGGCAGAGAGAGTGAAACTTAGGCAGTGCTCAGACTGGAAGCAAAGGAAGAGGGATTACAAGAAGAAGCGAAAGCGTTTGTCAACGAAGAACTTGACAGATATGATACGGAGCAGAAGGAAAAAGCGGCGGAGAGGAAAGCAGCCGAAGCTAAAGAGCAGAGGAAGATGGATGAGGAAATGGAAATTCGCAGGATGCAGCATGAAGAAAGAGAGAAGGAGAGACAGCATGAGGAAAGAGAGAAGGAGAGACAACATGAGCTGGCGCTTAAAGTTCTAGATGTTCAAAGTCGTGGGGCTGCCTCTACCTCCAGCAATGGAGAGTCTTCTCATTCTTCTTTAACTGATCCTTCTAACACACAATCTACTCATCTCACTGCTATGTCTTTTGCGCTAGAATCTTTTCCTTGTCCTAATGAGAAGATTGACACATGGCTAGAAAAATTTGAGAAAATTTCAACTCTGTACGGTTTAGAGAGGTAGCGTTGGAATATGAAGCTTTCCTAGGCTTTGAAAAGCAGTGCGTATGATGTTTACGCCAAACTGGAGAGCAGACACCAAGACAATTACGACATCTTGAAGAAAGTGTTACTGGAGCGTTTTGAAATGAACGCGCGAAAATTTTTGCAACTGTTTTGCAACAGCAGAAAGGAGAATTCTGAAAATTTTCAGCAGTTCTCCTCTCGTCTAAAGGGATATCTGACAAAGTGCCTAGAGCTCTCGCAGCTCCCCTCTACCTATGAAGGTCTGGAGGAATTTGTTATAACAGAACAAATAAAGAACACTTTGTCTGCTGACACCCGAAGATTTTAGCTGAGCAAGGTGCAGAAAAGCTTGAAGACATTTTGGAAAGGTCTGAGCGATATCACAATGCGCTGGCTGAACTACCGGCCACAAAACGTAAACCGACAGAAGAGCATTTTCGAAAGAATAATGTAGATCAATCTTCTCATGCTTCTAATCAGAATAACCACAGAGAAACTTGACCTCAAAATCCCCCTCCTGAAAAATCCAAGTTCTACAAAAACCAGTACACCAACCACAGTAAACAGTCTGATCAACCCAACCGTTCTACATGGCAGCGGGGCCAGAAAGGACAAGGTGACAAAGGGAAAACCCCTGCGCACGGGACTAATGATCAGAGCGAGCACACCGAGCCTAAACGCATCGGATGCTTGCTAACAGTCTTGCAAGGCGGAATTATTGACAGTGATTCCCAACCTGAGGGAGAGAGACCCTCAACGCGAGGTACTGTTATTTTGAACGGTTCTCAAACTTTTTTGTTTATTTGACACGGGGCTTTCTTATGATTGCATTGTTGCCAGACACCTGGTTAAACCCAGTCAAGAGACAGGAGAGACCGTTGAACTTTGTGGAGTTTCTAAGAGTGAGGCACCTACAGCGCTTCCCATCGCTTTGGTGGAGATACACTCTGATTTTGTCAGAGGTGTGATCAAAGCGGCTGTTATGGATGACCTCATCTACCCAGTCATACTTGGCGGTAGATACGTGTTTATTGGGAAACCGGAAGAGCCGATTGTGGCAGCGGTAACTACAAGAGGGCAAACCAAGAAGGAACGGGAGCCTGCGCCTAATTTGTTACCTATGGAACTTAAAGAAGCGCAACAAACGGACCCTACTTTGGCACCCTGCTTTAGGAAACTGCCCATGGCTAAGGAACCCAGACAGCACGGGGACATTTTTTCTAAGGATGGCGTACTTTATCGCAGAACGGGCAAGCCTGACCAAGGTTACAACCAGCTCCTAGTACCGAAACAGTACAGAAGCCAAATCCTAGAAATGGGGCACTCTCTTCCCTTCAGCGGACATATGGGACAGAACGCCACAAACCAACGGATAACCTCTCATTATTGGTGGCCAAATCCAGTGCCAACGTGTACCACCCAAGCAACGGACACCCCCAGTCCACATGGGTGAAATGCCAATAATGGGAACACCATTTGAACGGGTTGTGATCTTCTTCTTCTTCGTTCGCCCTGAAAAGGACGGTGGTTGCGTTGTGTCTGTTTACAACGTAGCTGTGATATCTGCACCTTTCGGTCGACACATTCGACTTCTGCACGGCATTTTTTAGGACCGGGTTTGCCTTCCCATTTCGATCCACACTCGCTCAGCCAGCCTGCACAGCTGCAGACTGTTTCCAGGACCACCACGTGGAGGTGGAGTGCGGTCTTGACCAGCTCTGGTTCGCTGGTCCTGACGCAGGCAGTCAAGCTATGAGTCGCTGACTGCGGTCTCTATTGCTGCGTCTTGAGGTCCCGGGTTGTGATCGACATTTTAGGACCCTTAGAAAGGACTAAAAGAAGGAACAGGTATATCCTGACCTTAGTATACACATGCACTTTATGGGCAGAAGCTACCCCGCTAACATGCGCAGATGCCAAGCATGTCGCAAAAGCCCTACTGCAGATTTTCACTCGGTTGGGATTCCCTCAGCAAGTGATGACGGATAATGGATCTCCATACCGGAACCTGTTGATGGATGAGATCGTGAAGTTCTTGATGAACCAACACATCTACATAAAGCCATATACTCCGGCCGGAAATGGGCTCGTGGAACGTGTTAATGGAAACCTCAATATGATGCTAAGTAAACTGGCACAAGTGAAACCTGACGATTGGGATCTTTCTATCCCTGCAGCTCTATTTGGCTACAGAGAAACCCCACATACGTCCACAGGATTTCCGCCAGCCACGCTTTTATTCGGCAGACCCATTAAGGGCCCGCTTGAAGCCTTACTTTGGTCGCTGACAGACCAGAAGGCGGATGAGACAGTTGTCTCAGCAAGGAAATATGTGACGGATTTAAAGGAATGGTTGAAACTAGGATGGGATCTAGCAACGACTAACTTTAAGCGAGCACGCGCAAAGCACGCTAACCAATACAGGAAAGTCGCGAAAGAGAGAGAACTACAAGCAGGAGAGAAAGTTTTGGTGTTACTCCCTACCGGGAACAACAAACTGAGGATCAGATGGCAAGGGCCGTTTACCGTCCTGAAAAAGATTTCTAAGGCTAACTACCAGATCTCTATTAAAGGAAAGGAGAAGGTTTTCCATCTGTTAAAGAAATTCTTGGAAAGACCGGTGCCGACCTCCAAAAATCTCCTGACGATCGCCAAAATTGACGAAGATGAAGATATTGGCAGGGAAATTCCACTGCACACTCACGAAATTTTTTAAAAAATGTCAAAAGCGGCGACGCTCTTTCAAGCGTGCACGGAAGACATTCCAGAGAAAGGAAACTTTGGGAGTAGACTTGAGTAGGAATTAGAGAGATCCGGAGGGGGAGAAGAAAGGGAAGAGGACAGACACC
Source organism: Oreohelix idahoensis (assembly GCA_024509875.1). Classification (NCBI taxonomy): domain Eukaryota; kingdom Metazoa; phylum Mollusca; class Gastropoda; order Stylommatophora; family Oreohelicidae; genus Oreohelix; species Oreohelix idahoensis. Next base: position 265,684 of record JAMPIV010008415.1, read on the forward strand.
CTGAAGCTACGGATATAGGAAATACGTAGACATGGAGTGCTTCCATATCTTAAAGGGGGGACGTTCTGTCGCATAGAGATTTATGATCAATAAATTTTCTATATTCTTTTCTTTTCTACACGTGTCCTATACTTTAGTATCGCTCTTTTAACCTTTTCCTGTTTTTCGCATTCGTTCGTTTGCGACTAAATATATTTTCCCATTCTGACTTTGCCGTTTCTTTTCTCATATTAGTAACGCATTTTATTGCGTAATATGTCAGTCCCTGGATGCAGAACGAAACAGTGTGAGAATTCATTCCGTCAGACATAGAGAGCAGACATTTGTCTACATTTTCATCTGTCACGAGAGTTTTCTTCGGCTATGTTCTCGGCGTAAGGTGTGAACGGCGCCCTCATGCATAGCTCAGAAATGAGACATGTCGTAGTGGGTGTGAAGACACGTTTTGGCAGTTATGGCCAGCGTCTAATTATGTGTGAAGTGTTAAGACGGGAAGGGGGGACTATTTTCGGATTTTCGAAATAACGTGGGATCCTTTGTCGGGTTTTCAGATATCTTACCCGGAGTTTAAACTTGACTTTATTTAGTTCTCCAGATTCGCAGTAGACAGGTTGCTCGTGTAAAAGAATAAGCTGTATAGCAAAGTTTCTCAGTTTGTTTCGACAATTTGCCGAGCTTCTGGACTTCAAATATATATCAGCGTATAATTCTTAGTTTGTGCGATCGCCTGTAGTTCTGTGTGGAGGTAATATACATATATCTAGTAGTGTTGAGTGATTCAGTGATAACCGCTTATTTCATTTTACTAGTTAGATTTCTGTGCAGAAGTAAATTAATTGTAAGTCTGTTATATTCTCTAGTCGACATGTTACAGTGGAAAGCAGAATAAACTATAATTTCTAGCTTAAACTCATGCAGCTGTAAATGAATTTAATTAAATTGCTAGTAATTAGTCGAGAATATTTTAAACTAACTTATAACTGCACTGATTCATCATTGAGTATTGACGAAATACATATGTATTTCTAATTCATGATGACTGATTTTATGAATACAGTATAACTTATTTCACGGGAATTTAAATGATAAGACAAGCTCTACGCTTGCAGTTATAATGTAAGTTATAACCGAGGAATAGTATGTATAAGTATTTTATATGTTGTTTTCTCTTTATTCGGTGAAACTGGGGTATCCCAACTCTAACAGCGTTTAAGTACTGAGAAATATCTATGAAGAACAAAAACATTTTTTTCTTAAAGACTTGGGTGTATAAAGTAAAACCTGTCTGGCATTGCGTTGGCATCCAGAACGACAGAGTACCCATTTCATGAACTTTAAGATTAAATGAAGTAACGGGCCTATCGAGCCAGACTTAATTCTTCCTGAGAAAAAACTCAAGTACATTTCAGCCCGTGTGGCAAGTAAAATATTACAATCAATAACCTTTCCGACATTGTTGACAAATTGTGGTGTGACCAAGAATTTTACCTTTGATCGAAGTTACAAACCTGACATTTTTCCTAAGTATTGGAAACCTCGTGATTCTGACACTGTGAGCCCGCTTAAAACTAATTCTTACCTCGTGATTCAAGTGACACTAACCTTAGTCTGAAAAATATTCGCATGAAGAGGACGCTCCCCGAAATTTTGGATGAACCCAAATTCTGCAGAGCTGGGATCCGCTTCATTAAAAGAAAGACAGATCAAAGTGTGTGGGTGTCCTAAAGTTTGCGCCAGACGGCGAACAACAACACGATTGTAGGTAAGAATGTATGTTAGGGCCCTGATGAATGAACAGAGAGAAAGCAGGAACGAGTGACTATTCTATGGTATACCAAATTCCACCCACTTTGTATTTCTTTATGCAAGTTTTGTTGCTAACAATATTTTCCTTAGGATAGATTAGAGTATCAAAGTCTGTTCATACCTTTAAGGGGAAATCATTAGACTACAGCAGATGTATCCGTGACTCTTTGGGGCTATCACTTTTCTTCTAACAGGACTGTGGGCTATACATCGAGGGAAAAGATCATACCGATGGGTCTATCATTCTTGTAGCAATTCATTGACTTTATGACTATTTGTATATGTTTGATGTACTTTTATGTGTGGTGATGGAATTTTATTATGATAATTAAAATTCACATAAACTTATTCCAGTGTGTCGGTCAGTTCGTTCCCAATTATCTATATTTCCAGTGTCATAGTCTTTGTATCTATTGTAGTCACTTATGTGTGTGTGTATGTGAGGGATATATATATTAATATATATTATACTAGACGGTCGGACAAATCTTAATCTGTTGTAGATGATAGGCTGACTGAGAGAAATCATCTCGGGGGTCAGAGACCGACTCTAATATATTTCCTCCATCTCACTCGTGAAATCTATTTCTATTTTATCATCTCCCACTGAGATATCACTTGTTTCTATTGCTATTCAGAAGGGACCAAACTTAAGTCTTAATTCACCTATCACAAATCTACGACATGTGGCAAAAGTACTTCTACTTTATTCTTCTTCACCTTCGTTACCTTTCGATTACTAGGCACATTGCAAATTTTTATAAAGGGATACAGCTTTGGCATAACTAAAGACAAATGGAAATTAATTATGACAGAATTTAGAAACATTTTAAAATTATGTCTATAGGTCTAGTCTTTCAATGTATGTTATTGTTTTTATTACGTTCTCCTTTGACTGACATCACCACAGCCTCATGACAATGTTGTTAAAATGAGAGCTCTGATCTATAGTGGCCAGTCGTCATTGGAGGGGCGTCTTAGATGTAGATAACAGATACCATAGCCTGGATCATATGTTGCAGGTTCTGATACCAGCGTGGGACACAAAAACATGATTTGTGATGAAGTGAATAACAGACTGCACTGTGAGTCAAAGACCAATGCTGCATGCCTGGCAGTAACCTCATGCGTACCTTTCTAGGTGAATAAAGACACTGGCGTTACAGAAGTGACTGTAGAAAAAGAAAATGAAGAACGATAAGTTGACATTTGTATCGAGAAACAAAACTAAACGCCATCACTTCCATACTGTGTTCTATATTAGTGCTCCGCAACCTTTTTAACTTCACAGCATACTTAACTGCCCCTCAAAATTCCACGGCACACTCATTAGCCCCACTTTTAATTTGGAAAAGATTCTTACTCTTGATGCCACAGTGACTCGAAAAAACATACTCGTAAAGCAAACACAATTTGTTTTTAATTTAAAAAAAAAGGAAATTGCTAACTTTACAGACTTGAAAAGTTAGTTTTTAACAATGACCTCGAATTTCTCAATCTGCAGCATGTTTTTGTAATTCCTCCTTTGCAATTTGCTGAAGTTACTAAAATTCACTTTATTCGTGAACTGCATATGTAAGAAACGCAATTTTTTTTTTGAAGTGAAGTTAACATTCGGTAAAATGCCATTTAATTCGAATTTCCCATCCTTCTGTTGATGAATTTGCAAGAAGTAGATCGTCTGGCAGAGATAAAAATGTGCTTTGTTTGGAGGTACAATTAGGCTAAATTGTTCTCCCTGAATAATAATAAACTGTGTATTCCATACTCACACCATTTAACATAGGAATGATTGTATAATAACCTTGCATGTAAGAGTAACAATTAAAATGTCTCAACTCCAGCACATTTCTTTACTCGTATGTTTGTAATTCAGAATCATATTCATATATATATATATATATATATATATATATATATATATATATATAGATATATATATATATATATATATATATATATATATATGTATATATATATATATATGTATATATATATATATATATATATATATATACGAGGTCTGGTCAAAAAGTATCCGACCTTTTTTTTTCGGGGGAAAAAAATGATCTACAAGAGGTTTCTCTGGTGGATACAGTGGAGAAGACCTTCCTGCGCATGCATGAATTTTTTCCCTCCCAAAGACAGTGTCAGTCGTCTGCAATTAGTGTACGCGCGAGCTGTGATAGTAACAAGCCGTCGGATTTTTATTTGTCACGAAATGACGAAATGTTTTGAACAGCGGTATTGCATTAAATTTTGCCAAAAGCTCGGTGATACCCAAGTAGAAACAATTCAAAAGATTCAACAAGCTTTTGGCGATGAAGCCATGAGCATTACACAAATTAAGGAGTGGTACAACCGTTTCAAAGATGGCCGCACATCGGTGCATAGCGAGCCACGTTCCGGTAGACCATCAACAAGCCGAAACGACAGGTCATTCACGAAGTGCGGACTTTGGTCACGCAGAACCGTCGTATCACCATCCGAGAACTTACACACGAGGTGGGGATAAGCCACGGTTCAGTACAATTTATATTGACGGAGGATTTGAACTTGCGGAGAGCGTGCGCTAAATTCGGACCTGTGGACAACGGGAACTTGGCAGCTGCATCACGACAATGCACCCGCACATTCTTCGCATCTGGTTCAGACTTTCTTGGCCAAACAAAAGACTCCTCTGATTCGTCAGGCTCTATACTCTCCTGACATGGCTCCTTGTGATTTCTGGCTGTTCCCCAAGCTGAAAATACCACTGAAAGGGACCCGATTTGAGTCATGAGAAGACATTCGACGGCCGAGCTATACTCCATTCCCAAAGAGGCCTACCTGAAAGTCTTCCAAGCATGGCGGGACCGCTGGGAGAAGTGTGTGCAGTCCCAAGGAGATTACTTTGAAGGGGATTAGGGTTTCAGACTTCCAGGGGAGTGATTGTATTTTTCCTGGCCAAAGGTCGGATACTTTTTGACCAGACCTCGTATATATATATATATATATATATATATATATATATATATATATATATATATATATATATATATATATATATATATATATATATATATATATATATATATATATATATATATATATATTATACACATTAATAAAATCAGAGGCATATCTTCAATCCTACCTGCATGTCCGGAAGGAAGAGATGGTCATTCGCATCTTCAAAACAAAAACCATGGTTATATCACGAGAGGAAAAAATGCATTAGATGATGCTAGGAGAACAGTTCAACCACTTTACAGTAAATACCATGGAGCTGTCATATACTGGAAGAGCAGTAGCTGCGAGGCTTCTTCAGGCCATAAATCGAGGATTCTTCAGCAAAAGAGAATATGGCAAGAATACGAAGGTGGCTAGTGTATACTGCTCCACCTATGTTCCAGTGTTGAATTACGGATGCGACGCACAATATCCAGTTCCAAACCTCAGACATGAGACATGTAAGGAAGGTGGTCGAAGTAACAGACCATAGGTCACACCTCGAAACCTAGCCCATGCGGACCGCAGTGGAATAGTCCCAGTTACGGTTATTCGGCTACGTCTGCAAAATGGGACAAGATGGCTACCACGGCACATATGGGAAAGTCATGGATCCAGACCTCCTGAACAACCCAGAGTTCACTGAGAGGAATAAATAAGATATTCTCCGAAGTACGGAGCTCGGGACTGCAACCAGGCCAGGAGGAAGACAGCTGATAGGATACCATGGCGCTCTTTCTTGCTAAAATCAACACCCCAAGGTAGAAGAGGTGTGAATAAGTAGGTAAATAATATTAATAATGAATCGCTTCACCCAAGCATGCAAGGACTTTGGCCTCACAATAATTCTAAAGAAAACAAATGTGATGAGTCAGGATGTGGGTGTTGCACCAGTTATCACTATCGGTAATTATGAATTGGCAGTAGTGTACTACTTCACATACCTGGGGTCTACTATCAATGACAAACTCTCTCTGGACACAGAAATAGACATCCGCATTGGCAAAGCTGCAGCTACTTTTGTGTGACGATACGGTTGTGCGATCTCAAGTCCACTCCGGCAGGATTGCATTACATTCCCGTGCGAGTAATATTTTCTTATTTTTCTCTCTCCTGTCATTATTATGTGGCATATTTTATGCACCATTATTTACTCTCTATGCTAGATCTAGTATGGTGAAGTCTCTAACACTCTACACCCTACGGAAGTATCGGCCACGGGACTATCTTTAATTTTCACATGTTTGCTCTGAGCCGATCCCAGACAGAACTGTGATAACGCCATGTAACTTGACCGATCAAAACTGATAAGTTTTCGGTTCATTCGTCTGACCACATTTGATAGAGACGGTCATCTCTTTTGATCCCTTTGAACGTGACGGTCCGTCACTGGACTCCAGATGGCCAGCGACTATCCCTATGTTTGCACAAGACGTGAGATAATGAGGTAATCGCTTCCGATGTACGTTCTGTATCGAGATTACAGATAAATCTGTCTGGAAACTCAAGATTTGCAGACGATAGCATCGGGGCAGTATCAGTGCACAACATTTGTTTGTGAAGATAGCACAAGATGCCGGCGGAAGTATGATGCAACGATATGAAGAGGTCACGCGTGGATATCAAATTTAATATTTTGAAACACGTGAGGGTATTTTTTTAATTTGAAGCACCCCTACCCACGTAGTGCTGAACGAGATTCGATTGGATTTGTATATTTGAGAGGCCGGAATATACAATGTATCTCATTGGAAAATTAGGCGGAAACACAGATGGAATTTGAACTGAGGATTGTGAGATATAATGTAGTGAAATCAAAGTCAGTACACACACTGCAGCGCAAACGTCAGACTAGCGACTCCTATAAGCCAGGATTGGACTTAGAAATTCCACAATTATAAGTAACAGATCGAGTATTGGGCAACTTTGGCATTTACAAGTAAACCCACATTTTAAATACAAGACTGTAAACTTATAAGGACCAGGACTCCAATTACCAAGACCGGAACCTATAAATTTGATCACAGGTCATAGAGGAATTAAACAAAAGTTTTCCCAGGCCAGTGATTTCGAAGAACATCCGCCGTCAGAGGAATTAACTCTAATTTCCCAGACCACGTCATAGAGGAATTAAACAAATGTTTTCCAAGGCCAGTGATTTCGCAGAATACCCGCCATCAGAGGAATTAACTTCCCAGACCAAAGTAATTTCGAAGCACCTATACAGAGCTGTGCCCAGTCTAAATCTGTGCGAGAGTGTGTATTCCCAAAACTTTGTGGTAAGTGTAAACAATTTATTTACTAATGTGAAATTTGACATGTTTCTTGCTAAGTGGTTATATATGAGGCAGGCAACCTCAACATATGAAAACAGTATATGCATGAACAACTACTGCAAGAGCTGGTGATCGTTTATGGCCAGTGCGGAAACCCGACAGCAGAGGTGACCCCAGGACTCCGACTGGGGCAGTAATGAGTGATGATTACATCATGTGTACCTCAAGTGTAGCATATCATTTTTGAGATGTATGTAACTCGTTAATGTTGGTTCAGGCACACATCATATTCTCACTGTCCATTCACATGTTACCCGTTAATCCTCAGAGTAATATTGGTGAATTTTAACCAGCTTCTCGGAGTTACGTTGTGCGGACTCGATAATTAAATTCTTCTGAGAGTTTAACATTGGTGGGCGGACAACGGGAACGTGAGCCTTTTAGAGTGCTCCAAACAAATATACTTAGCAGAAGGCATTTGTTTTTTCTATTTTTGTAAAGTTCGTGGTTACAAGCCATCAGACAATTGTGGTACTAACGCCGCTAGTGTGAGAGAAAAGCATCCACCCTAACCGCCTGCAGTGGAAGAGAGTGTGGAGAAGGCTTTCGTCATCACAGAATTGATGAACCACAGCTGCAGGACTCAGCTAGAGTTAAGTTTCTTGTAAAATAGGCGAAAGCAACGGACTCACCTACGTCTCCGTGACGAAAACTTTTTTAAATCTAAATTTCACCAATCTTTCCATATTTATTTTAACTGTTAAAGACGAATTCGTTATTAAAATTGTTACATGTTGTTTTAAAACTAAACAATCATAGTCGCTTCAGTGTTATGTGTATGAAAGCAAACGTATGAGCCAGAATATTTAATATATATACTAGCAATAACCCGTCAAATTTGACGGGTTTTTAATTAAAGTGTGCTGTTTCCGTTCCCGGATGAGCAGATAGAAGTACATTCTTAGAGTGTTTTTGGTTTCTTTCCATTATACAGTGTAATCAAACTGTTCATGAACACCGTCATTTGAACGCTTTTCTTTTTTGATTGTAACTATTTTCGGGAAATAATGGAAACAATACAATTTTTCAACACGGTTGCATTCCTCAGCTGTGACCAACGTACACACGGCGAGAATTATGTTATTTTAGATTCAATTTAAAAGTTCTTTGATGACAACATTTCGTGTGAAGGTGCGTGGATTGTTTTCAAAGAGTATTCCCTGATAATAAGTGGTTTTAACAAAAACTTTCAAGTTTTCATTATTTGTACATCGGGTGAGGGTTCATGCACACCAATTGTTACGCACATTTTCCTTGTCGAGCGCTACTAATTTCGGGAAAGAATAAAAAAAATAAAACTATTTGTTTTATATAACACCCACGCCGCGCAAGTGGCACACCGTGCGTTGCGCACTTTTTTTTCTGACTCGAGTTAATATTTTGAGTGTGGCCGACCGACGTAACATATATCGGTAATTATGTTAGTTGGGATATTGTTGCGCACATATTCTTTTGTGACGCACAGATTACTGTTGGTAGGCATACAAATGTAATGTATAGCTATTTGTCTGATGAAAACTATTTATTTATGAATTAATGATTCTCAGTCTAAGGGACAGAACCCTGATTGTTCGATGTTGTATTCGGTTCTATGGGTTATCTGTTCTTGTGTCACAATCTGGCGTATGAATAATAGATTTACGTCATTGTGCATCTGGTATGACCAGAAACAGATTGGTCTTGCTTAAAATGTTTATGGCCCGAATTTATATTTATTCCTTGACTATTTAAGGTGATTCGGTCTTATATCTTTGTATCTTTGTATTTCTATGTCGGACTATTTTGTGTGCTGAACTCTGGGGTGAAAGGCCCTTCTGCGCATGCGTTGATTCTGTGTGTGGACAGAGAAGGCTGTCATGTCGTCGCTGCTATGGCTGGTCGATTAGAAAGTTTGATTTGATCTCTGTGAGTTATTCTAGGAAGGAGATTGTTTCTCTGTATGACTGTATTATCAGAGATTCTCCTAATGTCCATTGTTAATGCCTAGGAATGGCGTGCGTTATTCGCTTGTATGTGTTTTCCTAAAGCCAGGTAAAACCAGAACATTTTTTGCTGAACATTTTTGCTAAGCCTAGATAAGAGACGTATTATCGTGCATCTAGGATTGTTGATTACAGATGAACATGACATGGTATCTAGCAGCACTAGATTATTTGATGTAACCAGCCTTATGGATAGCAGATATGTATAGAAGCCCAATGAGGACATTTATGTACGAATTACGAATTAATTCTGCTTCATAATTTTCATCCTGGGTGAGCGAAGCTCACGGAGGAGAGCCATCTTGGATTCCCGCCATTGTAAGCGGATCATTATCGGAGAACAGAAAAGGTCTTATTATCTGATGATGGTACAGAGATCTACATATTATGAAAACCCACTACTGTGATATAACATTATTGCTATAAACATTGGATGAATTTACGGCTTGAGAAACTTAGCCAGGAGAAGGTTCTGTCAGTGAACCTTTGTTGATGTTTATGTATCCACCTTAACTGACGTGATTAGTCAGTTGAAGCATGAAACGATAGACAACCAGAATATTGAGTGCTTGCCTACTATCGTTCCATTATATTGACATGCCACATAAATGCACATCTGATATTGTCACTCATTTTTCAAGTATACGATGATTGTTGTGCCAACCTGTTCGAATGACTGTAATCGTGATGTCGAAGTGTACGTCCATTATTAAATGTATGAAACGTCATCAGTGGTCTGCCCTTTATTGACTTCAAGGTGTGATTGAGTGAGTGACCTGTCAACCTAACAGAACTATATACCCATTCGCGTTATTTACATCTACACTCTCACTCTATGTCAATACGGTCCCTTGTCAGCGCTCCAACACTTGACGTGCAAGGTGACCTAACTACTTAACACTGTGTCGGAAGAGTTGACCATTCATAACCTTATGAAAGCAGTACATCACCACAAAACGCTTTATCAATGTGGTAGGCCAGATTTCTGGGTCTAACCTGCACAGTGGACATTGCCAGAAGTCAGCTACTGATACCAGATCGTTTCCTGTGGCCGCATACGACACACGTAAACACCAGCAGTACAAGTTACAGTTGATGTCAGCGAGTAAGCAGTTTCGTTACGTGACCTGACCTGTCAGAGCAGAGGCAGTATCTAGGTCAGCGCTTGTTGACATTTCTGATACAACAGACAGCATTACACAGCAGGTTTAGTGGCAAGAATTAACTGTGTTAACGAGAAGTGCGTATATTTCAACGAGAAGTGCGTATATTTCAACGGTTGATCTTCTGGTGTTTTGCTCAAAATTGAACATTATAATAGTTAAAGCCAAAATGATTATTGTTAATTATAATACTATTGTGTGATAACATCTGAGCCTTCTGTGCAACACATTACATTACATTACATTATATGACATATATATATTTATGTTTAAGTGTTACATGTTATAGTGTTGTGTATATGTCTGTGGGCGGTTGGGTAAGGTGGCTGATATAAGATTTTCCACGTAATAGAGGGCTTATATTAGTGTTCTATAGGCGCGAATTTTCTTTATTGGAAATTTGCTAGCGACAATTTGTTGCTATTGTTGTTAGTTGTGACGACGTGTTTTTTCATCGTTGTTTTGTAATATATTGCTGTTCTTTAGTTTTGTTTTCATTTGTTTGTATTTGTAGGTCACATATTTCCTGTCATTTAGTTCTATACAACTTTATATTTATACACTGTGACGTCATTTGTGTTGTTTATTTCCTCGCGGTTGTCATCACAGGTTCTGTGATTATTTTCTTCAGTTTTCCTATTTGTTTATTTGATTTCTGCGAATGTTTCCATGTTGTCTTTCTTGATTGTCCTTTGTTTATGTTGTTGGTTGACATATGCTAGATAAGGTATATTTGATCATACACTACTAGCTGTGTAGTACGTTGTGGTATAGAATAAACTGGTAGTTTATTACTATTATTATTATTATTATACAAGTGAGTATACAAGACCTTATTAAAGGCTTGTCTCCCACAGAGATTGGGATAAAGGGAGCTGGTTATTCAAGTTTTTTAAAACTTGCTCTCATTCACGGTGGAATAAATTTCATTGACTTTTTCAGGTAACTAGTCACATATTGTTAGACATTATGTCGACTTTAGATTACTTTATTGAGCTAGGGAAATCCCTAGGTAAGACTGGAGATATGTTGGAAGAGTATGCTAACAGTCAATATGACAAAGCACAAAAATTTGAAATTGATAAACTGAAGGCTGAAGAGAAAAAACAAAAAGCTGAAGAAAAAAGGTTACAAAGAGAAGCAGAAACTGAACAAAAGAAAATTGATGCTGAAGAAAAAAGATTACAAAGAGAAGCAGAAATTGAACAAAAGAAAATTGATGCTGAAGAAAAAAGATTACAAAGAGAAGCTGAGGCTGAAAATAAAAGATTAGAAGCTGAGGCTGAAAATAAAAGATTAGAAGCTAAGGCCCAAGAAAAAAGATTACAAAGAGAAGCTGAAGCCGAGGAGAGAAAGGCAAAAAGGGAACATGAGGAAAAACTGTTAGCATTTGAGTTAGAAAAATTGAAATTGACAAACATGGGTAATGTTAATCAGTCATCTGGTGGTAATGGTAAACCTTTTATTTACAAGATTAAGCTACCAGCATTTAATCCATCCAGTGACGATATAACAGTTTGGCTAGATAGGTTTGAACGTTCTTGTCGAAATCATAATGTGGATAGATCACAATATGCTAATCAGTTATCAGAGATACTGAAAGGTGACACTCTGACTAGTTTAAGCTTGGTAGAAGAGGCTGACCAGGATAATTATGATGTTATCAGAGCAGCCTTATTAAAAAAATATCAATTGACAGAGGAAGGTTACCGTCTTTTGTTTAAGAGAATGGTACCTGAAACAGGGGTAGAATTCTCAGAATTCATTGCAAGGACACGTCTTACATTTAATCGTTGGATTGAGCTGTCCAAAACAGAAAAGACATATGAAGCCCTTATGGACTTGTTGCTCAGGGACAAGATTATGTCAAGTGTAAATAAACCATTCCTTGAATTCCTACATGAGCGTAAACCCAAGACACTAAAAGAAATGGAACAATATTGTACCCAATACGTCACTGCACATCCGGACGTAGCTATTAGCAACGCTAAGGTTAAGGAAAGTATGCCAGTTGCTTCAGCAACACCATACAACCCTAATTACTCACACAAATTTCAAGGACCACAAAACAGGTTTGATAAAAAGAGTAACTCGAATAATTATCAAAATCAAGGTAATCAATCATTTCAAGGTTCTTCTTCGAAGAACTGGAGACGAGCTGACAGCCCTCGATACAGGGGTTGCCACAATTATAGGAATTTCCGCAGAGGAAGTCATTATAGGAACTATCCAAGTCATCCGTCATGGAGACAACAAGACCATAATTACAGAGATACTCATTATAATGAACATAATGATTGTAACCATGAGAACTATGACTCAAACCCAAATAGGGGTTACAATAGAGGAAACAATAATAATTGGAGAGGCAATAATAAGCGAGGTAGATCGCAATACAAGGGACATAAATCACATTATCAGGCAAACTCTGCGCAGCAAGAGTCCCATGAAGCCTGTAATCAGACTAATGATAATAAAAACTCTAATAATATGGCATGTTCTGCTTTTGATTTTGGGAGAGCATCTCAATGCCCCCAATGCAAAACATTATTTGAACCAACTACGGTGTCTACTTTAAGTTGTGGTCACCCTCTTCCTGCTCTTCCTGCGTCAGTCGCGCATGATGGAAGAGGATCTCTTGTCTTACATAAAGGTCTAGTAAATGATAGCCCAGTCTCAATTCTTTTTGATTCTGGATGCACCACCATTGGTGTTAGACAGTCACTCGTAGATCCTTCCCATGCCACAGGCAAAGTAGTCAAATGTGTAACATTTGGCGGCACCTTAGAGAAGTACTCTACTGCTATCATCAATATTGCTACTCCTTTCTTTACGGGAGATGTGCATGCATGTCTTCTGCCGAATCCGATCGCTGATCTCATCATTGGTCGTATTCACGGAGTCAAAGAATGCACTCCGCAACAAATTGCTGCTTGGGAAGAACAAAATATGCAAACTGCTAATGCAGTAGTCACAAGAGCACAAGCTCTCAATATGCCTCAAACTTCATCTACTGAAGATACTGAAGTGCATAACCAAGATGATCCCTTGGTAATTTCTCGTGACTCATTTATAAAACAGCAAGAAGATGATCCCACTCTAAAGAAATTCTTCACTCTTGCAACAAAAGGTGATCCAAATAAAGATACAAATCGAAAATCTTGGATTACAATGAAGAATGGCGTACTTGTGCGTATGGTCCAAGACTCTACTACGTCAATGCATTCTCAGATTCTTGTTCCCAAGAATTTGAGAGTTAAAGTTTTGCAGCACGCTCATGACTCTCAGTGTGCTGGACATATGGGTTTTTCCCGTACTAAGTCAAGAGTTCTTGCGGCTTTCTTTTGGCCTTTCGTAAACAAAGACATACGGATTTATTGCCGATCTTGTAAGGTATGTCAAGAAGTCAAATCCAAAGGTCCACGCCATGCTGCACCTATTCAGGCTGCAGATATTCCTATTCGGCCGTTTCAGAAAATGGCAATAGACATTATTGGTCCGTTTAAGATCAAATCTGCCAGAGGACATCAGTTTATCTTAACGTGTGTTGACATGTGCACACGTTGGCCAGAGGCTATACCTCTGAAGAGCATTTCCACTGCCGATATTGCAGACGCTCTTTGGCTTATATTTTCTCGTCTGGGATTCCCCGGAGAAATATTATCAGATCATGGCACCCAATTGATATCGGATACCATGTCTCAAGTGATGTCTACTCTGAAGATAGATAGATCATTGAGTAGTATCTATCATCCTATGTCTAATGGGATGGTGGAACGTCTAAACAGAACACTCAAAAACTTACTAGGGAAGATAACTGAGGATCATCCTCAAGATTGGGATAGGGTTTTGCCCGCGGCCCTCTTTGCGTATAGAGAGGTCCCCAATGAACATACAGGATTTTCTCCCTTTGAACTTGTCTTCGGCGCGCGACCGCGCGGCCCTATGTCTTTGCTTCATGATCTTATAACAGCTGATAATATTGATGATGACACAAAATCTTCTTACGAATATGTCATCGCGCTTAGACACAAGATTATCGAAGCATGCAGATTAGCAACTTCTTCTTCTGAATTTGCCAAACAGAAGGCAAGGCAATTTGCCAATAAGAAGAGAACCTTACGACAACTTTGTCCTGGGGACAAAGCATATGTTCTGCTACCTTGTAGGGAAAACAGACTTCTTATCTCATGGAAAGGTCCGTTCGATATAATCTCGAAAATTTCCGATGTTGACTATATTGTCGATATTGATGGGAAGCATAAAACCTTCCACATCAATATGCTTACGGAATTCCATGAACGTCCTGAGTATTTGCTGCCTATTTTCCAGGCAACGGACGATTCCCCAGTACCACATGGTCATTTCTCATCCTTGTCAGTAATACAGGATGAAGAAACAAGTTTCTCGGATGTAAATCTCCCTCTTCCAGTGATTCCACTCCATTCTAGTGAATCATGGAAAAACGTTACTGTTTCTCCTAATTTATCTCTAGAGGAACAGCGACAAGTTTCTTCTATGTTACAAACATTTCAGGATGTCCTTACTGACATTCCTGGACACACCAATGTCATTGAACATGACATTATTCTAACTGACCATAATCCTATTAGGGTCAGACCATATCCTATACCTATACATTTTCAGACACAGGTCGAGAAAGAGTTGGATGAGATGATAGAATTAAAAATAGTCGAACCATCCAGTTCTGCATATTCTTCGCCGATGGTTATTGTTAAAAAAAAAGACAATAACATACGTCTTTGCGTTGATTATCGCAAATTGAATCAGGTTACGAAGTTCGATGCTGAACCTATGCCTTTACTAGAAGAGCTACTTACTAGGCTTTCTAAATCTCATTTCTTCACTAAACTTGATTTGTCAAAAGGATATTGGCAAGTCCCATTAAGTGAACGAGCCAAACCTCTTACTGCTTTTTCTACACCTAGGGGTTTGTTTCAATGGAATTTCATGCCTTTCGGCCTTATGAACGCCCCGGCTACATTCGTACGCATGATGCGTCGAATCCTATCTCATCGTTCAGATGTCATTGCGTACTTAGACGACATCTGTCTTTTCAGTGATACTTGGGAAGATCACTATTTGGGATTAGGTGAATTACTGTCTACCTTACGCGAGCATAAGTTGACAGCGAAACCCTCTAAAGCATGTATTGGTTTTAGCGAAATTTCTTTCCTAGGTCACCGTGTCGGTCATGGTTTCCTAAAGACAGAGGACCATAATACCAGTAAAATACTTAACATCTCTATTCCTAAGACTAAAAAGCAAGTGAGAAGTCTATTAGGTCTTATACAATTTTATGGACGATTCATTCAGAATCTATCCTCTATCATGGCACCGCTTTCTTCGTTACTAAAGAAAGGGTCTCCTAATATGGTCCACTGGTCTCAGGAATGCCAATCCTCTTTGGATAAGATTAAAAATTTGTTTTCAACTCCACCTATCTTAATGTTACCTACTACAGATAAGACATTTGTTCTTCGTAGTGACGCTTCATCCACTGGGATTGGAGCGGCACTAATGCAAGAGTACTCTGAAACTCTGCATCCTGTAATGTATATCTCACGAAAACTTAATGCGGCAGAGAGGAATTACTCGGTTTTAGACCGTGAACTTTTGGCGATGGTTTGGTCAATTCTCAAACTTCAAAGATTCCTTCTTGGCGCGCATTTCATAGTGGAAACTGACCAGAAAGCTCTTACAGCTATTCAAAGTAAAAACTTGAAGAGCTCGAGATCAACTCGATACGCCATTGCTCTTCAACCTTTTCATTTCTCGGTGCGAGCTATCCGTGGTTCAGAAAATGTGATGGCAGACATTCTGTCTAGATGCCCACATGATTCCACCTAACTGTTAAATCTTGGACTTTTTAATGTGTCTAACTTTACAACAGTTATTTTTTCTATATCAAAATATGTACACATTTGTAATATATGATATGGTGATTGTATAAACACCATGCGGGTCACTAATGTATATTCACCGCTACTCGTTTGATGATTTTTCTTTTGTCAATCATGAACTTATGGTACTTAATATGAAATTGTGATTGAAATTATTGTATGCATTGTGTCATTGCCAGTATTGTAGTATGCGTTGGTGACACCTCCCTGGAAATGTTTATACTTAGAGAAATAGTTTCTCTGAGATGTTGAGATATATTCTCACCGGTCGATCTATACTTCGACTTTGCCTTAATTTGGCGTTATAAATTGCTGATATTCCTCATCTGCGCATTATACATGCGTCGTGAGCCTATTGTATGTTGCTCTCAGATGAAAAAAAAAATGATTTTCATTTTTTTTCGGGGGGGTGTGGTAGTCTGTTGCGCACATATTCTTTTGTGACGCACAGATTACTGTTGGTAGGCATACAAATGTAATGTATAGCTATTTGTCTGATGAAAACTATTTATTTATGAATCAATGATTCTCAGTCTAAGGGACAGAACCCTGAT
This sequence comes from Oreohelix idahoensis, assembly GCA_024509875.1. Lineage (NCBI taxonomy): Eukaryota > Metazoa > Mollusca > Gastropoda > Stylommatophora > Oreohelicidae > Oreohelix > Oreohelix idahoensis. Next base: position 282,440 of record JAMPIV010008415.1, read on the forward strand.
TGTTCGATGTTGTATTCGGTTCTATGGGTTATCTGTTCTTGTGTCACAATCTGGCGTATGAATAATAGATTTACGTCATTTTTGCGTCTGGTATGGCCAGAAACAGATTGGTCTTGCTTAAAATGTTTATGGCCCGAATTTATATTTATTCCTTGACTATTTAAGGTGATTCGGTCTTATATCTTTGTATCTTTGTATTTCTATGTCGGACTATTTTGTGAGCTGAACTCTGGGGTGAAAGGCTTTTCTGCGCATGCGTCGATTCTGGGTATGTGGACAGAGAAGTCTGTCATGTCGTCGCTGCTATGGGCTGGTCGTTTAGAAAAATTTGAATATGGATCTCTGTGATTTATTCTAGGAAGGAGAGTGTTTCTCTGTATGACTGTATTATCAGAGATTCTCCTAATGTCCATTGTTAACGCCTAGGAATGGCGTGCGTTATTCGCTTGTATGTGTTTTCCTAAAGCCAGGTAAAACCAGAACATTTTTTGCTGAACTTTTTTGCAAAGCCTAGATGAGAGACGTATTATCGTGCATCTAGGATTGTTGATTACAGATGAACATGACATGGTATCTAGAAGCACTAGATTATTTGATGTAACCAGCCTTATGGATAGCAGATATGTATAGAAGCCCAATGAGGACATTTATGTACGAATTACGAATTAATTCTGCTTCATAATTTTCATCCTGGGTGAGCGAAGCTCACGGAGGAGAGCCATCTTGGATTCCCGCCATTGTAAGCGGATCATTATCGGAGAACAGAAACGGTCTTATTATATGATGATGGTACAGAGATCTACATATTATGAAAACCCACTACTGTGGTATAACATTATTGCTATAAACATTGGATGAATTTACGGCTTGAGAAACTTAGCCAGGAGAAGGTTCTGTCAGTGAACCTTTGTTGATGTTTATGTATCCACCTTAACTGACGCGATTAGTCAGTTGAAGCATGAAACGATAGACAACCAGAATATTGAGTGCTTGCCTACTATCGTTCCATTATATTGACATGCCACATAAATGCACATCTGATATTGTCACCCATTTTTCAAGTATACGATGATTGTTGTGCCAACCTGTTCGAATGACTGTAATCGTGATGTCGAAGTGTACGTCCATTATTAAATGTATGAAACGTCATCAGTGGTCTGCCCTTTATTGACTTCAAGCTATGATTGAGTGAGTGACCTATCAACCTAATAGAACTATACACCCATTCGCGTTATTTACATCTACACTCTCACTCTATGTCAATACGGTCCCTTGTCAGCGCTCCAACACTTGACGTGGAAGGTGACCTAACTACTTAACACTGTGTCGGAAGAGTAGACCATTCATAACCTTATGAAAGCAGTACATCACCACAAAACGCCTTATTAATATGGTGTCCCCTATTAAACTGGAAACGTTACTGATCTACATTTATCAGATATATAAATACCTAGACATATATTTACCTCTAAACAGAGCTATACTTTATAAGAGGGATTTCGTTGGATTACACCAACTGGGAGCTTGAACGGGCTAAACCATTGCTTAAATCCTTCACTAAAGGCGACGGACCATATACAGTGCGTTAACAGTTGTTCAGCCCAATGCAACATTGTTCGTGACTTCTGGAAATAGCTTGTGAATGCTCTCTTAAGGTAGAAGTGTCATTAATCTTCTATCTAAATCTCTGCCAAGAGTAATCTTGCGCGCAGGTAGATACCTTGGAAGCCAATATTAGATACTCTTGAGTTTTGGTCACTGTTGGACCACTACTGCAAAGCAGTGGAGGCAATCCGTGACACTTTGCTCGCCTCACAACGCGTGTTTGGGGAAACTCCAAACTCACAACAAAGACCAAAGCTGAAGTATATAACGCCTGCGTCACCAGCACACTTCGGTATTGCAGCGAGACATGGACAACTTATGCTACGCAAGAAAGAAGGCTTAACACCTTCCATCTACGGTGTTTACGCCACATCCTCGGTATTTCGTGGAAAGACAAAGTGACAAATGTTGAGATGTTGTCACGTGCTGGCCTTCAAAGCATGTATACACTGCTTAGACAGCGCAGGCTACGCTGACTTGGCAATGTCCGTCGCATGGAAGATGGTCTTCTACGAACAACTGGCAAAAGAACAGTTGGTCGACCGCAGCTGAGAGTCAAAGAAGTGTTCAAGAGAGACATGAGGGCACTGTACACAAATCCAGCAACTTGGGAGGATGAAGCTGTCGATCGCACCAAGTGGCGATGCTATCTACGGCGCCACCTCAGATTTGCCGAAAATAAGCTCTCACAGCAAGCAGAAGAGACAAGAAAACGTCGAAAATAAGCAGCTGAGGGCTGTCACTTCAAGGGTGCATTCCTGTAGTCAGTTGTGACTGAAGGGGCTATTAGATGAAATTAATAAACTGAAACTGCAAAGGTCTGCACATCGTTAAGTTTATAATCTACCAAACTGTAAGACACTGCAAGCAAGGTTTAACATGTGCAAAGCGTTATTGCGTTCAGTATTGAACTATTACGGAATTTTCTCTGTTCTGTATTTTCTCATGCATCGGTGCAACCATCTTCTGGTATTGCTCAGTAAACACATGAGCTAGGTCACGCTTGTGAGATTGTTGTATCTAAGTTTAACTTTACTTAACTGTAAGGCCATTCTTTCTGTTTGGTCATTGTTAATTTTTATTTACACATATAATTTTAAAAGAAGACTTTTACGTAACACTTTTTAAATGATTTTTTTTTCCTCCCAAAACCGGATGTTGCAACCAGAGTGCAGCCCCCCCCCCCCCCCCCCGCCCCCTCGTGGCCGCCAAATCTGATTGTGTCAAAGCGGTTGAATAGGTCAAGGTCTGGCCCTGCAGGCACCCAATACAGGCGCGCGTACTCTTAAGAATTGTTTCTTGTTTTTAAGAAATGCTGACTGCTGGGATAATTTACAATAGTTCAATCTGTTTGATTACTAAGTATCGTGCAGATTGTTTCCTTTTCTCCTCCAGTTTTGAAAATATACAAAATGCCACCCGGTGCCTCTTCAGCCTTTCAAATTGGCTTTTAACACGGTTTAAACCGAATAGCATCGTGAATAGCGAATTAAAGATTCATGTAGATAAATGCGCTGTTTCTGAAAAAAAGGAATACCGTAATATAAACATACAGGAAAAAGATCCTTTGCATCTTAGCAAATACTATTTTACTTTGAAATTTCTGTTTCATTTTTCTTGTTATTGTAAACATTTAATGATTTTAGCCTGTTTTATACATTTTGGCGCCTTCCCCAAGTCAGTGCTCAGCAGCAGGAGACAGTACCGTGGCAGCTGCGGCTTCACAAGAGTTGAAATCCTCTGAAGGCAACACGTATCTTCAACCTAAGAGCTGGTTACAGCATCCGAGCTGCTGCGGCTGCACATGTTGTGGAAGTGGAGTCGATAGAATACTTGATTATTTCACCTGACTTTCATGCAAAGAACATGAGTGACACAGTAAAATTCTGTTGACGATGCTGGCACATATAGGGAGTAACCAAAAGATCCACATTTGTTCTGTACAGAATCGTCCCTAAAATATTTGGCACTCTGGGCGGATCCTACCTTTGGCATCCCTCTGCCAAAAAGAAAAACACTTGCAAGCATATTTTTAACAGTAAGTACTATCATAATTATGTCCAATGGCACCCCTTTCCTAGCTGTCGCCAGGGGCGGACCGCCCCCCTCGTACCCCACTTAGTACGCCACTGGTTCTGGGAAACAGTTGTAACAGCTGATCAGATGCTTGAAGATGGATCTTGTCAGCCAAAGTTTCAAGATTATTTTGACAATTTTCCAAAATATGAAGGTATACGTCATTTCCATGCAAATTGGTACAAACAAAAAGATGTGACAAATATTCGTACATTCTACCGTCACTGACACCAAAAGCAAACACCTTTTTTTCTGGTGGGGTTTTTAAGCAAAACGGTCAGATGCTTGGGATGATAAAAAAAAAAACGTCGTACGAATTTTGCTGAAAGTATGCACAGAATTGACAACATGGAAAGTCGTAACGAATAGCAGAGAAAAAAACTGTACTTATCAAATTCCGTTTATTCAACAATAGAACAGTCTTGATTGGTGTTCTAAATGTGGAAAGGAGAGAAGGTAATACTGATAGGATAATACAGCCATCCATTGCCGTATCGGGAAGCAAAAACCATAATCCACAACAAGTACAAAAATCAGTGGAAGGAGGCTCTGTCACGTAGGGTTTATATTCATTTAATTTCCTACATCTTCTTCCTATTCTTTCACCCGATTTCTCTCTTTTATTATCTCTGTATTTCATTTTTCCTGTATATTTTTCATCCATTCGTTTTGCGAATATTATTTTCATATAATTCGCAAACTTTACCGGTTTTCCTTTCTCTAAAACTGAGAATCGCACCTGGGTGGTATTGCGTACATGTCAGTCGCGCTGGTCGGACGATAGGCGTGAATTTACAGCATTCGCTAGACATTCGTCTGAGGGTCTCTGGCCTGGGGCGTGAAAATTCACCCGAGGGACATGGAAAGTAGACAGAGAGTCTGCATTTCAGTAAACGCATGAGGTTTTTCGTCAGGAAAAACCCGGCTTAGCGTGAAAATCCACTCCGCACTGCAGACGGTGGTCTGAGATTTGCAACTCATGCAAGCCCTCGGCCACTGATGGCTGTTACGTCACGCGATAAGCGGACGAAGGTGTTATACGGACAGGGGAGACTATTTCGCTTGGCGAAATAAGATTAGGATCCTGTGTCCGATTTTTAAGATGTGGCCAAGTTTGAAACTTTAATTTCATTCTCGCTCATAGACTCACAGTAGATAGGTTGCTCGTAAACAGAATAGCTGTTAGCGAAGTATCTCAGTTTGTTTCGGCAATTTGTCGAACTTCTAGACTTCCAGAAATACTTTCAGCATTTTATTCTTAAGTTGTGCGACTACCTGTAATTCTGTGGTTGAGGTAACTAATATGATAGATATATAGATTTTGTGAGTGTTAAAGTGTTAAATCGCTTAATTCCTTTTAATCTATTTTCTTTAGCGCAGAAGAGAAATAAAGTGGTAGGCTATTATATTTTCTAGGGAAGCATTCAGTGGAAAGCAGAATAAAATTAAAATTTCTAGCTTATAACGGCAAGTGTAGCTATTTATGAATTTAATTTAACCGCTAATACTCAGTCGAGTGTATTTTTCTAAACTAACGTATAAACTCTAGAATCGAGCCTCATGAATGGTGACGGAATACGCACGTGTTCCTAATTCATGAGAATTGCTGATTTTTAAATATAACTTACGTCACGGGAAGTTTAAATGATAAGCAAAGCTCTCTGCTTGCAAGTTTAAATGTAAGTTATAACCAGTACATATTCTGTTTATTATATTATATGTGTTATTTTTCCTCCACACAGTGAAAGTTTTGGGATGACCCTAACTTTACCAGCACCTAGTAGTAGTTTCCATACTTGTGAAGAAATAGACAGTCCTTATTTTGAACCACGTGGGTTTCTTAAGTACCACTGGTCTAACAGTGCATATGCAACCCGAGTTAGCCAGAAATACTATATCCCAATAACGGGTTTTCAAAGACTGTAATGATAAATACTGGACCTTGGAGCCAGATCTTAATTTCTTCTAGAAAAACTCTACGTAATCTTTCTGCCTGGTGGCGCGAAATACTTCTAGTATTAACTAACATTTCCCGACTATATATATACATTTTTTTTGTGGACAAATCTGTGGTGTGACTAAAGTGAATCCTATACTGAGGGAAGGCACCGACCTGACATTCATCATTTCTAGAAACCTACGCTATTGACACTGTGCTCTGCTAACTCCCGCGCCTGGAATAATTTTAGGTGACTTAATCAGACATTTGAACAAATTTGCACACCCAAGTAGTCGTTCCCGGAGACTCCAAGTTAAATACGTCTTTTGGAACTGGGGACTTCTTGGCAGAAGACTGCATTTTTTTGAGTCTGTGTGAAGATCTAAAATCAGTGTGTTCCAAGAGGCAGCGAGCCAAGTCGTGAGTACATGTATGAGAGGCCATGGCGGAATGAATGAGTGTACACTGGTTTGAGTGATATTTTCACTATTATATCTTTGACACCCTGTTGCTGTCCTAATTTTTTTTTCAATCTGCATAATTTGTTGCTAAGGCTAGAGTTCTTGTGTTTTTGTCTTAGGTTAAATCAGATTTTTGTTTTTCAAACTCTGTGCATATAATTACGAGATAAAACAACGAAAACTCTTAGAACCAAACCCTATGTATCTGTGACTCTGGCGCCATCATCTGTTCTCTTAACGGGGCTGGGCTAAACCTAGAATTAACACTATAAGGGGGCTATCATCCTTGCAACATTTCCTTGAATTTTTATGACTATGTGTATATGTATTCTCCTTGATGTACTTTCTTTGATGTTGTGAGCCGATTTTTTCCTGATATTAAAATCGCTCTTGAACTTAAAAATAGTGTTTGGTCAGCTCGTTCTAGATAATATATATATCATTGTTATAGTTTTCCCACGTCTGTGTGTTTACCTGTCGTCACGTGTATGTGCGTGCCTGTGAGTGATAGAAATATACGTAATATGTATATTGGTGTAGTCTGTCTGACGCTGTAACAACTGTTGTAGAAGATAGGTGAGAGAGAGAAGAATTCTTTTCGCTTTCAGAGACAGCCACTATATCAAAATCTATCATCTCACGTGTGTGGAAATTCTATTACCTTTCACTAACTCTCATACACTAATATTTGTGTTGGTGTCTATTGTAAACATTTACAAACTCGTTGCAGCCATAAGACAACCTCCCTGTGTGTGTTTGTGATGCATTGGTGGATGATGGTAACTCACCTTATTATTTGTAAAATTGTACGATTCTTTCGTAATATGTCACCGAAACAAATAATTTTTTATACCATTGTATGGTGTATTTTGCCGGGTGTTGCGGCACACCATGCAGACACTCACGGCACACCAGTGTCACTTTTTTGGGTTTAATTCTTCTGAATTTGTGAAAAATATTATATGCTCATCAGACTCATCTACATGTATTAACTTTATGTACATTAATTTTTAAAGTGTAGTGATTAATTTATAAGCTGCAGTTATTGATTTAATTCCATTTATAATTTGTATTATTACAGTGTGTGTAATTCAACACAATATTTAACATTTAAACTGGTAGGAAATTATTAATGGGCCGCATTAATAGAGACATCATAGGAGCATTGGATATGTCTAGCTAGAAGATAACTTCCTTCACAGCTCTTTTCTACAGCTACCATCTAGAACTGTGCAGTTATCTACCTGATTTGTCCTGTGCCATCCCCACCTCTAGTTCACGGGTTCTTTTCTTCATTTCTGTGAACTATTTTATTATCTAACTTCCATCTCGCTACAGCCAAAACGAGACAACACTTTAGTTTAAAAAATACAGCTCGTCAGTCACTAGGTCTTTTACATTGACACATACCTTTATATAACGGACAGGCATTGTGTCTAGGATGAACGAAGCGCGCTTTGACAAAACGATGTAACATTTTATTATTAAAAGTCAAAATTCAGAGTGTCTACTGAGGCCCTTTAAAGGTGTCTACCTTTCGCTCAAGATTACTCTTGGCAGAGATGTGAGTTGAAGAATGGTGCTTCAGTTTTTGGGAAGCCTCATAGGAATTTAAAGAAATTAAGTACTACGGCTGATAGGATCCAGGCCGTGTAAACTTTTTATCTTTCCTGATCTTCTATGAGTTAGGATTTTGCTCGTTCTGATGAGCCCCTAATTGATTTAACTCGGTAAAATATTACTTAAACAGCTCTGTTTTAAGTATTTAAAATGACTGAGACGTACAGGTGCAGCTGACTCAAAATGACTAAGTCAACTATAAATTTATATATTTACAGATAACAAAATGAACCAGTCAGTTATCGTTAGCAATTGTAAAATAAATAAGGCTGGGGTGAATTTAGATAAAAGTCTTTAAAATTTCCTCACAGGTGATGGTCTGATTTGAACAGTTGTTTAATAGAGAGGTCACTTGGCAGCTTTGAATGGGTAATTAGCTGCCAGTAAATTGTCGTTTGGTTTCTGCTCCAGTCGATACTTGCTCTTTGCAGGTTATGGACTCGTTCATTCGTCACTGGTCGAGCCTGGAGACCGCAACACTTCAATTGTAGTATCGTAGGGTAATTACCTATACGGTACAGCGTCTGTTAAGACCCGTCTGCTGTAGGTGTCTAGCTTTGACTGCATTCCATTTATACCACTCACTTGTACCCCAGGAAGCACCACCAAGTGTTACCACCGACAAATATCATGAAATAAGAGAGAAACAAAAAACAAATACCCTCCTGGGTGCTGGGTTTCATGACACAAAATCAGGTTTCCCCCCCCCCCTTTCATTTCACTATCCATCTGCCTCAGAACTTTACCCTCTCTGAGCATTAATGTTAATTCCAGTGAGCGAAAAACATCCACTGTATTTATATTGAACATGTATACATTTACAAATACACAGGTTGAAAAGGTTAATATAATAAATATGTACATCAGTTCTATTATCATCCACTCCCTGCTCCATGTGGAACTCGGGACTACCTGTGCTTTTGGTTCTCAATGAGAAACCCGCATAAAGCAATCACCAGCTCTTGCAGTGGTGGTTCATGAAACCATCATTCTATATGCTGAGGTTGCCAGCCTCGTATGACTTGGACATCCACTAGTGATTTTCACATGTTAATAAGTGCAAAATATAGAATTATAAAATGTATAACTTACCCCTAAATATCTTTGGGAATACTAACTTCTAGCTCAGAGAAATAGTTAAGGCAAAATGATCAAGATGCCTCTTACACGTGGTCTGGGGTGTTACTTCACAATAGACTCCCCCTATGACTTAGTGTTCAGGTTCCTAGGATTCCGGGCTTTCCATATTAATAAAAGTAGAGTTGTCGTGCAAATTCACAAGACGCTCAAACACGTTGTCCGGTCCTTTAAAATGGAATCCTGATTCTATTACTTATTCTAGCTTGTCTAGCTGTCTTCTTGACGAGTTGAATTTCACAGTTCGGTAAACTCACAAGGTGCTAAATTATATGGCAACATTCGGCCCACATCCAGATTGCTACTATATGTCAAGGCTCTAATCAGAAATTTTGTATTTTTATATCTCAAATCGATCATGTTTACACTCATGACTCCATAATCTATCCCAAGTGATCAAGATGGCAAGATCTTATCCGGAAATGGTATATTTTCAGACAGAACCCTTGGTCATCCCCGAAAGTGATTGATTACCCTAATCAGCGAAAGATGGTCGCTAAGTCCCGACATGACAAGAATTGAGGGAAGGAAGTGTAAATAATAATCAAGTACAGGAAATGAGACGTAGCGCAATAATGTCGGCGATAAACATGAATGATAGGAAAAGAGAACAGACAATTCTGTCACAGAACCCTGTCACGAGTGGTTTGCAGAGTCTGTCTGAGACAAGACAAAAAGACTAAGTGACCCCTGAGATGAGACAAAAGTCTGAGTGAGGACTGAGAAGATAGATAAGTTATAGTGTTGATTGTGGATGGAGTGAATTATAGCTATCAGGAGTACAAGATCAGATAATGATTCTCCCCTCCTGCCACTCAATGACTATGTTTCTAAGCTATTTTCACTCCGCCTCTCTCTCTCTCTCTCTCTCTCTGCTAAGAGTAAGGAACAGTGCACGTTAGTGACTCCACAAACAATCAAGGACAAGTACAGATAATAAAGTCGTCTGATCCGCAGATTGATTGTCTAATTTATTATTTAAAAAAAAACTATGGCACAACAAGAAAATGTTTAATCACAAACCATCAAATCATTAAAAAATGCATTAACAAACTTGAGAGACAAACAATGTGTCGTAAATTTTATCAGATGGATAATAGATGTTTATAGTCCTGTCTGAGCAGAGGTGATAGTGATGACAATGTGAAAGTAAGGGGTACGAAATAGTTTTATCACGAGGTAAAAGAAAGGACAGTCTCTGGATAGAATAATTTATCTAATCCAGCCTATCTGGACGACGATATTTAAATCAGACGCACTTTCTCTCCTTGTACGAAAATACAAGTTACACTGCACTCGCATGCACACAATTCTGTGACAAATACGCACGAACGTGAAAACAAACTATGAATAACATATAATGGATAGGGGTTGACCGACACGATAACTAAAGGTTTAATAAAGTTTATTATCTATAGAAGATCACAACAATAAGCATATACATTACTAGATCATGGTTTGCAGACAAAATTGCAAAAGAAGAAATTAATCAAATAGGTTCTCCCCCTCTGGTAAAGGAAAAGAAAAGACGATCCCAACAGAGGTTAATTAACCCAAAAGATCAAAAGTTAACCATAAGTTATGAAATAGTCAGTATGGGAAAAGAATAGGTTCCTAATGTAATCTATCCCGTGACTACTCAGATTAGTGAGATAAAAAAAGAAAGAAGAAACCACATATGTATATGATGTTAACAAAAGACATAAGTTTCTTTCTCCGTTCATTTCAATTCACACCCATTCAGTGACCACTTTCAGACTTTTGCTTACCCCAGTAGTTGTCGCAGGCATTCCAAGGAAATACACTAATAAGTAATACGACTATTTAGTGTCAACTTTAAGTTTTGCCAAATCCAGCCCCAGACTCGCCGTAGTTGCTGACTGCAAATTTCACGGGAGTCGCTAGAGTCGGTGATTTAATTTGTCCTGGATGCAATAAGTTATCTATGCCTTCAGTTGGTTGGAGTAAGGTTCATGCGTGGTGATCGCCGACGTAGGATGAATAGAACATATATAGTTCTTATGTTGTCTAGCCTCAGGTAGCTGAGACTCTAGGTTAAGTTACACAAATGTTGCTGACAATATATTTCGCCACAGCTGGCTGATGAGATTGATATAAAAAAATCTGGTAATAGTTCTGGTCCAGTTAATGTTATAATTTAATGGTTCTATTCTGGTTTCTCTCATGAAAATGAGGAAAATTAGACCACACAGGTCACAGCAAGAAGCTCATCAATATTAAATATCCCTGGATGCTTATAATATTATAAGTTCGTATGATCATAAGTTCATTTGGCCATAAAAAAAACGCTAGTACTCAGGTTGATCAGCCTGGATTTTAGGAAAGAAAATATAAACCTTTAACCAAATTATCAATATCATAACTAACACGTTTTAAAATAGGACCTCTTCACCACTCCGTATCGTAAATTTTATTTGAGATAGGTCTTAGAAATAGTGGTCCCGTTAGAGTGAAGAATGAGGGTGAAGGCTCTATGATAGAAAGGGGTAAGAAACAGATAGTTGATTCACAAGGGTGCTAAAATGAGTAAGGACAGTCTCTGAGATCGGGTAATTTCTCCGATCTGCCTATCTTACGACAATTTTTGTTTATCTGTAGACTCCTAAACCTCTCCTGGTTAAACAATTTTTGTTAGTTACTCAACACTCATGTACACACACCAATATGGTGCTTCAAACACACATACGTGAATACAAACTACATATAACATATATGGGGTAATGGGTCGGTCAACACAGTAATATCAGTTTTATGGTGTTTATTATCATTAAACCAAAATCACAACATTTAGCATGGTACAGTCAAAAATCATAGTTACAGAAAAATACAAATAACAAAGGGGGGGGGGGGGAGAGGGGTTTGAGGAGTAGTATCCCAATATGCCCTTCCCGCTTGTATAGATAAAGAAACCCAGTCCACAGACAAGTGGTTATCAGAAAGAGATAATTTAACCCAAAAATAGATTAATTTATTCTGATAGGGGGTTTTACAATATTTGGTATGGGGTGTGGGAACAGAGTCCTAGTATTCTCCAAGTTATCCCTTGACTAAGCAGATTAAGGGAGGGGAAACAAGAAAAGTTAAGCAATCCCACTTAAAGAGAACAATACAAGGAATACAGTATAAGGATATTTACCAAGTAAAGAGAATTATAAGTTTAGCTAATATCTCTCATTCATTCATGCACGCTAGCGATGGCCATCACACATGTTCTCACACTTACCGCTCGGTGAATCTGGCACTCCATAGAATAACACAAACAGCAATTAAATTACTCAATAAACTGTCTGAGTCTTTTCCTTCGTTTTCCAGCCCCATACTAGCGGGTTTGGCGTTTAGCAAATTTCCCCATAATCGCTGGAAGGTGAAGCATTAGTGTTCCTTTTTGATTATCTAAAAAGTTTCTATGGGATGGCACTGGCACAGGTAAAGGCCGATAGTCCCAGCTCTATTGCCTAACTATCTGACCGCTCGTCTTTCCCTTTCGTCTCGTTCTGCGAGCGGTTTCAGCTCTCTTCTCTGTTTTGCACTGAGATGCTAGACGAAGGCTTGAAACTGCTTCGTCCGTTTTGGGGACAAACACTGCCTTTGATCGTTAACCGCTTTCCTCGTTGGACTCTGGCAATGCCCTACTAGGCATGGAGGACAGGCAAGGTAGGGAAATAACTGCTTATAATCGCTTTAGAGATTGGCAGTATGCGTGGTTTAACCTCCCCTTAGACAAAGCGATATCCTGGATGCACGCATGATAAACTGTCTACATATTAATTAGCCCACGTTGTAGAATTCCACGTTTCTATTGGCATGCTAATGAGCCCGCGTGGAATCCACGCTGACTATTGTGTTTCACACAAATCCAGGGGCTGCGATGCTATACGAGGCTACATTCCTATCATCTCACGGTTTAGGGACAGCTGAGTTTCATCCGTCACACTCCGTTATAAATTAGATTTAAAACACACGTGTCTAGCTTATTGTTAAGAGTCAGTTTGTTGTAAGTTAGGAATGTGACCTTTTTTATATTTCTTTTTTATATTTGTGGTCTAAGGGAGTTAACCAGTTTTAATATTTTCGGGAATAAGTTAGATTTAGTTGTTATCTCCCCTTGGGCTTGCTATTGTCTAGCTATATGCCCATATAAGGTTCTGTTCGTAGATTTTCTTAGAACAGTCCCAGTACGTTCCAGTGGTGAACTAAACTCAAGTCACGCGATGATTCGCGCCTGCGCCAAGGTTTTGGCGGGTCCGGAAGAATGCTTGGTTTGAGACAGTCTGGCTCGGCGGTTTGAGCTGAGAAGGTGTCCCGCCATGTTTTTCTGGCAGTGTAAAAGGGGATCAGAGTTCTTTGTGCATTAAATATGTTTAAGATTCCCCTTGATTATGATTCTGGCATTGTTCGGTAAAGCCTAGAAAATGGCCAGTGTTTCTTGTGTGTTTGTTTCCTGGAGTGCAGAGCAGGTAACAATACTCTTGAAGCCATTTGTTGTAGCTACGAACTTTACATTGTGAGGTGACTTACTCCCGGTGCTGGAAGTAGAGATAGAGAAGATTAACATTATTTATATAAGGAAGCCCGCCATCTATGCGGCCTATTTTTGCCAGAGATATACCTGACTAGTTTGGTCAGATGTGATGAAGAAGATTAACATTATTTATATAAGGAAGCCCGCCATTTATGCGGCCTATTTTAGCCAGAGATATACCTGACTAGTTTGGTCAGATGTAATGAAGAAGATTAACATTATTTATATAAGGAAGCCCGCCATTTATGCGGCCTATTTTTGCCAGAGATATACCTGACTAGTTTGGTCAGATGTAATGAAGAAGATTAACATTATTTATATAAGGAAGCCCGCCATCTATGCGGCCTATTTTTGCCAGAGATATACCTGACTAGTTTGGTCAGATGTGATGCAGAAGATTAACATTATTTATATAAGGAAGCCCGCCATGTATATACTTGGCTAGTTTTGGTCAGAGGTGATAAAGAAGTCATAGAGATATTATTTACACTGCACTGCTTGCAGCTCGTTGAAGAGAAGTCACAGAGATATTATTTACCCTACACTACTTGGTAGTAGATCAATGTCACTTACATGAAGTGCAATCTTGTACTATTGACAGTGTGTCTTGAATGTGATGATGTCCTTGTTACTGTGGCAATAAACTGTGAATAACCGTACCACAGTCGTTACAACCTTTCCTGACTTATATATGTAGATTGGTGTGTGTGTTATTATGGATGTACTCTAGAGCTTCACATCCTTCCATTGAGATTTATACGCCCACACACCATGTCGGCCACCTGGTAAGCCCGACCTGCTGATTGTTTACATCAGCGCACATATTACAGCACAACAACAGTACTTCCACAGCTAACCATACCATTCTCCAATATAATTTTCAAAAAAACTTCAACAGTACTGGCCAGTATAATCTACTTCAACATCGACGTCAACAGAGATTTCTACAGTAGTGGTGTCTACAGTATGGACTATGGTCAAGAAACTAACTTCTACAGTAGTGGCCAGCTTTAAGGGTCTGTTACCCATGTCATTCGCGTTACAAGATCTGCAGCGTATAGACATTAACATGGTTTATTTTCCTGAACCACCATTTACATCCCTATTGTAACAGCGGTTAACCAGCTCTCTGATGTTCTACAGTGCAACTGTTGTTATTACTTGAGAGTACACGGCGTTGCCCGGAAGTGTATTATTATTACAACAGTGGAATCCAGCCCGTGTTTCCTGGGCGGAAATTGATGTGCAGTCAAGATGTTTTCATCGTTCTCAGTCAAGATTTTCCACGGACGAGGTCAACATGCCAAGAAGCTGAGCATTCGAATATCTAGACCTTGCATCATTGGGTTGCTGTACCTCTCAGCGGTGGATCATCCTATCGTCCGACCGTCACGATATTGTACATCATTGCTGTTATTCTCGAGGCCAGGATTTTTTCGCCAGTTAAGATAAGTGGCTATATGTTTTGTAAACTGTGCCTCTGTATGTGTGGTAGTTAAGCCTTCCTCTCTGCACATAATATTTATATTACTTGTTTTTTTATGTTACATGTTTCTTAGTTTTATATGTCATATATGTGTTTATATTTCAGCGGGTTTGGTTGGGCAGTGACTGTCGTAGAATATCTCACTTTACCGAGGGTCTACGACAGCGTTCTTCAGGGACTTTTGCGAATTTCCCGCAGTGGACATCTCCAGCAAACATTTTTGCTGCGTATTATAGTCCACTGTGTTTGGTTATTTGTGATATATTTGCTTAGTTGTGACGAGATGTCCTATGTAGTTTTTGTAATATTTTTTCTCTGTTCTTTAGTTTTGATTAATTTGTTTGTAGTTGTCTGCCTCCCCTTCCTATCGTTTATTTCTTTACACCTTTTCGTTTTTACACTGTGTAGTCGATTGTGTTGTTGGTGATTCGCTGCTGTCGTTACATGCTTTGTAAGATTCTACTTTAGTTTTGCTTTGGTGTTTATTTGATTTCTGCGAACGTTGTCGTTGATCCTTGATGCTTTGTCTTTGTCTTTCTAGTTGATATTATTCATTGTTGTTATACACTGTCAATATTTGTATGCACAATAAGTATATAAGTGATTAATTATATTATTGATAAGTAAGCTATTGATACAAGTTCTTGGGCAAAGACTTGTCACCCACTGAGTTGGGACAATGTTAGTTATACAGGTTATTGATCTCACATAATTAGACATATGTCTACATTGGATTACTTTATTGAGCAAGGGAAAGCCCATGGCGAAACTGGAGATAAATTAAAAGAATTTGCACTTGCGGAATATGCAAATACTAAATCATATGATATTAAATTGCCTGTTTTCAACTCTGACTGTGACGATATCTCGTTCTAACTAAATAGATTTGAACTTTCATGCGAATCTCATAAGATAGAGAAATCGCAATATTGTGAACAACTTAGGAAGTTATTTAAGGTGAAGCTTTGAAGACTATAAGTATGTTAGAGGGTCCTGACGCAAATAACTATGAAGTGGTCAGAGCTGCCTTATTAAAAAAATACCAACTGGATGAAGAAGGTTATCGCTTACGCTTTAAGTCTCTATTGCCGGAGACAGGAAAAGATATCTCAGACTTTATATCAGATATTCGTCTGACTTTTTCACGTTGGGTGGAATTGTCAAAAATCGAAAACACATATGAGGCCATTGCTGACTTACTGCTTCGTGACAAAGTTATGTCATCATTTAGTAAACTTTTTCTTTCCTTTCTACATGAGCGAAAACCTCCAAACATAAAAGATGTGGAGCAATGCTGTCGTCAATATATCACGGCACATCCTAATGTAACGGTTAGCAATTCTAAAGTCGAAGAAGGTTTACCCGTGGCTTCTGCAAAGCCATATGGTCCTAATTTGCGACGTAGATCTCAAAGTGTTGATCGAAATTTTGATAGGAGAGATAATCGAAATTTTAGACAGAACCAGTGGGGTCCATCACGTAATGATCCTTCTTCAAGAAACAGGAGACAATCTAACGGTCCTCAAATTTTTGGTCCCGGTAATTATGGAAATTCTGGAAGAGGAAACTACAATAAAGGTTATCAACCCAATAATAACTTTCCATGTAGACAACAAAACCCATCTAATAAAAATTTTGATCAAAGGGGGAATAGCAATCGCAACGATGCTAACTGGAGTTCAAACCAGAACAATAATTCCAGTAGAGCAAATAATAATGCTTTCAATAGTAATAATAGCCGCGATCGATTGCAATACAATGGTAGATCTCCAAATAATGGATCGTACCGCCAGGCTAACTCTGCTCAACAAGAACCTCAGGTTGTGAATGATCAAGGTAATAATAATAATGGTGTCTCTAATAATATTGGTTGCTCTGCTTTCTATTTTGAGAGGGCATCGCAATGCCCGCAATGCACAACTTTGTTCCAACCTACTGCTTTAACTACCTTGAGTTGCGGTCATCCTCTACCCGTTCTTCCTGCCGCAGCCGCGCATGCCGGAAGAGGGTCTCTTACTCTATATAACGGTTTTGTGAATAATAATCCAGTCTCAGTTCTTTTTTATTCTGGATGCGCAACTGTTGGAATTAGACAGCCTCTAGTTCATCCATCTTGTGCAACAGGTAATATGGTGAAATGTGTGACATTCGGTGTGACAGTTGAGACTTTTCCGACTGCCATAGTCCACATTGCCACACCATTTTTCACTGGTTATATACACGCATGTTTGCTCAGAGCACCTGTCGCCGACCTTACTGTCGGACAGATACATGGTGTAAAGGTTTGTACGCCGGTACAAATTGCTGATTGGGAACGGCAACATAGCCTTACTACTTCTACCGTAGGGACTATGCCAAAATCTTCTCACGTTATGCATTCTGCTATTTTAGTGAAATCGTGCAGTATTGATGATGTAGCGGGAGGTTATTTAAAATTATTTATCGATGTAAGATTATGCCAGTAAAGAGTTCTGGTCTTACAAGAAATACCCCAGTCTTAGAAATAAGCACTTGTGTATGGCTATCATAGGAATAGTCAGACTGTGAAAACCCTGGCCAGATGGTAAGAAGTTGTACCCGGATTTAAGGCGTCTCCTCCCTGTGACTATCTTATGATTAATTATATTCTAGGGGATAAGTAAAATGAACATTCACTGAAACCACCAATGTAATAAGTGAATAATTCCTCAGGTACAGTTAAAATGTTTTAATATTTACACTAATATTCTATTACTGCTAGTTGGAACAGAGCATTGAAATATATAAATATATATAAAATTAAGTCACACAATTACTATTATTGTCTGTTTAGACTTCAAGATCTTAAATAATAAAGTTACTGAAATCACTGTTATTAGTCCTTTGAATTTAAGGATAAATGTCATCAGTTGACTGAGTTTCTGTATGGTTAATTATTGTTTTCAACTATTGGCTGTTTCACATGTACAGGTGGTCAGTGTCAAACAGGACACTTATCTTTCAACTTGACAATGCTGACACTGAACTGTCTTCTGTAAATATCAGACTTGGTAGACCCCGCTGTAGGGATGCCAATAACCAGTTGAAGTTCACTCTTTGGGGTCCTGTAGGGATGCCAATAACCAGTTGAAGTTCACTCTTTGGGGTCCTACACTGTTGTGGGATTGCCTCTGATGAACAACACAGGCTTCTGATACTTGACAGTCCGGTTTGAGTTATTTCATGGAACATGAAACATCATATCAGCCTTGGCTAGTATCTGGCTAGACTTGTAGCTGACTAGCACAGATGTCAGACCAGTCAGTCATCAGATGTCACCGTTATACAATCATAGTAAGTAAGGACATCATTTCAGTGATATAGCATTAATATTAACATTTCAATTAAGTGTAACTGACTAGCACATAAGTCAGACTAGTCAGTCCTCAGGTGTCAAAGTTATACAGTCATAGCAAGTAACATCATTTCAATGATACAGAATTAATATTAACATATCCGTAACAAACATCATCTGGTTTCCTCTGCTCCTATACATCCTTTTCTGATCTATAACTTGATCCTTCTAAATCATATCAAGTACAAATTCAAATACTGATGCTATTCTAAATCATATCAAGTACAAATTCAAATACTGATGCTATTCTTAGCATCTACCCAAAATTAATACATAAATAAATAAAGTGAGTGACCACGTGATCAGGTTGCTTTCTACTGAAACTGGCTGTAGAACACTCCAGTTTACCAGCTGTAAATGGGTACAAAGTTGTGCGCTCGAACTAGGGAAGGCAACGGCAGCGAGGAAGGGGACTAGTCACCTTAACCTCGTAAACTGGGATCTTCCATGATGAAGTTTCTAACACTTCATTTCCCTATGACAATCTCTGCCATGGGACTGCCTTTATCTTCGTAAGCGATAAAGCAATATGATAAATATATCTTCATTAGGCTGTGGGGCTATTTGTGATTAATTTTTGTACAAGCAACAATCATCCACAATGCACATGTTTAGATCATATTAAAAATACAATACATTATATCAATGACTATTATACAGGCATATTTTGTGAATTCTATATGAACCTGAAATAACAAATATTATACACGGTAGTTATCATAATTTCGCTTACCCTCAAACTTCAGATACTGGACTGAAAAGTGTTTCTGGCGATCTGCTCACAATTCATAGGTAGTGGCGAAACTCTGCCTCCAGTCTGTCTCAAACCTCTTTCGTTGTCTGTGTCTCCGTTTACCGATACGCTTTATATACGTATAGCGCGGACGTATCGGAGGGTACTGACGTCACAGCTTAAACCTAGGCCTGAAAAATCCTTCCCGAACAGCGATTTCAGCCGATCTGTGCGTCGACTGAAATTTTGCCTTTCTCATTCTCGGCATATATAATATCCATATTGTTCCATCTTATCTAGTTTTATACAGTTGATAATTCTCTACCTTCCTATCCATGTAATTTCCCAAACTGTTATTTGTTGATTTTAATATTTAGAACAGAAGTGGGTTTACATGCTTTTCCGCGTAACTGGGGCAGCCGAAATACGCATATATCTCCGTAAATGAGAACTTCCTACCGTTCCTTCTTATATGCAGTTATACACAATCCTTCCCTGTACTAAAATGTAAAATCCTTTTCATACTGATTCCCTTCTGCTTTTATTTATCCTTGGCGATTTCCTCTGTCTGATACACATTTCGCTGATACGCCGCCATTTTGAAAGCGGTCAATCGATCGTTGACGGGTTTATAAATCTACCTGAACACGTTTGCAATGACTTGAAACCAATTTTGCGACATAGCTCCCCATATTTTAAGCTGGATGATATCTAGCTTAACTATTGGGTACAAGACAATTGCAAATCGACCATTCCAAAGTCAGTTTTCCTTCCTTCTATCTTGCTCCAACTCTGTGGGATGGCGACTGAGAAAATCTGCGCCCACATTCTGTTTTCCAGGAATATATTCAATAGTGAAGGAGTATGGCTGAATCAATAATGACCATCTTAGTAAGCGAGTATTTGCATGACGTGATGAGGCCAAAAATGACAGGGGTTGATGATCGCACTGGACCACAAATGGCTTGCCATACAAATAGGGTTGAAACTTATTGATGGCCCACACCAATGCTAAACATTCCCTCTCTATAGTAGAGTAATTCTTTTCTGCCGCGTTCAACTTGCGGCTGGCATAAGCAACAGGAAACAGTTCCTCATTCTGGGTCTGAGATTTTTGCAAAAGTGCGGCCCCAATACCTACATTGCTTGCATCAGTCCGTACTATAAACTCTTGTGTCAGATCGGGTAACTTCAGAATAGGCCTACTAGTGAGTTTATGTTTCAACTCTGAATATGCATGCTCACACTCTGCAGTCCACTTTATTGTGTCCGGCTTCCCTTTCTTTGTCAGATCCGTCAAAGGTGCACATAAGGTGTTGAAGTCTTTGATGTACTTTTGATAGAATCCTCCTAAGGATACGAACGACCTCACATCCTTTTTTGTCTGTGGTCTAGGTGCATTCCTTAACTTTTCTATATTTTTGGGATCAGGAGCCATGTTTCCATGACAAATTGTATGTCCCAAAAATTCTAATTCCTGACATCCGATTACACACTTTGTTGGACGAGCAGTCAAACCTGCCTCTCTGAGTCTACCCAGTAACATTGATAGAGAATGTAGATGATCCTCACATGTTTCCGTGGCTATGAGAATGTCATCCATAAAGTTGGTGATGTTAGAGTTGTTCAAGGGTTCCAGCAATTTCCTCATCATCCTTGAAAATACGCTTGGTGCGTTTTTCAACCCGAATGGTAGTACATTAAATTCGTAGTGACCATCCGAAGTGCTAAAAGCCAGCATGTGTCGGATCTCGGGTTTGACAGGAATCTGGTAATATCACTTACTTAAATCGACCTTAGAGAAATATTTCGCAGTACTTAGCGTCGAGAACAGCTGATTGGTATCTGGTAATGGATCAGCTTGGGTTTCAGTGATCGCATTTAATTTCCGGTAATCGATACAGAGTCTGTGTTCTCCACTTGGTTTTCTCAACAGTACAACACTTGAACTGTAAGGTGATTCTGGCTTGGAAATGATTTGTTCTTGCAACAGATAATCAATTTCATCCTTCAATGCCTGTGCCTTGGCATATGGTATAGGGTAGGTCTTCATGCAGATAGGTGTTGGATCGATGACCTTCATATCACATGTCAATAAGTTGGTGCATCCTGGTTTATCAGTTAACACATCTGCATGTGTTTTAAAAACCTCTTTAACTTGCTCCCTCTGTTCCTGAGTTAACTGAGTACTAATTTTGACTTGTTCATATGTCTCAGTCGGTCTTAATGGATACGTTATTGAGGTAAGTGGTTCATGCTTCATTTCGGTTGCGATGGCCAGAGTCATCATATGAGCTACCTCCGTTGATGTCCTGTCATAATATTTCTTTAACAGATTAACATGGTACACCCTTTCTTTGCCCTTCTTGTCAATTTTGTAATTAGTCCTCGATATTTTCTCTAGCACGTTATATGGACCCTGCCAACCAATCTGCAGTTTGTTGTTGCTGCTGGGCATTAGAAGAAGCACTTTTTCTCCAACAGCAAGTTCCCTATCCTTTGCTTTCTTGTTATAGTATTCAGTATGTTTCTTTCTGGCTCTGCGAAGATTGTCATTAGCCAATTTCCAGCCCATTTTCAGTCGAGTGGTCAACTCATTTACATACTGAATTGATGAGGTGACACTTTCCTCTGCCTTCTCATCTGTCCAAGTCCGCAGTAATGCTTCCAGTGGACCTTTTATAAGCCGACCAAACAACAATGTGGCCGGTGCCATTCCTGTGGAATTGTGTGGGACTTCCCGGTATGCGAATAATGCAGCGGGTAAGTATACATCCCATGTTTCAGGTTTTTCACTTGCCAGCTTCCTGAGAATAAAAATGAGCGTACCATTGAACCGCTCGACTTGACCATTTCCTTGTGGGTGATAAGGAGAGCAATGATAATGTCTGGCTTGAAAAATCCTGAACACTTCTTGGGTTAGCTTTCCCTTGAACTGGGAACCATTGTCCGTCAATATTTGATGTGGGAAGCCTAACCAGGTGAATATGGTCAACAATGCCTCTACCACATGCTTAGAATCTATAGATGCCATGGCTACGGCCTCTCCCCACATAGAGCATGTATCAACTAGAGTTAAGATATAACTATTCCTTCTCTTAGTCCTATTGAGGGGTCCAACAATATCCACTGCAACTCTCTCGAATGGAGTACCCATGATTGGCATTTCTCCTAGATTTGCTGGTGCAGTCCCATGCTTGGGGGCTACACGTTGACACTCTGGACAAGATTTCACATATCGTTTGATATCTTCCGTGATCCCTGGCCAGTAATAGTGACAAGCTATCCGTTGACTTGTGGCACCCATTCCCATGTGTCCACTAAATGGAATAGCATGTGCGAGCTCCATAACTTTCTCCCTGTATGACTTTGGTACTACCAGCTGTCCATGTCCTTGAGATCCTGTACCAGCTTTTCTATACAGTAGTCCATTTTTCATATACAAGTCTCCTTTTTCTGGAGGGTTATGGGCCTTTGGCAATTTGCCAAAACAAGGCTTCAATGTGTCATCTTCTGATTGAGCCTGTTTCATCTGCTCTGGCTGAGTATTGTTAAGATTTTCCTCCTCGTTTTGGTGCTCGACCTGGTCTGGACTGCTGCCAGGACAACAGGTTTTACTGGGTCACCCAAAAATACATACCTACACCCCAATATCAGCGGGTATATAGGGTCATCTATCACTGCGGCTGTTATCACTCCTTCCACGTAGCGAGATTTCACATTGATCCTAGCTATAGGAAGTGTCATGGTTGCTGTTCCCTTAGTTGCCCCTTGTATTTCCACGGTTTCTGTGGTAATTTGATCAGTGTGCACTAGGGTAGAACTCACAACTGAGTCGAAATCCAGGCCGGTATCATATAAGCACATGACTCGATTGCCGTTCACGGTTACGAGCTCACTCACAGGGGGATGACAGAGGCTATTCTGACTCCCTGTCAGTTCCATCATATCTGTCCTATTCCCTGTTGCTAAACATGCAGCGTGATGAGGGGTTTTCCTTCTACAATCTACAGTGTTGTGGTTGCTCATCTTACAAATTTTGCACCACTTATCTCCCTGTTTGTAGGGTTTCTTTTCCTGAGTCTGAGGGTTCTTGTCCTTATTATCAAATCTTGGCTTATTTCTGTATGGATGATCCTTCTGGTCAAACTGGGTATTCTGCGGTGGTGGCTTATATCTTTCTACCTGCTTCCTTTTTGTTCCTACCAATTCAGCTTGAGCTGCTTGGTATCTCTCTGCACATTTCAAAATGTCTTCCAGCCTCTCTGCTCCTTGTTCCATAAGGAATTTCCTCATTTCTTGAGACATGGAATCTTTCACTTGCTCTAACATAACCATTTCTTTCAGATCCTCGTAGGTTTTCTGATACTTACCTAAACTACTCCATTTCAACAAATACGTTTCTAGCCTAGCTGAGAACTGGTTATATGTTTCTCCAGGTAGAGGTTTAGAAGTTCTAAATTTCTTCCTATATGCCTCAGAGTTCTTTTCATACCGGATCAGTAAGGCTTGCTTTAGTATTTCATAATTTTCCTGATCTTCTTTTGGGAGTTTCAGAAACACATCATATGCAATACCTCTCAATCCCTGGGATAACTTTAGACTCCATTTTTCCTTTTCCAGTCCATATGTAGAGGCTAGCCTTTCATACCTATCCAGGTACGACTCAATTGCGTCCTCCTTTTCAACAAATGGATATAGGTGGAAGTTCATGGCCCCATTTGCTGTGTTCTGAAAAGAGCTATTCGCAGAATGAGGTGAGCTATTACCATGGGTGATAGTCCCAGCCTGAAGTTCAAGATCAAGCTGTCTCATTTTCAGCTCATGGTCTCTCTCTGCTTGTAACCTCATTTCTTCTCTCTCAGCTTCTAATTTCTTGGCTTCTCTCTCCGCTTCTAATTTCTTGGCTTTTCTCTCTGCTTCTAATTCTAATTTCTTGGCTTCTCTCTCTGCTTCTAATTTCTTTGTTTCTCTCTCTGCTTCTAATTGCTTTGCTTCTCTCTCGGTGTACTTTTCACATTCCGTCGTGACATACCGGATCAGAGCGTCACCATCCATGCCAAGCTCTTTTCCCACCTGCAGTGTAGCAGACCTAAATTTGACCAAGTCAGCCATGATGTATCTGTAGTCTAGTAGGGCAAGTGATCTTACTCAAACTAATTTACTACAATATAATTAACTTAGTTAAAATTAAAATTAATTAAACTGACTTCACCATATATGAAACATCTTTCTTTATCTGTACTCAATGGTACTCCTAAAAATATAATTATTTCCTACTATGTTACTCTTTCCAAAAAATTTTACAAAACAAAATTTTCTACACAGCAGAAATAGAAAGTTGGCTCTGGAATATCAAAGATATCCCGGACGAGCCCCCACTGTAGCGGGAGGTTATTTAAAATTATTTATCTATGTAAGATTATGCCAGTAAAAAGTTCTGGTCTTACAAGAAATACCCCAGTCTTAGAAATAAGCACTGGTGTATGGCTATCATAGGAATAGTCAGACTGTGAAAACCCTGGCCAGATGGTAAGAAGTTGTACCCGGATTTAAGGCGTCTCCTCCCTGTGACTATCTTATGATTAATTATATTCTAGGGGATAAGTAAAATGAACATTCACTGAAACCACAAATGTAATAAGTGAATAATTCCTCAGGTACAGTTAAAATGTTTTAATATTTACACTAATATTCTATTACTGCTAGTTGGAACAGAGCATTGAAATATATAAATATATAAAATTAAGTCACACAATTACTATTATTGTCTGTTTAGACTTCAAGATCTTAAATAATAAAGTTACTGAAATCACTGTTATTAGTCCTTTGAATTTAAAGATAACTGTCATCAGTTGACTGAGTTTCTGTATGGTTAATTATTGTTTTCAACTATTGGCTGTTTCACATGTATAGGTGGTCAGTGTCAAACAGGACACTTATCTTTCAACTTGACAATGCTGACACTGAACTGTCTTCTGTAAATATCAGACTTGGTAGACCCCGCTGTAGGAATGCCAATAACCAGTTGAAGTTCACTCTTTGGGGTCCTGCACTGTTGTGGGATTGCCTCTGATGAACAACACAGGCTTCTGATACTTGACAGTCTGGTTTGAGTTATTTCATGGAACCTGAAACATCATATCAGCCTTGGCTAGTATCTGGCTAGACTTGTAGCTGACTAGCACAGATGTCAGACCAGTCAGTCATCAGATGTCACCGTTATACAATCATAGTAAGTAAGGACATGATTTCAGTGATATAGCATTAATATTAACATTTCAATTAAGTGTAACTGACTAGCACATAAGTCAGACTAGTCAGGCCTCAGGTGTCAAAGTTATACAGTCATAGCAAGTAACATCATTTCAATGATACAGAATTAATATTAACATATCCGTAATAAACATCATCTGGTTTCCTCTGCTCCTATACATCCTTTTCTGATCTATAACTTGATCCCTCTAAATCATATCAAGTACAAATTCAAATACTGATGCTATTCTTAGCATCTACCCAAAATTAATACATAAAAAAATAAAGTGAGTGACCACGTGATCAGGTTGCTTTCTACTGAAACTGGCTGTAGATCACTCCAGTTTACCAGCTGTAAATGGGTACAAAGTTGTGCGCTCGAACTAGGGAAGGCAACGGCAGCGAGGAAGGGGACTAGTCACCTTAACCTCGTAAACTGGGATCTTCCATGATGAAGTTTCTAACACTTCATTTCCCTATGACAATCTCTGCCATGGGACTGCCTTTATCTTCGTAAGCGATAAAGCAATATGATAAATATATCTTCATTAGGCTGTGGGGCTATTTGTGATTAATTTTTGTACAAGCAACAATCATCCACAATGCACATGTTTAGATCATATTAAAAATACAATACATTATATCAATGACTATTATACAGGCATATTTTGTGAATTCTATATGAACCTGAAATAACAAATATTATACACGGTAGTTATCATAATTTCGCTTACCCTCAGACTTCAGATACTGGACTGAAAAGTGTTTCTGGCGATCCGCTCACAATTCATAGGTAGTGGCGAAACTCTGCCTCCAGTCTGTCTCAAACCTCTTTCGTTGTCTGTGTCTCCGTTTACCGATACGCTTTATATACGTATAGCGCGGACGTATCGGAGGGTACTGACGTCACAGCTTAAACCTAGGCCTGAAAAATCCTTCCCGAACAGCGATTTCAGCCGATCTGTGCGTCGACTGAAATTTTGCCTTTCTCATTCTCGGCATATATAATATCCATATTGTTCCATCTTATCTAGTTTTATACAGTTGATAATTCTCTACCTTCCTATCCATGTAATTTTCCAAACTGTTATTTGTTGATTTTAATATTTAGAACAGAAGTGGGTTTCATGCTTTTCCGCGTAACTGTGGGCAGCCGAAATACGCATATATCTCCGTAAATGAGAACTTCCTACCGTTCCTTCTTATATGCAGTTAAACACAATCCTTCCCTGTACTAAAATGTAAAATCCTTTTCATACTGATTCCCTTCTGCTTTTTTTATCCTTGGCGATTTCCTCTGTCTGATACACATTTCGCTGATACGCCGCCATTTTGAAAGCGGTCAATCGATCGTTGACGGGTTTATAAATCTACCTGAACACGTTTGCAATGACTTGAAACCAATTTTGCGACATAGCTCCCCCATATTTTAAGCTGGATGATATCTAGCTTAACTATTGGGTACAAGACAATTGCAAATCGACCATTCCAAAGTCAGTTTTCCTTCCTTCTATCTTGCTCCAACTCTGTGGGATGGCGACTGAGAAAATCTGCGCCCACATTCTGTTTTCCAGGAATATATTCAATAGTGAAGGAGTATGGCTGAATCAATAATGACCATCTTAGTAAGCGAGTATTTGCATGACGTGATGAGGCCAAAAATGACAGGGGTTGATGATCGCACTGGACCACAAATGGCTTGCCATACAAATAGGGTTGAAACTTATTGATGGCCCACACCAATGCTAAACATTCCCTCTCTATAGTAGAGTAATTCTTTTCTGCCGCGTTCAACTTGCGGCTGGCATAAGCAACAGGAAACAGTTCCTCATTCTGGGTCTGAGATTTTTGCAAAAGCGCGGCCCCAATTCCTACATTGCTTGCATCAGTCCGTACTATAAACTCTTGTGTCAGATCGGGTAACTTCAAAATAGGCCTACTAGTGAGTTTATGTTTCAACTCTGAATATGCATGCTCACACTCTGCAGTCCACTTTATTGTGTCCGGCTTCCCTTTCTTTGTCAGATCCGTCAAAGGTGCACATAAGGTGTTGAAGTCTTTGATGTACTTTTGATAGAATCCTCCTAAGGATACGAACGACCTCACATCCTTTTTTGTCTGTGGTCTAGGTGCATTCCTTAACTTTTCTATATTTTTGGGATCAGGAGCCATGTTTCCATGACAAATTGTATGTCCCAAAAATTCTAATTCCTGACATCCGATTACACACTTTGTTGGACGAGCAGTCAAACCTGCCTCTCTGAGTCTACCCAGTAACATTGATAGAGAATGTAGATGATCCTCACATGTTTCCGTGGCTATGAGAATGTCATCCATAAAGTTGGTGATGTTAGAGTTGTTCAAGGGTTCCAGCAATTTCCTCATCATCCTTGAAAATACGCTTGGTGCGTTTTTCAACCCGAATGGTAGTACATTAAATTCGTAGTGACCATCCGAAGTGCTAAAAGCCAGCATGTGTCGGATCTCGGGTTTGACAGGAATCTGGTAATATCACTTACTTAAATCGACCTTAGAGAAATATTTCGCAGTACTTAGCGTCGAGAACAGCTGATTGGTATCTGGTAATGGATCAGCTTGGGTTTCAGTGATCGCATTCAATTTCCGGTAATCGATACAGAGTCTGTGTTCTCCACTTGGTTTTCTCAACAGTGCAACACTTGAACTGTAAGGTGATTCTGACTTGGAAATGATTTGTTCTTGCAACAGATAATCAATTTCATCCTTCAATGCCTGTGCCTTGGCATATGGTATAGGGTAGGTCTTCATGCAGATAGGTGTTGGATCGATGACCTTCATATCATATGTCAATAAGTTGGTGCATCCTGGTTTATCAGTTAACACATCTGCATGTGTTTTAAAAACCTCTTTAACTTGCTCCCTCTGTTCCTGAGTTAACTGAGTACTAATTTTGACTTGTTCATATGTCTCAGTCGGTCTTAATGGATACTTTATTGAGGTAAGTGGTTCATGCTTCATTTCGGTTGCGATGGCCAGAGTCATCATATGAGCTACCTCCGTTGATGTCCTGTCATAATATTTCTTTAACAGATTAACATGGTACACCCTTTCTTTGCCCTTCTTGTCAATTTTGTAATTAGTCCTCGATATTTTCTCTAGCACGTTATATGGACCCTGCCAACCAATCTGCAGTTTGTTGTTACTGCTGGGCAATAGAAGAAGCACTTTTTCTCCAACAGCAAGTTCCCTATCCTTTGCTTTCTTGTTATAGTATTCAGTATGTTTCTTTCTGGCTCTGCGAAGATTGTCATTAGCCAATTTCCAGCCCATTTTCAGTCGAGTGGTCAACTCATTTACATACTGAATTGATGAGGTGACACTTTCCTCTGCCTTCTCATTTGTCCAAGTCCGCAGTAATGCTTCCAGTGGACCTTTTATAAGCCGACCAAACAACAATGTGGCCGGTGCCATTCCTGTGGAATTGTGTGGGACTTCCCGGTATGCGAATAATGCAGCGGGTAAGTATACATCCCATGTTTCAGGTTCTTCACTTGCCAGCTTCCTGAGAATAAAAATGAGCGTACCATTGAACCGCTCGACTTGACCATTTCCTTGTGGGTGATAAGGAGAGCAATGATAATGTCTGGCTTGAAAATCCTGAACACTTCTTGGGTTAGCTTTCCCTTGAACTGGGAACCATTGTCCGTCAATATTTGATGTGGGAAGCCTAACCGGGTGAATATGGTCAACAATGCCTCTACCACATGCTTAGAATCTATAGATGCCATGGCTACGGCCTCTCCACACATAGAGCATGTATCAACTAGAGTTAAGATATAACTATTCCTTCTCTTAGTCCTATTGAGGGGTCCAACAATATCCACTGCAACTCTCTCGAATGGAGTACCCATGATTGGCATTTCTCCTAGAGTTGCTGGTGCAGTCCCATGCTTGGGGGCTACACGTTGACACTCTGGACAAGATTTCACATATCGTTTGATATCTTCCGTGATCCCTGGCCAGTAATAGTGACAAGCTATCCGTTGACTTGTGGCACCAATTCCCATGTGTCCACTAAATGGAATAGCATGTGCGAGCTCCATAACTTTCTCCCTGTATGACTTTGGTACTACCAGCTGTCCATGTCCTTGAGGTCCTGTACCAGCTTTTCTATACAGTAGTCCATTTTTCATATACAAGTCTCCTTTTTCTGGAGGGTTATGGGCCTTTGGCAATTTGCCAAAACAAGGCTTCATGTGTCATCTTCTGATTGAGCCTGTTTCATCTGCTCTGGCTGAGTATTGTTAAGATTTTCCTCCTCGTTTTTGGTGCTCGACCTGGTCTGGACTGCTGCCAGGACAACAGGTTTTACTAGGTCACCCAAAAATACATACCTACACCCCAATATCAGCGGGTATATAGGGTCATCTATCACTGCGGCTGTTATCACTCCTTCCACGTAGCGAGATTTCACATTGATCCTAGCTATAGGAAGTGTCATGGTTGCTGTTCCCTTAGTTGCCCCTTGTATTTCCACGGTTTCTGTGGTAATTTGATCAGAGTGCACTAGGGTTGAACTCACAACTGAGTCGAAATCCAGGCCGGTATCATATAAGCACATGACTCGATTGCCGTTCACGGTTACGAGCTCACTCACAGGGGGATGACGGAGGCTATTCTGACTCCCTGTCAGTTCCATCATATCTGTCCTATTCCCTGTTGCTAAACATGCAGCGTGATGAGGGGTTTTCCTTCTACAATCTACAGTGTTGTGGTTGCTCATCTTACAAATTTTGCACCACTTATCTCCCTGTTTGTAGGGTTTCTTTTCCTGAGTCTGAGGGTTCTTGTCCTTATTATCAAATCTTGGCTTATTTCTGTATGGATGATCCTTCTGGTCAAACTGGGTATTCTGCGGTGGTGGCTTATATCCTTCTACCTGCTTCCTTTTTGTTCCTACCAATTCAGCTTGAGCTGCTTGGTATCTCTCTGCACATTTCAAAATGTCTTCCAGCCTCTCTGCTCCTTGTTCCATAAGGAATTTCCTCATTTCTTGAGACATGGAATCTTTCACTTGCTCTAACATAACCATTTCTTTCAGATCCTTGTAGGTTTTCTGATACTTACCTAAACTACTCCATTTCAACAAATACGTTTCTAGCCTAGCTGAGAACTGGTTATATGTTTCTCCAGGTAGAGGTTTAGAAGTTCTAAATTTCTTCCTATATGCCTCAGAGTTCTTTTCATACCGGATCAGTAAGGCTTGCTTTAGTATTTCATAATTTTCCTGATCTTCTTTTGGGAGTTTCAGAAACACATCATATGCAATACCTCTCAATCCCTGGGATAACTTTAGACTCCATTTTTCCTTTTCCAGTCCATATGTAGAGGCTAGCCTTTCATACCTATCCAGGTACGACTCAATTGCGTCCTCCTTTTCAACAAATGGATCTAGGTGGAAGTTCATGGCCCCATTTGCTGTGTTCTGAAAAGAGCTATTCGCAGAATGAGGTGAGCTATTACCATGGGTGATAGTCCCAGCCTGAAGTTCAAGATCAAGCTGTCTCATTTTCAGCTCATGGTCTCTCTCTGCTTGTTACCTCCTTTCTTCTCTCTCAGCTTCTAATTTCTTGGCTTCTCTCTCCGCTTCTAATTTCTTGGCTTCTCTCTCTGCTTCTAATTCTAATTTCTTGGCTTCTCTCTCTGCTTCTAATTTCTTGGCTTCTCTCTCTGCTTTTAATTTCTTGGCTTCTCTCTCTGCTTACTAATTTCTTTGTTTCTCTCTCTGCTTCTAATTGCTTTGCTTCTCTCTCGGTGTACTTTTCACATTTAGTCGTGACATACCGGATCAGAGCGTCACCATCCATGCCAAGCTCTTTTCCCACCTGCAGTGTAGCAGACCTAAATTTGACCAAGTCAGCCATGATGTATCTGTAGTCTAGTAGGGCAAGTGATCTTACTCAAACTAATTTACTACAATATAATTAACTTAGTTAAAATTAAAGTTAATTAAACTGACTTCGCCATATATGAAACAGCTTTCTTTATCTGTACTCAATGGTACTCCTAAAAATATAATTATTTCCTTCTATGTTACTCTTTCCAGAAAATTTTACAAAACAAAATTTTCTACACAGCAGAAATAGAAAGTTGGCTCTGGAATATCAAAGATATCCCGGACGAGCCCCCACTGTAGCGGGAGGTTATTCAAAATTATTTATCTATGTAAGATTATGCCAGTAAAGAGTTCTGGTCTTACAAGAAATACCCCAGTCTTAGAAATAAGCACTGGTGTATGGCTATCATAGGAATAGTCAGACTGTGAAAACCCTGGCCAGATGGTAAGAAGTTGTACCCGGATTTAAGGCGTCTCCTCCCTGTGACTATCTTATGATTAATTATATTCTAGGGGATAAGTAAAATGAACATTCACTGAAACCACAAATGTAATAAGTGAATAATTCATCAGGTACAGTTAAAATGTTTTAATATTTACACTAATATTCTATTACTGCTAGTTGGAACAGAGCATTGAAATATATAAATATATATAAAATTAAGTCACACAATTACTATTATTGTCTGTTTAGACTTCAAGATCTTAAATAATAAAGTTACTGAAATCACTGTTATTAGTCCTTTGAATTTAAGGATAACTGTCATCAGTTGACTGAGTTTCTGTATGGTTAATTATTGTTTTCAACTATTGGCTGTTTCACATGTATAGGTGGTCAGTGTCAAACAGGACACTTATCTTTCAACTTGACAATGCTGACACTGAACTGTCTTCTGTAAATATCAGACTTGGTAGACCCCGCTGTAGGGATGCCAATAACCAGTTGAAGTTCACTCTTTGGGGTCCTACACTGTTGTGGGATTGCCTCTGATGAACAACACAGGCTTCTGATACTTGACAGTCTGGTTTGAGTTATTTCATGGAACCTGAAACATCATATCAGCCTTGGCTAGTATCTGGCTAGACTTGTAGCTGACTAGCACAGATGTCAGACCAGTCAGTCATCAGATGTCACCGTTATACAATCATAGTAAGTAAGGACATCATTTCAGTGATATAGCATTAATATTAACATTTCAATTAAGTGTAACTGACTAGCACATAAGTCAGACTAGTCAGTCCTCAGGTGTCAAAGTTATACAGTCATAGCAAGTAACATCATTTCAATGATACAGAATTAATATTAACATATCCGTAATAAACATCATCTGGTTTCCTCTGCTCCTATACATCCTTTTCTGATCTATAACTTGATCCTTCTAAATCATATCAAGTACAAATTCAAATACTGATGCTATTCTTAGCATCTACCCAAAATTAATACATAAATAAATAAAGTGAGTGACCACGTGATCAGGTTCTTTCTACTGAAACTGGCTGTAGATCACTCCAGTTTACCAGCTGTAAATGGGTACAAAGTTTGCGCTCGAACTAGGGAAGGCAACGGCAGCGAGGAAGGGGACTAGTCACCTTAACCTCGTAAACTGGGATCTTCCATGATGAAGTTTCTAACACTTCATTTCCCTATGACAATCTCTGCCATGGGACTGCCTTTATCTTCGTAAGCGATAAAGCAATATGATAAATATATCTTCATTAGGCTGTGGGGCTATTTGTGATTAATTTTTGTACAAGCAACAATCATCCACAATGCACATGTTTAGATCATATTAAAAATACAATACATTATATCAATGACTATTATACAGGCATATTTTGTGAATTCTATATGAACCTGAAATAACAAATATTATACACGGTAGTTATCATAATTTCGCTTACCCTCAGACTTCAGATACTGGACTGAAAAGTGTTTCTGGCGATCCGCTCACAATTCATGGGTAGTGGCGAAACTCTGCCTCCAGTCTGTCTCAAACCTCTTTCGTTGTCTGTGTCTCCGTTTACCGATACGCTTTATATACGTATAGCGCGGACGTATCGGAGGGTACTGACGTCACAGCTTAAACCTAGGCCTGAAAAATCCTTCCCGAACAGCGATTTCAGCCGATCTGTGCGTCGACTGAAATTTTGCCTTTCTCATTCTCGGCATATATAATATCCATATTGTTCCATCTTATCTAGTTTTATACAGTTGATAATTCTCTACCTTCCTATCCATGTAATTTCCCAAACTGTTATTTGTTGATTTTAATATTTAGAACAGAAGTGGGTTTACATGCTTTTCCGCGTAACTGTGGGCAGCCGAAATATGCATATATCTTCGTAAATGAGAACTTCCTACCGTTCCTTCTTATATGCAGTTATACACAATCCTTCCCTGTACTAAAATGTAAAATCCTTTTCATACTGATTCCCTTCTGCTTTTATTTATCCTTGGCGATTTCCTCTGTCTGATACACATTTCGCTGATACGCCGCCATTTTGAAAGCGGTCAATCGATTGTTGACGGGTTTATAAATCTACCTGAACACGTTTGCAATGACTTGAAACCAATTTTGCGACAGATGATACAACTGTTCATTATACTATTGTTAGTGCTTCTTTTAGCCCAGTCCGACATACTTCGGTACGTCGCAACTCTAACTTTCATTCCTTTTTAACTACTATTGTAGAAGAGGATCCTTCGATTTTGTCGGGCTCAGATACTGACTGTGTCGCTGCGACTGAATCTGTATCCGGTCGTGTTGATTGCAACCTCTTTGCTGCAATGACTAGTGTTTGTGCTGCTACATGTGCGAACTTAATTGTTTGTGCATACCTATACTTTTTGACTTTCTTTACCTTTCTTATTGGGCCGGTTAGCTCAGTATCTTCGTCCTTTACGACTTTTTGTCGCACTTACAACTTTTCTTTTAAACTTCGACGTATGTCCAAGTTTACTGCTGTCGGTTTTTGCATCTTTATTGTATGCCTCTTGCTTTCTTCCTTGACCAGTACACAGGTTATGACTTCATTTCCGCCTGTGAGAGATACGCAGTGGTCAACTGCATTTACTTTGTCTTGCAAAAAATCCAAGATGGTTAACCATCATGACGCTCTCAGTCATCATTACCATCTTCTAGATTTGCCTTTTGACGTGGGTATCATGTGTATTCTCACGACTATTCTCTACATCATTATACACTGTTATACATTAACACTCTGATAGTACATTTGCTTGACCTTATTTAAATTCATGATTGTAAATTGGTTGATTTAATTTCTCTGCTACCGTCTCTGGTGTAACGGAGGAAGGTTTGATTATATACATACAGGGGCCGTAAGTCTACACGGCCACATTTAATAGATAAAAATGTAGGATTGACTATTGTATATTTTATAATCCTACGGTTATCAAAAAGAGATTCTCATTTGTATTGTTTCACAGCGTAAACTTGTTGATGTGACTTGACGCTGTTATATGGAGTGTCTCATCAGTTTTCCAGTTATTTCAACATTTGACGTCCCTGTTTTCCATTGGACTGTGGACGAAGCGTTAGACGTGTGTGATACCCTCTGGAGTACAGAATGGTTTTGGACTTCGGAAGTCATCTCCAGATAGTTTATATTGCTGTACTTTAGTATACGACATTATGTTAAAAGATATTACATTATGATATCATATAACCTTTTGTTGATAATATGTCGGTGTCAATATATTGCTGTAGATTACGATGTTAAAAGTATAATATGTTTA
Organism: Oreohelix idahoensis; assembly: GCA_024509875.1. Lineage (NCBI taxonomy): Eukaryota > Metazoa > Mollusca > Gastropoda > Stylommatophora > Oreohelicidae > Oreohelix > Oreohelix idahoensis. The sequence goes on from JAMPIV010008415.1 coordinate 317,300, forward strand.
TGACATCTCTATTTGTTGTAACATATCATTGCGAGACATGTCGATATTGTGTATTTTGTTAGGGGATATAAAGTCATGTGTATGAAATTTTTTTTTCTAGCATTGTAATGTTGCGTTTGTACCCAGCACTTTATTGTGCGACTATGGTAACGCTTCTTTTATATAAGGTGTGTATTCTGAGAAAATATTTTCTCTTACGTTGTGAGATAATTTTTTGTTCTCTCCAGACGCTCCATTGTGCATGAGTATAGTCTGACATTATGGCGTTATATATTTTGATGCCCTTCACCAGCGCATCATGTATACGTTATGAGCTTGTTGTATCATGCTCATTATTATTTTTTGGTGTGGATGTAAATTTAGATTGTCATGTACGTTGTTATATTATTATGGTATTCATTTATATTACACATTTGATTACCATGTCTTAATTTTGTCTTCTTCATGCTTAGGCATTGCTTCTTTTCATCTTTTTTCTTTCCTTTTGTATCCCCATCTTGTCTCTGTTCACTTGTCTCTAATCTACTTTTCTTATGTTATCTTGTGGTCCATACTGCATTCCTCTTGTATTTATGATTTTTTATAGACTATACTTATATGTAGATATTTGTATGCTACCGCCCTCATTTGTTCGATGTATTTTTTCAAAAGTTATCATTTTTTTCCCCGGGGGGTGCGGTATACTGTTAAGAGTCAGTTTGTTGTAAGTTAGGAATGTGACCTTTTTTATATTTCTTTTTTATATTTGTGGTCTAAGGGAGTTAACCAGTTGTAATATTTTCGGGAATAAGGTTTTTCTGGCAGTGTAAAAGGGGATCAGAGTTCTTTGTGCATTAAATATGTTTAAGATTCCCCTTAATTGTGATTCTGGCATAGTTCGGTAAAGCTTAGGAAATGGCCAGTGTTCCTTGTGTTTTGTTTCCTGGAGTGCAGAGCAGGTAACAATACTCTTGAAGCCATTTGTTGTAGCTACGAACTTTACATTTGAGGTTACATTACTCCCGGTGCGGGAAGTAGAGATAGAGAAGATTAACATTATTTATATAAGAAAGCCCGCCATCTATGCGGCCTATTTTTGCCAGAGATATACCTGACTAGTTTAATCAGCTGTGATACAGAAGATTAACATTATTTATATAAGGAAGCCCGCCATCTATGCGGCTTATTTTAGCCAGAGATATACCTGACTAGTTTGGTCAGATGTGATGAAGAAGATTAACATTATTTATATAAGGAAGCCCGCAATTTATGCGGCCTATTTTTGCCAGAGGTATATGTAAAGTGCAATCTTTACTATCTTGCAATATAATACATTTATATACTTATTATGTTCGCAAATATTTTGTAAACAAAGTATTTCCTTTTTTAAGTGCTTAAGGAGAAGTCATTTTTGAGTTACTTCCCTTGAAAGGAGTTCCGTCATCTTCGATCGGACTCCGCGGGCGAATCTAGGCCTACTGCGATTTATTCTTTGCCTGGGTAGGAATAGATTGTTCTTGCTTCAGTATATCTATGGCCTGAATTTATACGTAGTGTTTGTATGAGTAGGACGAGTCTGTCTTATAGATGTATATCTTTACATTTCTAAGTCGAACTATGTTGGTTGTCGCTAGAAAAGGTCAAAGGCTATGCAGCGGAAGTATCGCTAGCAGGGGGTGTGATTCATGGCTGTCATCCTGTCGGGATGTCGAATTTTGTTGTAGCCGGCTTATCGCCGAAAAAGTGATCTATAAGTAGATGGGGAAAAGTGATAGTCATTTAGACATGTTGTATGTACTTTACCCCAGTGTTTATTCTCTTTTGCCAAGGAATGGCAAAGTTATATTTCGCATAGAAAGGTAAAACCACAATTTATTATGAACTTGGGCTTCGCCATCGTTGTCGATAAGCAGATGCACAGTGGTACTTTTGAAAAGAATATTTATTCAAAGGAAGATGACATTCCTATGTATCAGCACTAGATTATATGATACTATTCAATTACCTCTATGATAGAAGCTATGAAGAAATGAGGACATTTAACGAATGACCAATTTTGGTCTGTATCCAATAGTGAGTGAAGCTCACGAGAGAAGAACAGCCATGTTGAAATCCATATACTTTGTATTTATCGAGTGAGAAAAAGGGATGCCTGTACTATCGCTCGATGAACCAAGATCACTGCTACATGTGAGAACCCATGTCTGGGATTCCTATATCTTTATGAAAAATATATATATTGAACTTTACGTGAAGGGATATTCGCTAGACGAGGTTAAGTCTAGGAGCCTTCCTATATATTGGTTATGGACTGACGTGCCCAGTCAGTAAAGCCAGATGATTTACATGATGGAACTCTGAATGCTTATTTACGAATGCTCCATGATGATATTTGCCAAGCATGAATGCTAACTTAAGATGATATTCCTGTGACCAACATTATGCTGTCTATGTCGACATTTGTTCCTGTAACCATACACGTACTGTCCAAGTGTGCGTCTCATTAAATGTTATAAAAAGACCACCGTAGTTCCAGTACTTCTTGAATTCGAACAGTGTGAGTATGAGTGATGTACTACCAACCTGTCAACTCTATCGAATCATTCTACCATTCGCGTTCTGACATTCATATACACACTCATTGTCTACACTCACATTCTTGTCAGAGCCTCATCACGTTCCAGGACAAGATGACCTGTATGACCAAAACTGTGCTGGGTTTAATGAGTTGACAATCGTTACACTTTACCACACCAGTCCCAACATCTACATTTATCAACTGGTGGACATTCACGGCATTTAACAAAATAAAACGTGATTTAACAACTGGTCGCCAGTGTGGGGATTTAACAACTGGTGTGCCAGCTTCCTGGGTCAACCTGCACAGTGACCATATTGAGAAGTAAACTACTGAGACCAGACGTTCCTTGGGGTCTGTTACGACACACAAATACATCAACAGTACAACTCTACAGTGATGTCAGCGTGACCTGTCCTGTCGACAGTATGCAGTAACTAGGTCAGCGTTTGTTGACATTTGGTTCGTTGGACATTTGCCATACAACTGACAGTGTTACACAGCAAGCTTGGTTGAAACATAGAACATTACACATCAGGACTGGAGAATATTTGACAGTGTTTGCGAAAGGAAGTGTTATTGAACTGAGAAGTCCTACATCGATTGTTATCATTCACATCAACGATGGAGCTTCTATTTCTGTGTTGAATTTAAAATAATTAGACCAGAAGTATTTGTTTAATAAAGTACCACAGTACTGTACTATTAGGCAGTGTAACTGAGCCTTCTTTCCAACACATTCTTTCTGCAACACTCTATTTACATCATATTGCCATACTATTTATGCATTTATGTATTTATGTTTAAATATTTATATGTGATATTTGTTTGTATCCAGCGGGTTGTTGTTTTGGTTGGGCGGTGTCACACAACAGAGTATCCCACGTAATAGAGGGTCTGATGTGTGCGTTTCTATAGGTGCAATTTTCTTGATTGAAAATTTGCTGCGACAGCTGTTGCTATTAGTGTTAGCTGTGAAGACTGTACTCATTGTTGTTTTTGTAATATTCCTCTGTTCTTTAGTTTGTTTTGATTTGTTTGTAATTTGTTGGTCTACCCTATTCTATCTTTCAGTTCTATTCTCAATTTATATTTATATACTGTGGCGTTATTTGTATTTGTTATCCTCTTGCGGTTTATCTTTTATTGTTTTTTTCCCATTTGATTTATTTCATTTCCGCAAATGTTTTCATGTTCTTCTGTATAACTGTTTTGTTTTGTGCCTGATCGACATACACTATTTAAAATATAGTTGATCATATAAATTGATGTACAAGAATCAACTGATAGTTAATTGCTATTACTAAAGGTACACAGTTGATGATATAAAACACTATTTCTGGTGCACTGCACTTATATTATAGAGTGAACCAGCAACTTATAGCTGTTATTATATAAGGATTTATACAAGACCTTTGTAAGGCTTGTTTCCCACAGTGATTGGGATAGTTAAGTACTATTTTCCACAGGTTACAAAGTTATCATACAAGGTCTTTGATTAAGACTAAGAAAGTGAATTTATTTACTTTTGCAAATTACTGATCTTATTAGACAAGATGTCTACATTAGATTATTTTATCACACAAGGCAAAGCTCTTGATAAGACTGGTCAGCAATTAGAAGAATGGGCAGTTGCTCAATATGACAAAGCATTAGCTGCAGAAGAGAGAAAACTTGCTGCTGCTGCTGAAGAAAGAAAAGCATTGATTGAAGAAAAGAAATTAGAAAAAATTAGAAGCTGAGGAAAAAAAATTAGAAGCTGAGGAAAAAAAATTACAAAGAGAGGATGAACAAAAGAAATTGCAGATACAGACTGATGAAAAAAGATTCCAGATGGAAATGGAAAAAGAGAAAAGAAAAGATGAAGCTGCTGCAGAAGAGAAAAGATTACAAAGAGAAGCTGAAGCTCAAGAGAAAAAAGCAATAAGAGAACATGAACACCAAAAAGAACTTTTAGCATTTGAGTTAGAAAAGTTAAAGTTAACAAACATAAGTAATGTTAATCAAGCATCTGGTGGTAATGGTAAACCCTTTACTTACAAGGTCAAGGTACCAGCGTTCAACCCTTCCAGTGATGACATAACATTCTGGCTAAATAGATTTGAACGCTCTTGTCGAGCCCATAATGTGGACAAATCACAATATGCTAACCAGTTATCAGAAAATCTGAAAGGTGATTCTCTGACTAGTTTAAGTTTGGTTGAAGAGGCTGACAAAGATAACTATGATGTTATTAGGGCAGCCTTATTAAAGAAGTATCAGTTGTCTGAAGAGGGTTATCGGAAGTTGTTTAAGACAATGGTGCCTGAGGCAGGTGTAGAATTCTCAGAATTCATTGCAAGGACACGTCTTACATTTGATCGTTGGATTGAGCTATCCAAAACAGAAAAGACTTATGAAGCCCTTATGGACTTGATACTCAGAGACAAGATTATGTCAAGTATAAATAAACCTTTCCTCGAATTCTTACATGAGCGTAAACCTAAGTCTCTAAAAGAAATGGAACAGTATTGTACCCAATACGTCACTGCACATCCGGACGTAGCTATTAGCAACAGTAAGGTTAAAGAAGGTATGCCAGTTGCTTCTGCAACACCATACAACCCTAATCACTCTCACAAATTCCAAGGACCTCAAAATAGGTTTAATAAAAAAGGTAACTATTACAGTTATCAGAACCAAGGTAACCAATCATTTCAGGGTTCTTCTTCGAATACCTGGAGAAGAGCTGACAGCCCTCGATTCAGGGGTGGTCATAATTACAGGAACTTTCGCAAAGGAAGTCATTCTAGAAACTATCCAAGTTTTCCTTCATGGAGACAACAAGATCATAATTACAGAGATACTCATTATAATGAATATGATGATAGTAACCAAAGGAGCTATGATTCAAACCCGAGTAGGGGTTATAATAGTGGAAACAATGATAAGTACAGAGGCAATAATAACAGAGGTAGAGCACAATTCAAAAAACATAAAGCTCATTACCAGGCGAACTCTGCACAGCAAGAGTCCCACGAAGCCTATAAACAAAATAAAGATAATGATGACTCTAATAATATGGCATGTGCCGCTTTTGATTTTGGGAGAGCATCTCAGTGCCCCCAATGCAAAACATTATTTGAGCCAACCACAGTGTCTACTTTAAGCTGTGGCCATCCTCTTCCCGCTCTTCCTGCGTCAATCGCGCATGATGGGAGAGGTTCTCTTGTCTTACACAAAGGTTTAGTAAATGACAATCCAGTCTCAGTACTTTTTGATTCTGGATGCACAACTATTGGGGTTAGGCAGTCACTCATAGATCCTTCTCATTCTACAGGCAAAGTAGTCAAATGCGTAACATTTGGCGGCACCATAGAGAAATACTCTACCGCTATCATTAGGATTGCTACTCCTTTCTTCACAGGAGATGTACACGCATGTCTTTTGCCGAATCCGATCGCTGACCTTATCATCGGTCGCATTCACGGAGTCAAAGAATGCACTCCGGAGCAAATTTCCGTTTGGGAAAATCAAAATATGCAATCTGCTAATGCGGTAGTCACTAGAGCTCAAGCTCTCAATATGCCTGAAACTTCATCTGTTGAAGATAATGAAGTGCATAACCAAGATGATCCCTTGGTAATTTCTCGTGACTCGTTTATAAAACAACAAGAAGAAGATCCGACTCTTAAGAAATTCTTCACTCTTGTAACGAAAGGTGATCCGAATAAAGATTCAAATTGTAAATCTTGGATTACAATGAAGAATGGCGTACTTGTACGTATGGTGCAAGACTCCACTAAGTCAAGTCATTCTCAGATTCTTGTACCCAAGAATTTGAGAGTTAAGATCTTACAACATGCACACGACTCTCAGTGTGCTGGTCACATGGGTTTTTCCCGTACAAAGTCAAGAGTTCTTGCGGCTTTCTTTTGGCCTTTTGTGAACAAGGACATACGGATCTATTGTCGATCCTGTAAAGTATGTCAAGAAGTCAAATCCAAAGGTCCTCGTCATGCTGCGCCTATTCAGGCTGCAGATATTCCTATTCGTCCATTCCAGAAAATGGCGATAGACATCATTGGTCCATTCAAGATCAAATCTGCTAGAGGACATCAGTTTATCTTAACGTGTGTAGACATGTGCACACGTTGGCCAGAGGCTATCCCTCTAAAGAGCATTACTACCGCTGACATTGCAGATGCTCTTTGGCTTATATTTTCTCGTCTGGGATTCCCCGGAGAAATATTATCAGATCATGGCACCCAACTGATATCGGATACCATGTCTCAAGTAATGTCTACTCTACAGATAGAGAGATCTTTGAGTAGCATCTATCATCCTATGTCCAATGGGATGGTCGAGCGACTAAATAGAACACTTAAGAACTTATTAGGGAAGATAACTGAGGATCATCCTCAAGATTGGGATAGGGTTTTACCCGCGGCCCTCTTCGCGTACAGAGAGGTCCCCAATGAACATACAGGGTTTTCGCCCTTTGAACTTGTCTTTGGCGCGCGACCGCGCGGCCCAATGTCTTTGCTGCATGATCTTATAACAGCTGACAATATTGACGATGACACAAAATCTTCTTACGAGTATGTCATCGCGCTGAGACAAAAGATTATCGAAGCATGCAAATTGGCAACGTCCTCTTCTGAATTTGCTAAGCAGAAGGCAAGACAATTTGCTAATAAGAAGAGAACTTTACGACAACTTTGTCCTGGTGACAAAGCATTTGTTTTGCTACCTTGTCGTGAAAACAGACTCCTTATTAGTTGGAAAGGTCCGTACGATATAATATCGAAAATTTCAGATGTTGACTACATCGTCGATATTAACGGGAAGCATAAAACCTTCCACATCAATATGCTTACGGAGTTCCATGAACGTCCTGACTATCTACAGCCTATTTTCCAGGCAACGGACGATTCTCATGTCAAACATGGTCATTACTCATCACTGTCTGTAATACAGGATGAGGAAACAAGTTTTTCGGATGTTAATCTTCCGCTTCCAATGATCCCACTTCATTCTAGTGAATCATGGAAAGACGTTACTGTTTCTCCTGATTTGTCTCTAGGAGAACGGCGACAAGTTTCGTCTATGTTACAAACATTCAGGATGTCCTCACTGACATCCCTGGGCAAACTCATGTCATTGAGCATGACATTGTTCTAACTGAACATACTCCAATTAGGGTTAGACCTTATCCTATCCCTATACATTTCCAAACACAGGTTGAAAAGGAGTTGGATGAAATGATAGATTTACAAATAATCGAACCATCCACTTCTGCATATTCTTCGCCGATGGTTATTGTTCGAAAAAAAGACAATAACATACGTCTTTGCGTTGACTATCGCAAATTGAATCAAGTTACGAAGTTCGATGCTGAACCTATGCCTTTACTAGAAGAGTTACTTACTCGTCTTTCTAAATCGCATTTTTTCACTAAACTTGATTTGTCTAAAGGATATTGGCAAGTTCCATTATCCGAACGCGCCAAACCTCTTACCGCTTTCTCTACTCCCAGAGGCCTTTTCCAATGGAATTTTATGCCTTTCGGCCTTATGAACGCACCAGCTACATTTGTACGCATGATGCGTCGAATCCTATCGTATCGGTCAGATGTCATTGCTTATCTAGACGACATCTGTCTTTTCAGCGATACTTGGGAAGATCACTATTCAGGGTTAGTTGAATTATTATCAACTCTGCGTGAGTATAACCTGACAGCAAAACCATCCAAAGCTTGTATTGGCTTTAGCGAAATTGCTTTCTTAGGCCATCGAGTAGGTCACGGTTTCTTGAAGACAGAAGACCATAATATCACTAAGATACTTAACATCTCTATCCCTAGGACTAAAAAGCAAGTGCGAAGTCTTTTAGGTCTCATACAATTTTATGGACGTTTCATTCCGAATCTGTCCTCTATCATGGCACCTCTCTCTACACTATTAAAGAAAGGGTCGCCTAACATGGTTCACTGGTCTCATGAATGCCAATCTTCACTAGAGAAGATCAAAACTATGTTTTCATCACCACCTATTTTAGTGTTACCTACAACAGATAAGACATTTGTTCTTCGTAGTGACGCTTCATCCACTGGGATTGGAGCGGCACTAATGCAAGAGTACTCTGGAACTCTGCATCCGGTAATGTATATATCCAGAAAACTTAATGCTGCAGAAAGGAATTACTCGGTTTTAGACCGTGAATTATTGGCAATGGTTTGGTCAATTCTCAAACTCCAAAGATTCCTTCTGGGCGCGCATTTCGTAGTGGAAACTGACCAAAAAGCTCTTACGGCTATCCAAAGTAAGAACTTGAAGAGCTCGAGATCAACTCGATACGCAATCGCTCTTCAACCTTTTCATTTCTCTGTACGAGCTATCCGTGGTTCAGAAAATGTGATGGCGGACATTCTGTCCAGATGCCCACATGATGCCACTTAGCTGTTAAATATTGGATCTTTTTAATATGTATAACTTTACAACAGTTATTTTTTGTTTCTTTACTAAGATACACATTTGTAATTTAATAATAGAATGATGGTATTGCTACTTAGCGGTTTATTGATGTTTATTCACCGCTGTTCTTTGATGATTGTTTCTTCATAAATCATAAATTTAAGATTATAGTATGAATTTTTGGTATGCATTGTATAATTACCAGAATTGTATTATACGTAGATCACACCTTCCTGGAAACATTTATTCGTAGAGAAACAATTTCTCTCAGATTTTGAGATATATTCTCACCGGTCATATTAGGAATTATAGTTATTCCTGATATTTTCATCTGCGCAGTATTCTTGCGTTGTGAGCCTATTCTACGTTGCTCCTAGATGTATTTTTAAAAAAAAAATTTTTTTTTTTTTCCCGGGAGGTGTGGTAAGACTGTAAAGTGCAATCTTTACTATCTTGCAATATAATACATTTATATACTTATTATGTTCGCAGATATTTTGTAAACAAAGTATTTCCTTTTTTAAGTGCTTAAGGAGAAGTCATTTTTGAGTTACTTCCCTTGAAAGGAGTTCCGTCATCTTCAATCGGACTCCGCGGGCGAATCTAGGCCTACTGCGATTTATTCTTTGCCTGGGTAGGAATAGATTGTTCTTGCTTCAGTATATCTATGGCCTGAATTTATACGTAGTGTTTGTATGAGTAGGACGAGTCTGTCTTATAGATGTATATCTTTACATTTCTAAGTCGAACTATGTTGGTTGTCGCTAGAAAAGGTCAAAGGCTATGCAGCGGAAGTATCGCTAGCAGGGGGTGTGATTCATGGCTGTCATCCTGTCGGGATGTCGAATTTTGTTGTAGCCGGCTTATCGCCGAAAAAGTGATCTATAAGTAGATGGGGAAAAGTGATAGTCATTTAGACATGTTGTATGTACTTTACCCCAGTGTTTATTCTCTTTTGCCAAGGAATGGCAAAGTTATATTTCGCATAGAAAGGTAAAACCACAATTTATTATGAACTTGGGCTTCGCCATCGTTGTCGATAAGCAGATGCACAGTGGTACTTTTTGAAAAGAATATTTATTCAAAGGAAGATGACATTCCTATGTATCAGCACTAGATTATATGATATTATTCAATTACCTCTATGATAGAAGCTATGAAGAAATGAGGACATTTAACGAATGACCAATTTTGGTCTGTATCCAATAGTGAGTGAAGCTCACGAGAGAAGAACAGCCATGTTGAAATCCATATACTTTGTATTTATCGAGTGAGAAAAAGGGATGCCTGTACTATCGCTCGATGAACCAAGAGATCACTGCTACATGTGAGAACCCATGTCTGGGATTCCTATATCTTTATGAAAAATATATATATTGAACTTTACGTGAAGGGATATTCGCTAGACGAGGTTAAGTCTAGGAGCCTTCCTATATATTGGTTATGGACTGACGTGCCCAGTCAGTAAAGCCAGATGATTTACATTATGGAACTCTGAATGCTTATTTACGAATGCTCCATGATGATATTTGCCAAGCATGAATGCTAACTTAAGATGATATTCCTGTGACCAACATTATGCTGTCTATGTCGACATTTGTTCCTGTAACCATACACGTACTGTCCAAGTGTGCGTCTCATTAAATGTTATAAAAAGACCACCGTAGTTCCAGTACTTCTTGAATTCGAACAGTGTGAGTATGAGTGATGTACTACCAACCTGTCAACTCTATCGAATCATTCTACCATTCGCGTTCTGACATTCATATACACACTCATTGTCTACACTCACATTCTTGTCAGAGCCTCATCACGTTCCAGGACAAGATGACCTGTATGACCAAAACTGTGCTGGGTTTAATGAGTTGACAATCGTTACACTTTACCACACCAGTCCCAACATCTACATTTATCAACTGGTGGACATTCACGGCATTTAACAAAATAAAACGTGATTTAACAACTGGTCGCCAGTGTGGGGATTTAACAGTATACCTGACTAGTTTGGTCAGATGTGATGAAGAAGATTAACATTATTTATATAAGGAAGCCCGCCATGTATGCGTCCTGTTTTGTCAGAGATATACTTGGCTAGTTTTGGTCAGAGGTGATAAAGAAGTCATAGAGATATTATTTACACTGCACTACTTGCAGCTCGTTGAAGAGAAGTCACAGAGATATTATTTACCCTACACTACTTGGTAGTAGATCAATGTCACTTACATGATGTGCAATCTTGTGCTATTGACAGTGTGTCTTGAATGTGATGATGTCCTTGTTACTGTGGTAATAAACTGTGAATAACCGTACCACAGTCGTTACAACCTTTCCTGACTTATATTTGTAGATTGGTGTGTGTGTTATTATGGCTGTACTCTAGAGCTTCACATCCTTCCATTAAGATTTATACGCCCACACACCATGTCGGCCACCTGGTAAGCTCGACCTGCTGATTGTTTACATCAGCGCACATATTACAGCACAACAACAGTACTTCCACAGCTAACCATACCATTCTCCAATATAATTTTTTAAAAACTTCAACAGTACTGGCCAGTATAATCTACTTCAACATCGACGTCAACAGAGATTTCTACAGTAGTGGTGTCTACAGTATGGACTATGGTCAAGAAACTAACTTCTACACTTATCCTATCGTTTTTAACGCGTGATATGAACACTAGTCGTTTAAAAAATTTACATAAAATGGATAGAAGTAAATAATATATACCGTCAGTAGACAGTTATTTAATGTATGTACTAGTCAATTTAAAACATCTCTTACTGGGAAATAGCGAGTAATTAAATTCACTTTACGGCTGAAAAAGATTTAGCTATAAGTTATTTAATTAGCACAGAAAATCTCAGTGAAATATAATGAAACATTAAACACACTAAATCACTTGAACGCTAGTATATAAATTTCCGCAATCAGAAAAATGAAACATTCCACGAAAAAACTAATAATTTTCACTCGGTACGAGAAATCTAAGATATCGAGCTAGTGAATTTCAAATAGATTTCTGAACAACTGATCATGGCTATCGGAGAGACATGGTATATATCCGTAAATTCCGTTCTATCGCTCTTTAATTTGAAAGTCACCTACTTCCAGACCCGAGCCCATTTGCCGTTCGATTCTTGAATCAAAGTTAATTTTACCACCTCTGCCGCCGACAACCTCTCTGGCTTCACTTTCATCATCTCCACCTTGCCGAACATCAGCTACGCAATTAATTCCCCTGAAAGTTGTACAATTCAAGGTCCGTCTCAGACTTAACATCGCCCATGATCAAAGAATCTATTACGCCATGCTCCGCGCTCTCTCTGCGTGTTCCACCGTGCTTAATTGCCAAACGGCTCACGTGTTAATTGCACTTGTGAATCATTCGTTCCTGTAGCAAAAAATAAGCTAGATGGGGGGGGGGGGGGCAAAAGTGGATGATCACTGCTGCACTATTTCCATCTGTGACACAATGCTAGTAATAAAAAGAATCATAGAACAATCAACCTAGATTCAAACTCCTACTATTATTGGGCTAGGTATTATATTACTCCTTCTGCAGGGAATCCTGAAATAAAGAAGTCCCTACACACACCCAATATCCAGCTGACTTCTTCTGGTCAGCAACACAGCTGTTTAATCCAACTTAATGACCCTATCCCATAGTTACTTAAAGCCCCCCCTCCCCCCCCCCACAAGAATTTATCTGAGTGTACTTCCCATAGTCCTTCTTCGTCGGCACACTTGTGTTTATATTCCACTTGGATTACAGCTGTTGGCGTATCGCAGACGGAGATATGATAACCCTTTCCTCTCTCTATGCTACTGACAATCCGTGGAACCAACCCGAAACTATAACTCCACCACGAAAAGAATTTTCAGGACAAATGTTAAGTCCTCTCGATGTACAGGTGTGCTTTAAATCCAGGATCTAAAGGGGTGGTGGTGAATGCACTCAAGATTAAATATGCGTTGAAGGTAATAAATCCACCATTGGCACAAACCCACCACTCCTGTGACGGCGCGTGATAATATGGATGAAGTAGAGCTGACGCTGGCTACCAGATGTTGGAACTGGCGATAATGTATAGCTCTATGAAGTTAATGCCAGTGGAACATGGGTGCTCCATTTACCTTGCGGTTGTGGCGTAAAATTCCCAGCATGAGGGATCACAAGTGTACCCGTATTAGGGTGCTGTTAAAATAAACAACTGTAGTTGGTGGGAACACCCCAATGTACATTGCTTGATGATTTATCCTGCCTTTCCAGACAGACAGTTCCGGCCTATAGCTCAGGGGTCCCTTAACTCAGTCGGAGTTAACCGGTTCTCGCTGAAATGAAATCATATTCAAAATCTATGATCACCTAGCCAACATAAAGGTTACAACATCGAAAAAACACAAAACAATTGCATAAACAATCACAGATTAACTTATTTCAACCATTCTCACCCCAAGCGGTCCTTACTGGTTGTCAGAGCTGACCTGGTCCCGCAGTTTATCTATCTCTCCTCCATTTCCTTCTCACTGACCGTTAAATAGACGAGTGAGCCAGTAGGTGCCTGGGCAGGCCTACCTGATAAACTCGCAACTGGTCTAATCAGTGGCTACGCACGGCTTGCGGGGGGGGGGGGTATGTAAACATTCCTGCCCACTTTACCTGGCGCGGAACTGTCCTGACAACGTATCTGTCAGTTCTGTCTAACGCACAGGTGACTAACCGAAATTGCAAGGCCATCTAAGGTTATCTCACTGGGGTGCACCACGGTTAATACCATCATATTTAAATGTATTCCATATGACAACATATAAGGCTACTCTGTGTAAATCTCTAAATGAGTTAAAGTATCCATATAGTAGACAATCAAATAAATTAAAGTTACATGTTGTGGAAAAAATTACAAATTACAATTTCTGGCCACTGAGGCCAGAAAAAAAAATCGCTTATGGTTACACTCTGTGTTAAAAAGAATTCCCTCCACATAATAATCAGTTATATATTTACACTTCGAGGGGGAAAATTATTCTATTATCACTGACCTGACTCATTTTAAAGTCCATTCACAACGGCATTAGCAACACAAATACAAACACAATTGTAAATACAACCATAATTTCTAAAAAAAACTAACTATTATTTCTTAGTGCTTGCTGGGTAATGGCCGCACATTTAAAAAATGCTAGAACCCCCTACAAATGAACTACCTTCGTCTAATTCCAAAACCCAAGGAAAAGGAAAAAAAACAACTACTAAGTTACTTAAGAACTCTTACCGAGGTTGTGAAGAATTTCCCACACTAAATTAGCTGGCAAACTGCATAAAGATCTCTACCACCTCACGACAGAAGTTCCAGGGACTGAAAGCAGTTAGAGATAGAAGGGGACTCATTATATGCTGTAAATCGGGCAGCAGGTGTTCGACCACCCGGACAGAAAACGAAGAAAAACAATCGTAACGTCTCCCGAAGGATTCTCCTGGCGACGCACTACAAGAAGGATTTCGTAACAGAGCGACCGCTCTTTCTCTGCAAGGGTCCCAGACTTTCCTTGGAATCAAAACTCATGGGGGGAAATTTTGCTGCCCAGCGAGGAGCGTTGCGGACGCGTCACGAAGACACTCTTACCAGCATTAAAAGACCTTTCATCTCCGCTGGCCAATTTCGCAGGAGCAAAGGGGAGTTTACTTGTCCGTTTAAAGTGGCATGCTAGCAGCGACCTAAAACTAGAAAAAGATGGAAAATGGGCGTGCCTACGATCAAGAAGAAGTTAGGGGGATGGTAGCTCCACACTAGGGCCAAATTTCGAACGCGGCGTCACTACCCCCTATCCGAAGATATTTATTGAATATCAGGATTTAGGCGTTCACTTTTTCGTGGGTTTTTCTGTCCACCTTGTTTGCCCTTTTTAGGAGAGTTTTATTCTTTTCCCTCTACTAATTTTTTCGGCCAGCAGTTGGTAAAATTTTGAACGTACTTCCTTATGTCAACTCCTCGACCTGGCCAAAAGTGATGTGCGTTTATATTGCACATCGTCTTTCCTACTGACTTGTGTATCCCTGAAGGTGATACATGTCCAGCTTTCATAATATGAGATCTTAATGGGAGTGGCACGACTTATTGTTGGGTCCCAGGTCTTGTTCGTCTATATAAGACTATCTTCCTTGTGGGATGTTCCAGGTGAAGTATGGGTCTGTGTTCTATGACATTGTTCAGAGCAGAACGCTAAGTGACATCATCAGTCTTCGCTTTTTTTTCAGCTCTGCGATGCTAAGAAGAAGTAATGAGTAAATGTCAGAGCCCTCTAATGTTGGGAGGTGCGTGCTCTGCTCCATCTTCTTCCGCATAGATAAATTATGGCGTTCACCATTCTGGTTTCCTGGGCTATGACAAACTGAACAATCTTTCATATGTTGTCGAATGTCGCGTAGCATGCTCGGCCAGAAATATTCGAGTGAAACTTGCCTAATTAAGGCGCGTGCACCTCGATGAGGTTGTAAATAAGGTTTATGCATTTGTTGCATCGGCAGGTGCGATAGGAGACTGGAACAACTAGTTGCCTCTTGTTTCCTACCCGTCTGTATACTAACCCCTTCTCCTTATAATACGCTCCCTATGGAGTATGGGAGTAATTATCATACAACCTTGCAAAACAAGACTTTAGGGTGTTATCATCCTTTTGTGCATTCTTCAGCTCCGATATGGTCGAGCTGGTTAGAGATGAGAGCTCAGGGGCACGCGTAGGTGTGTCCTTGATTATCTTTCTCTTGTTTCGACCTGGAGTCTCGTGAGGGATCCCCAAGGAAGACATATTTCCTACCTAAAATCAGAGGATATACTAAATCATCTAACACTGTGGCTTTGATTGTTCCCCGGACAAACCGGGTTAAAACTTCAATTTCCTCAACCGGAAGAACCAAAGGCTGTATATAGGTACTTAGTGCCCCTAGATCTATAGAGAGTTAGTTAGTTGCTTATCCTTTACAGGACGTGGCAATTAACCCCAGCTTTTATTGGCTGTTTGTGATTTTTCTAGGCAATTTTTTTTCATTCAGTAGTTTGCCATTGCTTTCTGAACGGTACGGCGCTTATACCATTGTTAAAAATCCACACAAAGCGATCTGCTACCAAACCGCCTGCAGCAGGTTTCGAACCTGGTATATCTGGATTATGAAACTGCGTTCATATCCATTAGGCCACAGACGCCGACATAGAGAATTACGCCAGCTAAAATTTAGCCGCCATTCTCGGCTGTACCCGTATTGCAGGAAAATAGACCCAATCGCGAGTTTCATACTCAATTCGCATTTTTCGTTTAGGTTAACTAATAATTTGAAATAAAATAAGATGCAAATACAGTAGCACATATTTGTACTATTCTTTGTATTTCAACTAACGAAACGAAAAGAAGAAAACTAGTTTACTTGCCGGTTTATTGAATAGAATCAGTAGCGTGAATTTTTAACACATACTCCGTTAAATTTTATATTCCGATAGAATTCCACTATTTGGCAACAAATATTCCGTTAGAATTGCAACACTTAGCAAAACGTACTCCCTTCGAATTGAACTACTTACCTAGTTTGAAATGTGGAAACTGGTGAATGACTGTTGTACACTGAAGGTTTTACTAGATCCAGATGATCATATCAGTTTTTGTTTTCATTAAAATGTGACAATGTACAGATAGTTTTAACAAAATCTAATTACATATTTTGGACCGGAGATTTTATTATAATTTTATTCTATAATTATATTATATAATTTTTTATTATTACGTATATAAATTATATAATATAATATATTTTTATATTTACATTTTCTACATTGGAAGATCTGGAATATGCAGATGACATTGCACTGCTAGCACATTCACAACAATGAAAAAACGTATAGTCTTAATAAGTATAGCCAGCAGGTGGGCTTGAACATCAACCTAAAGAAGACAGAGGTCATGACGCTCAATGTGAGCAACCTTGAGCCCATATCAGTAAGGAATCAGCAACTGGAACAGACAGATGCCTTCACATACCTAGGATGCATAGTAACACCAGACGGCGGAGCAAGCAGAGACATCAACGACAGAATGAACAAAGCAAGAACAGCCTTTTTGGTCTAAACAACATCTGGAAGTCCTCTCAGCACAGCACAAGCACAAAATTAGGATTATATCAGAGCTGTGTGCTTTCTGTGCTTCTCTATGGCACAGAGAGCTGGAGAGTTACAGAGAAGGAAATGTCGAAATTGTCCTCTTTTCACACAACATGCCTAAGAAAAATTCTCCGAATCTTTTGGCCGAATACCATCACCAACCAAGATCTGCTTACTCGGAGCAAGCAAGAGGACATGTACACCATCATAGCTGGCAGACGCTGGAGCTGGGTTGGCCAAGTCCTCAGAAGAGACCCCGATGCCATCACAAGAACAGCTATGCTATGGACCTCTGATGGAAAACGAAAGAGAGGCCGACCAAAAACAACTTGGCGGAGGACTGTGGAGGCTGAGATGCAGAGAATTAACCAGAGTTGGGGCACTGTACGAAGGATGGCCGCCGACCGAGCAAAGTGGAATCAATTTGTTGTTGCCCTACAAGATGCCACCAGACGTAATGGCCACTGACTGCTTTGACGGTCGGCGGCTACGGATCAAAGAAGAAGAAGATATAAATTTATAATTATATTTTATATAAATATATAAATATATAAATATTTCGTATATATATACGAGGGAAGGTCAAAAAGTATTTTTTATGTATGTAAATACTGCATCGGTGTGCAATTAGTAAATTTAGCAGGATTCCTCAAACACTCTTCTGCACTGTATAGCATTACCAACCTGTTTCAGTAACAGGTGGCACCACTGTAACAGTTTAAAAATGGCTGCCAAAGACGTTCGGTTAAAACAACGTTATGTCATAGAATTCCTCAATGCTGAAGGCGAGACCCCAATTCGCATCCACGAACGTTTGAAGAATGTTTATGGAAATTCAACAGTGGATGTTAGCACTGTCCGACGTTGGGTACATCGTTGTGACTAAGCTGAAGTAGGTCAATCCTCAATGGCTGACGCAAAGCGGGCTGGCCGTCCGTCTACCGCAGTGACTCCATACAACATTCATTGAGTTGATGGCATTATTCGTGGTGACCGTCGGGTAACACTGGATGAACTTTCTTCCATGTTGTCCATTAGTAAAGGCAGTGTTTAGAACATCATTAAAGACCTGGGTTATTCACATGTTTGTACACGGTGGGTACCCAGAATATTGACAGACAGACATAAAGAAACAAGGAAAACCATAGCCATCAACCTCCTGCATCGTTACGAAACTGAAGGAGAAGAGTTTTTATAGAATATTGGGACAGGTAATGAGACTTGGGTTCTTTTTTTTTTTAACCAGAATCCAAGAGGCAATCAATGGAATGGCATCACACAACATCGCCGACAAGAAAGAAGTTCAAAAGTTCACCATCTGTAGGGAAAGTTATGGCCTCCGTGTTTTGGGATGAGAAGGGTGTGATTCTTCTCGACTTCTTGGAACAGGGAAACACGGTGAATGCAGACCGTTACATTGAAACTTTGAAGAAGCTTAGAGGTCGTCTTTGGCGACTTTACTCATTAAAAGATCAGAGAACTGCTCTACTGTTGCACGATAATGCCACGCCACACACCGCTAAACGCACCATTGATGCGATTGCAGAATTTGGCTGGACATTATTACCACATCCCCCTTACAGTCCCGATCTTGCACCTTCTGACTTCCATCTGTTTGGACCACTGAAAGAAGATCTTCGCGGATATCACTTTGAGGACACCGAGTCCCTTAAACGTACGCCAGTGGTTTAGGAAAAAGGACACACATTTTTACATGCCCTTGTGAGAAGATGGACAAAAACTGTAACAAATAACAGAGACTACATTGAGAAATAAATTTTTGAAGTTCAGACTTGGGGCTACATTTCAATGTGAATTGTATCTGTTTTCTTGCCTATTGAATGAAATTAAAAATTACGAGGCATTACTTTTTGACCGTCCCTCGTATATATGACGATAGGAAACTCTTTACAGAGCGATACAACAGGAAGCAATCTGATCATCAGAAGAAGTCCCCCATCTGACAAGTGTTTCGGCCCGATTACTCCTTTACACTCTAAGGGGGGCGGACCCACTTGGGTCATGACTCCCAAGCGTCTCAGCTTCCTGTTGTCTTGTATCGAAAATGAACCCATTTCACTTATGGTAGCAACTTTTAAATCCACAACGCCAGCCGTGGAGGCAATTGTGAAAGTAACAAAGAGAAGACAAATTATTCCGTTCGTTCCGTCGCCCTTCACAACTAAGGACACACACTGAGACACTAGCGCGTGTATGTGTGTATGTATGTATGTGTATGTATATATATATATATATATATATATATATATATATATATATATATATATATATATATATATATATATATATATATATATATATATATATATATATATATATATATGTGTGTGACCGTGTGGCCAGAAAGGTGTAATTTTTGACTGAGTAATAGTTGTCGATCTTGTCTACGGTGTATATTGTGCTCATGTTGGCATTCTCACACGGGATTGGGCGATTTAAACGAAACACACCTTTGCCATCCGTGAAGTAGACAAACTTGTGAGACGCAGATGTAACAGGAGACAGACATCGGTTGTTAGACATCCTGGCGCGGTCTGATAACACATCTTGTTGAGCACTAAAACCGTGAGGTGTGACTCCAGGCAAGTGATATCGTGGGAATGTAATCATTAGTGGGCGGACCTTGAGTTGTGTCGATTAGGAAGATTTTCTTGACTAAGATGTGATCTCATGTCATCCATACTGAGCATAGGACTCCTGATTTGCTCCCTGGAGAGATGGGTGGAGCTTTCCCTGACATTTTGACGTAGCTATCATGTGGTACATGGTTGGAGATGCAGATAAAAACTAAAACAGTGAGAGGCTTTAGGGAGAGAGCTGAGAAGTAGCAAGATCGTTCTTGTGCAAAATGCGCCCTCATACGATATCCAACTGAGGTTTGGGCTTTTGCATAGTTGCGTCTGTGCTAAGAGAACTAACGACATAGAGGTATGCTTGCATATAAGTACATTTTTATAATACTTTAGATTTAGTAATATTAGACTTTCAGGTTTAAAAGTTAATGCTTTGTAGCGTTTGTCTATCTATAGCTTGATAGAAGCTGACTGGCGATTTATGTGTATTTAAGTGTAATTTCACGTATATCTCATCGCTATTTTCAACAGTGAGACTGTGTGTTAAATGTGTAAAGTACTAAGTGAATTTATAAGAGGAATTCTAGTGTCGCATTGCGCTGTATACAAGTGTGTATTTATTACCATTATTATTATTAGTTGTGTAGTGTTAAATAATGGTTATATTGCATTCTTGTGAGCCGTAAGTGTGGTTAATGTTACATCAGTGATTATTGTGAGAGAAAGATTAGCGTACCCTCTAGCTCCGTGAGTAGCCTATGCCTATTACATTTAGTACAGAGCTGTAAGAATAGATTATATATCTCCTTTTTTTCTTTAGAAGCAGCTAGACCTCTAAGATACTGATAAATTGATGTCATTTAGACCAGTGCGCTGTGTGGAATATTTCATCATAGATAGAAGTGCTTCATTTAAGTTTTATCTCGCGTGATGATGGAGTTAGTATCTAATATGCGTATGAAAGCATTGTTGTTGATTGAGATATGTTTATTGTTGATTACACATACATACGCAGACTTGCATGAACACACACACACACACACACACAAACACACACACACACATGGTCATTTAAGTGCATGTACTTGCATAATTTCACACATATGTATGTATTATTAAGTAGATGATGTTTGTCCATTAGTACGATGCTAGTTTATTTTGTTTCATTTTATTTCAGAGAGTCCAACAGTCTGTGCTGGGTTATTAGATGGTGTTACCTAAATAGCTTGGTTATATGGTGTTGCTTAGGAATTGTCTTCAAAGTAAACTTGCGGACAACATTGTTTCTGTATGATTCTTGTGCTACCTGATAGGGTTTCATTAATAAAAGTGGGACCCCTGTCATCAAGAGTTTTTCTGTGACTGCGGAACGCGTGTGAAAGTAGGCCAGAGAGAGTGACGACAACATTACACACAGGTCCTTATTCTCCTTCACACATCGTCTTCGCACCGTCACATATATATATATATATATATATATATATATATATATATATATATATATATATATATATATATATATATATATATATATATATATATATATATATATATATATATATATATATATATATATATATATATATATATATATATATATATATATATATATATATATATATATATATATATATATATATATATATATATATATATATATATATATATATATATATATATATATATATATATATATATAATTGTTAAGGTCAGTACGGCGGTATCAGTGGTGGTTTTCAGTAAAGTTGGATTTGACACCCGCAACATTTGCGTTGAAAGGAAAAGATCACAAGGATGCTGTGTTCAGGCATAATATTCAGAACGTAACGTTCACCTGTTTATTTATTATAGCTCTGTGTGGGCGTATACATATATATAAAATAGACTCAGGAATATCAGCTGGCAAACTGATATAAACTAACAGTCATTTGTTAATGAACAGCATTATCA
This sequence comes from Oreohelix idahoensis, assembly GCA_024509875.1. Taxonomy (NCBI): domain Eukaryota; kingdom Metazoa; phylum Mollusca; class Gastropoda; order Stylommatophora; family Oreohelicidae; genus Oreohelix; species Oreohelix idahoensis. The sequence continues at coordinate 339,007 of JAMPIV010008415.1, forward strand.
GTAGAGTGCCAACTTTTCGGGCTTAAGGCCCATGATTTCACGTGGTAATATTGTTTCTACCAGACCTTGACCTGTTTATTAGTGTGCCCTGTGTGTGGCGTATGCACTAACAAGTTCTCTCATCTGTGACAGTAGTTAGCCATATGTGGGCGGGGCTTCGATTGAGAACCAAGTTCAGCTTTACCTGTGTTGTTCGTCCTCTATGCCTACGGGCTAGTATTGATATGACAGTAGCAATGAGTGGACTAATGTAAGTTAGGAACACTTCATCTATGACAAGGGTGCTTATTTCCAGCCTAAATGAGTCGGCAGTAAAACATTTCAAGCCTTATTGACACCTGCATTGCTCACAGACAGTTTGGTGTCGTTCGTGACCAGTAAGCGGTGACACGGTGATGTGTCTAATGTATACATGCTTCCTTATGACATATTTGCAGCAGTCAAGTTTCCTGTTTCATGCTGTATCAAGTACCAGAGGTGACAGTTGACGACGAGTCCAGTGCTGTTCCTGTAACTTACAACATGGGAGTCTGTTTATGCTGTGTCATTTGATGTCCATCAGTTGTAGCGGGAAAAGAAGGAACTGTTTTCTATTTAGAAGATAAGTGGTTTTTGTCGTGGAAGACTGTGTCTCTCTATGTATGTTGTCAGGTCTTCCGGTTATTATTATTTGTTCTATCGAGTACTTCATGTTGATAGTGTTGTATTATGAGATTTATTGCATAATTGATTGATGGCTACGTGACATAATCTTATTAGAATTATAAGTGGTCTATAAATTTAGTACACTCAGTGTTTGAATCACGATGGATCCTGATATGAATAATGAGTTGGATCCTGAGGACATGAGGCCTATAATGGAATATTTAGCTGAACAAGGAGAATATTTTGAGGAATTACAAGGCCAAGCACTCGACAGATACGTGCTGGATGGTTTTTTGTTTAATGTGGTAGCAGCTTTAAATTATTTTACTGACGATAACTGTCAGTCAGGTCCTCAATTGATGGCTAGAGATTTGGCGGATGTGTTAGAATACCTACTTCCGATGGTGTACACTTATACTGAGGCTAGACACAATTTTATGCATGAGGTTTTGCACAATATAATTTGCAACAACATGCAGAATGATAACAAAGAGGAGTTAGAACAGAAGGAGCGAATAAAAGTAATCAAACAGAGTACGCTTCAGGAAAGAGAATTTTTGCAGGATATAGCTGAAAATAATAACTTACAAGAAACAGTGTCTAAACTCACAAGTGATTTACTTAAATCAAACTTGGAGCTCTCTAGTGTAAAAACAGCATTAGACTCTGCGTACAGTAAAGTAAAAGATTTCGAAGTTCAGGTAGAACACAAGAATAGCGAAGTATGTAATCTCACTCGAGAAATTGAAGAAAAGAAAGACATGTGTTGTAAATTAAAAGTTCAGGCCAGGCAAGATAAGAAATCTTATCAAGAAATAATTGTGGATTTAAGAAGTGAGGTGGATTTTTTACAAAGTGTTGCTATAAAGAAGAATATTGTATCTCTGGAGGAAATTAATGAGCTTACAAATAGCTATGATAATAAGATCAAAGCACTTCAACTGGAGTTAACACAGTTGAGAGCACAAGCTGCTCAAGTCGAGGGTCTTGAGGCCCAGGTGGCCCGACTTCAGCCACAGATAGCAGAGGTGCAAAGGAAAAGATTAAGGAAATTGGCACGACAGATTAGAGAAAATAAGGAAAAGGATGATAAGCAGAGGTTAGAAGAGTTAACGGTGCAGAGAAAGAAAATGGTTAAGATTGAGAAGTTACTTACAGAAGAGAGATGTAAAGTTATGACATGTGATAACTTAAATAAGAAACTAAGCGAGGAGATTTCTCTTAATATTGCTGAAATTACAGAACTAAGAAGAAGGGTGGATGGTTTTGTGGATGTTATTTTAAGCATCAAGGGGTTGTCTACTGTCAATGTTGACAATGGTAGACAGAAGGCTGTTTATCAACGAGTGAAACAAGCAAGGAGCCAGCCCTATACACTCTTTGCGAATACGAAAATCGAAGATGTTGGACGTAAATGCCTGCATGGCAAATACAATTTCCCACGTACGGAAGACGCTGCGTCTAATATTACTGACTCTTGGCGTCAGACCAGCAAAGATACTTCATGTTTAACATCCAGTTCTGGTAATAAAGATAACACACATTATGTTAGTAACCATAAGGATTCAATCAGTTCCACTGCTTGTCATACCAAGTATAGGCAGTGTGATACTGCGAATAAGCATATTACCATAGAAAAGAATAAAAACACATTTGGTAAAAGAGATAACCCTATTGTAGGAAAGTACCAAGGGAATCCTTCAAATTGTAGTTTTTTCTCTCTAAGAAACCAGAGACAGTCTAACAGATCTCAAAATTTTGATTCTGAAGAGTTGAGAAATTATGGTAGGAATAATTACATTAAAGATTACAAATCTGATAGTAATTGTTCTAGGAGACAACAAGATTCATTTTCTAGATATTTCTATCGAAGGAGACAGGTTAAGCATAACAAAGCTAACGGCAGCTCTAGGTATAATAATTGTCACAATGGAGGAGATAGCTATAGCAATAGAGATAACTCCCTAAATATTACTACACATTTTGCGCAACAAAAGCCCAAAGTCATTGTTGGTAAACAAAGTAACAATAAGTAATAAGGTCACAAAATGTAACTGTTTGTTATGTTTCGATTTCGAGAAAGAATCTCGTTTTGTGGGTGCATAACTTTATTTCAGCTCTGCTGTGATGACCTTCATTTTGGACAGGTTGTTCCTAACCTTTTGTGTGATATACTATGTGATGTGAGAAGACTTGATGGCATCATATAGAAACCTGATGTTTTTCACTGCCACAAATGTTAGGTAATTGTGTAGTTACTTTTCCGTTTACCTTAATGGATCTCACAGTTGATTAAAGTGGAGATTTTCATTTGTATTTTTTCAACAGTAGCAGCTATGCGATAAAGGTCAGCGTGCCTGGTTTTCTTTAGCTGTGACAGAAATGTTTGTTACCTTTCGACCATGTGCCCAATCAAGCGCAACCCAGCCAACATGTTGACCCAGTATTATTTGATGCCATCCCGTGCGGTTTATAGCATACCATCAAGAAAACCGGAGTTCTGACCTATTTATTTTTTTTCTTTAGGAATTGATTCAAGATTGCTACAGTGTTTCTTATACTTAATTTTTTTTAGGATAATCTATTGTATAGATGGTGCATTGTATGATGATGTATTAGATATTGAGTATGTTTATATTTATACACTATTTCAACACCATGTTATTGTTTACATGATTGTGTTGTTGATAAACATTGTATGTATTATGAGTGTAATGAATTGTAACATATCGTTTTGTAGTGACTTGTCTTTGATTGTTATTTTTTATTGTTGATGGAATTATGGATTTTTGGTAGTTACATACATTTGTCAGAAGACTATACCACTTAGACCATATTATGGTTTACAATATGTGATTTGTTATGAAGTTTGATACATCAAAACATTGATATGTTTTTGTAGGACTAATTGTTAGGATAGTTTTATACATAATGAGATTGCCAGCCCTAAGCACAAACTCATTAGTTATGAATATGCGTTAGTCGCTTTCAGAGAGTTTTTTGGTTACTAAATTTATTTTTATTTTTCGTATCTGACTCCATGTTTAGTTAATATATTACCTTATACAGAGGTTAAATGAAGTAATTGTTGTGTTGTGAAATGTTATTTTGGAACTAAATTATATATGTAGAATTGTCAGAGATAGCAGATACTATTATTTGTTTGAAGAATTTAGTAGTCTGACTTAAACACTTGTTCATGTGAAATAATGTTATGTTTATATTTGCAAGTTGGTATGATGTTAATATTGTGGTTTTTATAGGTGTTTATTTGTGTCTACTTAGAGATAGGAATATTTTTTTTTATGTCTCTCATTTTGTTAGAGCTCATTTCACTTTTGATTTATTAATTACAGGTTGGAACTTGTAAAAATTTAAAATACTATTTTTATTTAACTTAGCTTTAAGAAACTTTTTTGTATTGTAATTTTGGAACAATGTATTTGTTTTCTTTTTGAAAGTGTTCTATTTGTTTGTGCTCGGTGTTTAATTATGAGTAATAATATATATGTCGATATGTCCAGATTTTAAAAAAAAAAAAAAACAAGAAAATATATTACAATTTTTTTTTTGAGATTGTGATATTTTGTTTTACATATCGCACTTTTTTGTGTGATGTCTGTGATAATCCATTTTAATTATGTATAAGTTTTGTAATTTCGCTAAATTATTTATTATGCATTATGTAGTTATATCCTTTATTCGTGTTTGGTACATATATACTTTGTTTTTTTGTTATACGATTTTCTGTCATGATTGTTTTTGTTTTACAATACATTGTCTGTTTAGATAGTTATTGGGATGTATTGCTACTTATTCTATACATTCATTTCTTGAAGTTTCTTCTTTCTTTTCGGATGATTCTTCGTTTCATTCCATTTCTTTTGAAGCAGTTTATACTTTCGTGATGCTTCTATGTTTCATCTAGTTGTCACTTAATTTTATTTGTATACGTTTACTTCTTACACTTCTTATACTTCCTTCCTTAGGATTGTTATGTTGATTATATGGTTTGGTATGAGGTAGCTATTTATGTCGGTTGTATCTAGTTTGACGTAAGGAATTGATTAGTTTAATTGGTGCTATTAGGTATTATTGATCTTTGTTACTATATTGATTTCATTGCTGATTTTCGGTGTTGATCATGCTTCTTTTGCTTGATCTTGTCTGTTACTTTCTATTTATTGTATACTACTTGGTCTACAGTTATCATACTTAACTTTGTTTAAAACTGATTATTTAGTGTACTTAGCAGATTATTGTGTATAATTTGTTTTATTGTACACTTGCTTATATTTTTTGTCGATGTATTATTATAACCTTATCATAAGCTAAATTTTGTATGAGTATTTTAGAGCTTAGCTAACCCCTCATTTTTCTTTGATGTTGTTCTTGTCAAAAAAATGATAAATCTTTTTTTCTCCAGAGGTGGTGGTAGTAAGTTAAGGTCAAAAAGAGAGGTGATCCTTTGTATACGGGTTGGACAGAGTAAATTAAGGGTTGCATTACTTGTAGACTTGATTAACGGTGAATTGCTTAAACAAATATATGATAGAAGTTAGAGTGTACAGAAAGCGTCGTGAGCGCTGTTCTGTATTGTAGAACTGTAAATAGTTCGCACGGCTAGTCCGTGAAGGGACTGAGCTGCGTTAAACAGCGAAGTCCCGTGACTGTTTAGGCGGAAGTTTTGTGACCGCTAGCAGTCGGGGGTTCTAGGCGTTGACGGAGTGAAGTCAACCCTGGTGTTTTTTTCTAAGTGTGTGTTCCCGACCAGTGTTCGGTGAAGATGTATGGTGTTTTTCACAATGTGTGTCTCGGTGGAGACTTTTTGGACAGGCCTGTATCTGAATATTCTTCCTGTATTTGAATATTCTTCCTATATTGAATATTCTTCCATGTGTTAGATTATTTGAAGATGGTATGTACTATAACATTTATAACTGCAGTGTGAAGATTATGGAGCTATTATGAAGGCCAGGATTTTGTACAGGCCGTATTTGATATAACTGCGGTGTGAAGATTATGGAGCTATTATGAAGGCCAGGATTTTGTACAGGCCGTATTTGATATAACTGCAGTGTGAAGATTATGGAGCTATTATGAAGGCCAGGATTTTGTACAGGCCGTATTTGATATAACTGCAGTGTGAAGATTATGGAGCTATTATGAAGGCCAGGATTTTGTACAGGCCGTATTTGATATAACTGCAGTGTGAAGATTATGGAGCTATTATGAAGGCCAGGATTTTGTATAGGCCGTATTTGATATAACTGCAGTGTGAAGATTATGGAGCTATTATGAAGGTGTGACGGGTCCGTGGTGGTGGTGGTGTTGTGTTGCGATTCCTTGGTTATTCTATTATTTATTGAATAGTAAAGTCACTCTCTAGACGTAGTAATGTTGGTTATAAGTGGTTAGCTCTGACCATCAGAACATCCCTTCGACCTTCTGATTTGCATAGTATATAGTATTTGATTTCCCTTGTGGGAGAGTTATCGTGCTGACAAAGGTAAACACCAACAGCTGTAGAACCGAACCCGAAACGTAAATAAACGATCAAGCCTTCTGCTCTGAGTCCACATGTATTGAGGTTCATACAAAAAACGATAATCGACATTCACAAAACTTCATGTACAGTTCAGCATAACAATGAATTCCAAATAATATCAGTAAGTATCCGTCCGTGTCAAAACAATATGTCAGATGAACATCGTGGCTATATACGTGCGCTGTTGTAATCAACAGCCAGAAATGAGCACATGAGTTCTTGACAGCTACAATTTGAATCATAATGCGATTCTCCTTCCATCATTTAATTTGATTTAATTAATCTCATACTTAGATTAATATCCGAACTGACCCTGAGTTCTACATCGATTCATCTATATAATATAGGCTATATACTCAGCCTTTTTTCCTTGGAAGAAATACAAGACACGACCTTCTTGCTTGACGGATAGCGTAACAAGGGCCATGTAACCAAGTCACCCAGCGTGACCTTCCCAACGCGAATGCGTCATAATCTCCGCATATATTTCGCGTTCAGTATACCGTAAAATATCGACATATTCTATAAATGTTAATGACCCCTAAACGTTGCGCATGGCTAAACCCCAGCAGACGCCGTCATTAAAAATAACACCGTAACAGATTTCCTGTCAGACGGGGGGAAACAAATCTATTAGATAGATTTTTTTTTTGAATAATATTAATCAAATTATCAAAAATTTATCAAAACCCGACGTATGACCTACGATGTTCTATCTAGAACAGTGTCGTGGTCATGTCAGTAATATCTTATAATAAAATCAACGTCATATCATACATATAACTTATATTAAACAAGGAAATGTCACTGTCACTAACTAATTAACTAATTAATTTGTTGTATGTATCGACTAACTAATAATGTGAGGTGTTATTAAAATTAAAATAATTAATTATAGTATGTACGTATGGTACTAACTAATTATTATCTAATTGAAGAAAATGAGAAATAGTATAAGAGAGTAAAAGAAATAAAAATCGAGAAGTACGGACAATTAAAACCAAATATTAAAGTATACTTTAAATTAGAATGCGTGTGAAAATGAAGTGTAAGGATAGATACCTAATTAAATTAACGCAATCAGAAGAAAAGAACAAAAAAAATTCATACATTTTAACTATAAATATGAAATGTCATAATCTAATATCTATTACCTTGATAATTACACTAATTAAAATATTAATTGGTGTGATATTATTTTGTTTCATCTTTTCTTTGTATATTTTATTTTTTTTATTTCATCACACTTTAACTTTATTTTATTATATATTAATTTAATAACTAGAAAATTTAACAATATCGGACATGAAGATCCAATCGTTGTTATATCCTGTTGACTTGTATGAAAGTTCATTAAGACACAAGGTTCATATTATCGAATTATGATATGATTATCCAATCATCGTTAGTTCCTTTATTAAAAACTGTGAACGTAATTGAATCAGTCATTACAGTATATGTCCTTTCTACATCAGAGATTGTTCCTTTTTAACAGTTTTCAATCGAAATGAGTGATACGCAAAGTGGAATTGAAGTCCAAATTTTCAAACGATCCGTAAAACTTGATATTTTGATTACAATAGTTTATTTAGAAATGTCCTTATTTAAGTAGGAAGTCCAAATGAAGTGTTGTATATTCTGACGTGGTATTAATACAGTTCATTGCAAATGTAATGCTTGATTAGTCAGAAAATTTTATTGAAATAGTAATATTCATTCAGAATCCGTAGGATGTCTGGACAACGTATCGGCTATGACGTTCTCAGTTCCTGGTATCGACTGTATTTCGAACTCATATGGTTGCAACGTAATAGCAAATCGTGCAAGTTTAGCACTTTTATGGTTTGAACGACGTAATGCTGCCACAGATTTCTGATCAGTCTGGATCAGAAATGGAGATCCCAGCAAAAATTTTTCTAACTTGGTAATTGCCCAGATTACGGAGAGCAATTCTCGGTCCACAGTCGAATATTTAGTCTCCGGAGGTTTCAGTTTGCGTGAGATATAAAGTACAGGGTGAAGGACATCATCATGATATTGGAGTAGACAAGCCCCGAGTCCGTAATTACTCGCATCTGTACGTAGAACAAACTTTTTAGAAGCATCTGGTAATCTTAAAACAGGTGGGCATGAAAAAATTTTTAAGATAGTGCGAAAAGTTTTGTCACATTCGTCTGTCCAATTTATCCTTAAAGGCATGTTCTTCTTTAGTAACGATGACAGGACAGCCGTGATGGATGATAGGTGAGGTACAAATCTGCTATAGTATTGGATTAACCCTAACAGACTCCTAACCTGTTTCTTCGTTTGAGGAACAGATAAATTTAATATTTTAGAAACCGTATTGGGAATTGTTTGGATACGTCCTGATCCAATAATGTGTCCCAGGAATGTTATCTCATTACACGCTATTTGAATTTTAGTTGGTTTAGCGGTTAAATGGTTATCCCGCAATATTTCCAAAACTGATTTAAGACCCAAAAAATGTTCCTCAAATGATGAACTAAACAAACATATGTCGTCAATGTAGGTAATTATATCTGATCTACCTGCTAAAATTTTTCGCATCATGCGAATAAAGGTAGCTAGAGCATTCATTAGCCCAAAAGGCATCACGTTCCACTGGTAAAGACCTTGTGGAGTTGAGAATGCTGTGTAGTATTTGGCTCTTTCGGTTAGTGGAATCTGCCAATAACCTTTGGTTAAGTCAATTTTAGTGAAAAGTGTAGCATTGGATAGACGAGGAAGTAAATCGTCAAGGATAGGATGTGGTTCGCTATCCGGTACTGTCTGCGCATTAAGTTTCCTATAGTCAACACATAAACGTACGTTGTTGTCCTTTTTCCGGACAATGACTAAAGGAGAAGAAAATGGAGATGTACTAGTCTCAATAATACCTAATGATATCATCTGTTCGAGTTCCTGAGATGTCTTACTCAGAAAATGTAGAGGTACAGAATAAGGATGAACACGAATTGGTGTATCATCGTTAAGAATAATATCGTGACTAATTACAGATGTGCAACCCGGTACATCCGTTAACACATCTGGGAAAGATTGTAGAAGATCAGCAACGCGTTGATGCTGTTGCGGTGTAACCGTAGAAGAAATGGTCACATCACGCCAAGATTCAGTAGATTGGACAATAAGTACAGGTAAAGGCATCTGCACTTCAGGAAAAGAAGATTCTTCCTCCTGTATAACAGATAGATTAGAATAATGACAAGTAGATACAGTATTGTCATCTAATTCATGAAAAATTGACTGTAAGTGTATAGGACGTGTATGAAATTGCTTGAGCATATTAATATGGAATATCTTTCTGTGTCCCTTGATATCTAAGACGTAATCAACGTCTGAAATTTTATCAGTAACCTTATAAGGACCAGTCCATGAGATCAATAACTTATTGTTATTGTGAGGGAGTAATACATAAGCCTCATCGCCTGGGAATAATTGGCGTAATCGTCTAGATCGATTTTGTATAGATCGAGCCTTAGCTTTTGCAGCCTCAGAAGAAGCTGTTACCAATTGGCAAGACTCAATAATATTATTCCGAAGATTAATCACATACTCATAAGATGACTGAGTGTCCTGAGTCATCTCTGCATCAATTAATAAATCTTTTATCAGTCCCATAGGACCTCTCGGAGGGGCACCAAAAACTAACTCAAAGGGAGAGAAGCCAGTTTGTTCATGTGGCACCTCTCGGTAAGCAAACAGGACAGCTGGGAGTGCTCTGTCCCAGTCCTGAGGGTGTTTAACAGTAACCTTATGTAAAAGTTGCTTAAGCGTACGGTTAAGTCTTTCAACTGCACCGTTACTCATGGGATGATAAATACTACTCAAATTCCTATCAATGTTCCAGGTTTTCATTACCTCCTTCATGGTATCGGATATAAACTGCGACCCATGGTCAGATAATAATTTTCTAGGAAACCCTATTCTAGAAAAAATTAGATGTAATGCATCAGCTACATCTGTGGTAGTGGTTGTCTTCAATGGAATGGCTTCTGGCCATCGTGTGCATAAATCAATGCACGTGAGAACAAATCTATGTCCTCTCGCAGATGGTAGAAGTGGACCAATTATATCTATGGCCATCTTGTCAAAAGGTCGTACTGAGATATCGCAAGCCTGAATAGGCGCCGTGTGAAAAGCTCCACGTGCTTTCACTTCCTGGCACGTAGTACAAGAACGTACATACTGCGAAATATCCCGTGATACTCCTGGCCAAAAGAATGAAGACAATACTCGAGATCGTGTTCGAGTATATCCCATATGTCCTGCACACTGCGAGTCATGCGCGTGTTGAAGAATGTACCTTCTAAAAGCAGCCGGTACCATCACTTGGTTTTTTACCTGTGATTTATCACTAAAGCATCTAATCAGTATATCATTTTTAACAATAAACCAATGTTTGTTATTATTCCCTGATGTTAAATTATCAACCTTATTAACTAGGTTTAAAAATTTATTTAGAGATTTGTCATTTTTTTGTTTGTTTGCAAATGATTCTCTGTCAATAGGTGAATTGACCTCAATATCCTACTGTTTCTCTGCATCCATCTTATTATCATTGACACTCTCCATGAGCATAGTCTGAGCTCTAGTTGTCACGGCGTTTCCAGTGCATAGATTGTGTCTCTCCCATTCAATAATATCTTCTGGTGAACAATCCTTGCTGCCGTGTATGCGACCCACCATAAGGTCTGCAATTGGCTTTTTCAGCATGCATACCTTCACGTTCCCTGTGAAAAAAGGTGTTTTAACATGGATAATAGCTGTGGGGTAAAACTCAATAGTTCCCCCAAAAGTCATGCAACGGACATATTCCCCCGTTGCACAGCTAGGATGTACAAGCGACTGTCGCACTCCAATGGTTGTGGACCCCGAGTCTCTCAATACAGAAACTATAGAACCGTTAACTATCCCTCCGTTAAAAATCAGAGAGCCTGTTCCATCATTGGCTGCAAGACCTACTTCTGGTAGAATGTGTCCGCAGTTTAGCACTGTCTCCTTTGCCTTCTGAAAAATAAGATTGCATTGTGGGCAACTATTCGCCACGTTATAATTAATAGCAAAGCATGCAGCAGAAGAATGCATTGTATTATCGTTAGGTGGAACCTGAACCTTAGGGGCGATATCATTTGTAACTGCTGCCCCGATATTATGGTTATAATGTGAAGATCCACGAGAATGAGAACGATTACGAGAATAATTAGTTGAATTATCCCGTTGTCGTCTATTGTAATTGTTATCTCGATGTCTCGAGTTATAATTATCGCTATTCTTCCAATTGTTACCATTATTATATTGATATGACCGATTATAACTAGAGTTACGTGGATTACTGTTGTATCTTGACTGAGGTGAATAATTTCTGTTTTGTTGTCTTCCTCTATTAAAGTTATTGTTAAAGTTATTTTGTCCCTTATGAAAATTAATGTCATAGTTTCCTTTGAACCTACCTCTGTCTACACTGTGTGTTCTTGGTTTGTTATTACTATGATATGCCATATTGGAGGCTACAGGAAGTGGTTCTCTTATTAACGAGCCAGAGATGTTAGCATTCGGATGAGCGTTGCAGTAATTTAAAGAAATTTTTTGTAACTCATCAATAGTTTCTGGTTTCCGTTCTTGCAGATAAGCAAAGAATGGTGGGCTGACAGAAGATAACACTTTATCCCTCAATAACAAATCGACTAACTTGTCGTAAGATTTGTTGACACCTGCCAGTTCAACCCATCTGTTAAAAGTATTGCGTATGTTAGCAATAAAACCTGTGAAATCTTTATTGTTATCTGGCAACAAACTTTTGAAACGTAATCTACATGCCTCTACGTTCAAATGGAAACGACGTAATAACAAAGTCTTAATGGCCTCATAGTCTGTGGCTAATGTAGGATCAATATTTTGTGCTGCACTTGCAGGTTCGCCATCCAGAAATTCCTTAAGTTTAAGTGCCCATGCAGTTTTGTCAAGGTTATTGACCTTACATATATCCTCAAAGCGCGCCAGCCATGATGATAGGTCATCCACGTGTAATTTGAATGGTGGTAGTTTAAAGTAATAATTGCCCTTAAGTCGGTTGGAAGAAGATCCCGATTGAGCATTATCATTTTGGCTTGCTGCAGCACCCTGCGAATTAAGTTTTGCTGTTTCCAATTTAAGCCGTTGCAATTCCATTTCTTGCTGCAATATGATTTCTTGTCGTTTCAATTTATTCTCTTCTTCAATCCGTAGGATTCCATCTCTTGCTATCTTTCTTTCTTCTTCTTGTCTTAATTCTTCTCTCTCTGCTTTAGCAATAGCTTTTCTTTCCTCCTCTTCTGCCTTATATTTTGTAAATTCAGCCAATGCATAAGCCTCGAGAAGTTCTCCTTTTTTTCCAAAATCCTTACCATTTTTAATAAAATAGTCTAAGTTAAGCATCTTGAAGTTAATTTATTTAAGTATTCAATTACTTATGTCTTGTAATCACCACTAGAATCTAAGTCGATAATTATAATTACTCAACGAATGAATAATTAATATAAGAAATTGTAGTATTCACGTACTGTTATTTATAAGTTCCACAATCTATAATATTTTGTAAAAATATTATATATATATATATATATATATATATATATATATATATATATATATATATATATATATATGTATGTATATATATATATATATATATATATATATATATATATATATATATATACCCGCTAATATCTATCATAAATAGTTATGATAGTTATATAAGGTGCTGAAATTATATCATGCACTTAATATTAATATTTAATAATTATGGGTATTGTTCCTAAATAATTAGGTTATTTAATCTTAATTGTCACCAAGTTCCCAATGTAGTACTGAGAAAATGTACTAATTTATATTTAATATGTCTTAATATGTTATAAAGTTATAATAATTAATCATTATATATTATGCCATAATCATGAGCTAGAAAGTGCATTGCCCATTTCTAGGACCACCACTGCAAATTGGTGCAAAGTCCCTAATTCCTCTTTAAAACTCATAAAAATTTAATAATATTCATCTACACTATTATTAATGAAGAAATTGTAGCATTAATATTAAATTATAAAAGGATGAAATGAATACAAACAATACAATGGGTTAACCAAGGATTACAGAACAGTAACACAATACAAAAGTGACATTTTCACAAAAATAAATGTTATTATAAAAAAAGTGTACTAACCGGAAATGTAGAAGGGTGAAGGTTAACTGAAGGAAACGAACATATTTGGTACTATGAATGATGACGTCACAGGACTCATTTGACGTTAATGTAATACATTTAAATAAAATTAAAGATAGCCAGATTAGAATAAACAGGATAGATTACGAACATATGACTGTAACTGAATAAAAATTAGAACTAAATACACTAGAATACACCAGTTATAACATGACTATACACCTAACATGCAAGGTGAATTAATGCAAGTCCGAACGACACGATCACCGATAATGTATTCGACGCCTTCTTCGCGAAATGCTATTAATTCACGGCCTTAAGAACGATTACAATCAATTCGTAGCATCCAAAGAGCTATAGAACTGATTATAATTCACCGCCCATCCATACCCGCTACATGTAAAAGGACAGAAACAATATTTAACATGGCTACAACAAAAAAAAAGAACATGTCGTTATCGGACAAACAGGACGACATATGGTAACGTTTAAAATCAGTTACTTATCTTTTATAAGCAGTAATACAGTACATTATCTGCTTCGCCAACAGACTCGAGATCTTGTTTGAAACATTGAATACGTTAGCAATACGTTTCATTTGCTGTTTGAGAGCTGCAAATAAATTTTTTTGAAGGACATTGACTGCTGCTGGCTTTTTCAACCGTTCATAGTGTTGTCAAGGGCATGACGTCACCGGTGTTTTTGCAAATAATGTCCATTTCGGCTCGAAAGGAAAAATGTCTTATTTTTTTGTGGTTCGCTCTTTTGAAAAGTTTCAAGACCCCATACTGGCCACCAGTTGTGACGGGTCCGTGGTGGTGGTGGTGTTGTGTTGCGATTCCTTGGTTATTCTATTATTTATTGAATAGTAAAGTCACTCTCTAGACGTAGTAATGTTGGTTATAAGTGGTTAGCTCTGACCATCAGAACATCCCTTCGACGTTCTGATTTGCATAGTATATAGTATTTGATTTCCCTTGTGGGAGAGTTATCGTGCTGACAAAGGTAAACACCAACAGCTGTAGAACCGAACCCGAAACGTAAATAAAGGATCAAGCCTTCTGCTCTGAGTCCACATGTATTGAGGTTCATACAAAAAACGATAATCGACATTGACAAAACTTCATGTACAGTTCAGCATAACAATGAATTCCAAATAATATCAGTAAGTATCCGTCCGTGTCAAAACAATATGTCAGATGAACATCGTGGCTATATACGTGCGCTGTTGTAATCAACAGCCAGAAATGAGCACATGAGTTCTTGACAGCTACAATTTGAATCATAATGCGATTCTCCTTCCATCATTTAATTTGATTTAATTAATCTCATACTTAGATTAATATCCGAACTGACCCTGAGTTCTACATCGATTCATCTATATAATATAGGCTATATACTCAGCCTTTTTTCCTTGGAAGAAATACAAGACACGACCTTCTTGCTTGACGGATAGCGTAACAAGGGCCATGTAACCAAGTCACCCAGCGTGACCTTCCCAACGCGAATGCGTCATAATCTCCGCATATATTTCGCGTTCAGTATACCGTAAAATATCGACATATTCTATAAATGTTAATGACCCCTAAACGTTGCGCATGGCTAAACCCCAGCAGACGCCGTCATTTAAAATAACACCGTAACAGAAGGCCAGGATTTTGTACAGGCCGTATTTGATATAACTGCAGTGTGAAGATTAATGGAGCTATTATGAAGCTGTTATGAAGGCAGTCTTTGAGGGATTTAGCTATTGTGCACGTTCGATGAGGAGTGCACTATTATTCTGTAACTGAGCTCTGTGGGGTGTTTTGAGCTTATGAATTAACTTACCTGATGCTGTGTACTTTATGCTGTAATTTTCGTCTGTGTCATCGTGACTGTGTGTGTAGCGTTAATAAAACTGTTCATTAACTGTTACCAGTCGTTCTAAGCTACATGGCTTCTAAGTGTGCTGCTGTGACGAATGAATGCACCAATACACACTTACTTTGAACATTCTAGGCATAGTATCAGTAGTGACATATTTACAAATAGCCCTGAGTGGGCGTGGCCTATATAAGGAGAACCCATTTACGCCTTTATCACTGAATAACACAAGGGCGTTAACATATCATTTGAACCATATCATTAGGTGGCTTAAAAACTTATAAGATAACAATTATACCGTAATTTATCAGTGGAACCACACAATATATTTAACACTAATTTTATCAGCTGAAGGAATCACACCGGCGGTATCAATAATCTTATAAATATAGAAGAATTGTTAAGAATAGACAGACCTAGGGAACTGCATAATATAGTCAAACAATATTTAACACGAATAAATGTTAATATTAGTGGCTGGGAATGTGAAGGTCTGATTGTAACATACTGGTCACCACAAATGTTACAATCCTATTTCATGACCACCAGGAATCTAACGATATCTTTTCTGTGTACTGTTATTGTATGGATGTGTTGATGCGCCTCTAGATTGTTGAAGGCTGTACGATCTACCCCAATGTTCCTGCACGGTGTTACTGTAGGTTTCTGTGCGTGCGTAGTCAGTACGACCTGGGCCAAACAGCGTTGTTGTGCATGATTAGCTCACCAGGCGTTGAGGCGCTAACAGGGTGTCATGTTGACATTCCAACATTATACATCTCTTGAATGTGAAGTACTCGAAGTTTGTGTGGGTTGATAAGTGATGTGGGTGTGTAGACAACACGAATGCGTTTAGGCTCTTTGACAGGTAAACAATGCACCCACTCACTCCCATGCAGTGGTCAGTAATTGTTGCAACTGCTGGAACTTTTCAACCATTTATTTACGAGACACAGTGACATCAACAGTTACAGTCAAATGGACAAGGATCAAGGACATCATATAAACTGGAAATGACTGGCAAAACATCTGGCATTATAAAGCTTGAACCACTCATCTATCAGGATGTTATCGACAATGGTCTGTCCTTTAACACATAGTTCATACTGCAGCTCACGTACCACTGACTCAGCGCGTCAGGTACTTTAAACAACTCCGCAGTACCAACAGACGAGTTCTCAATTGCATAAATAATAATAATGTTGCAATTCATCTGGCATAACACGCCAAATACATCTTCTTCTGCTCAAAGATATTGGCCGTAATGTCGGGCCTCTATAATAATGTAAACAACTGTGTATTCTTCATAGGCAGGCATAATCATCCATGCCGAAAACATACCGCCAACATGCGGTTTTCATAATAATATATCTTCACTGGATTTCTGTATAACAGTTAAACGAATAGCCTTAGTTGGCTACATTGAGCACAAATAATGGACTCTGCATCTCAAAGGACTGTGAGCTCTACTCACAGGTTGCCACAAAATGTTCTGCAACTTAGGCATAATAATTAAGTTTCTTTTACCTTTGACAACTCCACCTATGTCCCAGTCTTGACATATGGATGCGAGTCATGGGCAATGACTACAACCCATAAAAGCCAGATCCAAACCTCAGAAATGAAATATCTGAGGAAGGTGGTTGAAGTAACAAGAAGAGACATGGTACGCAACCAGACGATACGTCAAGGCCTAAAATGCCACCCCCTACAGACCCAAGTAGAACAGTCCCAACTAAGATGGTTTGGCCATGTCTGCAGAATGGGAGAAGATCGGCTACCACGACAAGCATGGGAAACAAAGAGCCAAGGATCCAGACCCCGAGGACGGACAATCTTTGAAGGACCGAGGACTAGAATGGAACCAGGCCAGGAGGAAGACAGCCGATAGAATAGTCTGGCGCTCTCTCTTCCAAACCTCTACACCTCACGGTAGAAGGGGAACGACTAAGTAAGTAAGTAAGTAAGTTACCTTGACAGAATCCGAGAAATACACAAATTACAACTGTCGTCATTCTTGACGAACAGAATAACTGGGGAGAATCACTGACATCACAGTCACACTGAAGACTATCTTTCCCCCAGATAATGCAGAGAAGTACCACGGACATATTAGTCCGGTCAGAACCCAGATCATCACTCTCTGACGGAAGTCTCTCCGTTCGCGCTAAAAAAACTTGCGCATGTGTAGACAGCACAGATCTGAGTAAAGCTAACCCCGACTTAAGACAGGTCAACAACAATGAATAAAACAAAGGGAAGATAACCCCAACTCAATCTGTCCCAGGGAGTTCATAAACAGTTCTCGAACTTACATCATAAAAAGTATTAAATAGATTTACGTCTTATGATACCATCAAAAACGACAGCAACACTGATGCTGTTCTTACAATGTTTATGACTTTTAACAGATGAAAGTCAATTAAATATCTGTTAAAGTCAGTTATATAACTGGAACCACCAGGCCTTTACACCCCTCCATTTTAATATTATTCTTGTTCAGAGTTTCTTCTTGATTTTGTTTGTTTTGTTTTTGTTTATTTATTTAACGTATTAGCATAATTGTGATTGTCCTTATTTACAACGATTTGACAAATGTAATGCCACTGTCTCATATCGGCAGTTGTTCATATTATTTGGAATTGAAAACAATATATATCTTAATTATAAACCCATCAGAGGTTGAACGGGATATTTTTCTTCATTAATTAAAAAAAAAAAAATCTTACTCGATGCTTATTCTCGCTACTATCCCTGGTATTGTCCAGCCGAAAATGGGGTCTACGTCGTTCAGCCTCGTTTTCGATTCTGACATAGTTGGCGTAACTCTCTATAGATCTAGGGGCACTATAGGTACTCCACACTGCCAATATTTACCGCTTATGGCACAAAATTCTCAACCAAGGATTGTAACTTTATTTCATATTGCATTTAAATAAAACTGGTATCAACAGAAAGCTTGTTTCTTATTGTTTACATGGGTTCAAAAATAGTTAGAAATATTATGAATGAGACTGTCTTTAAAGTGTTTAAAAAGTATGTGCAAACGGGTTTCGCGCGGTTCCGACAAAGGAGAAGTGGAGGTTTACCCTTTTCAAATCGCGAGCGATGCGTGTCAAATAGAGTCAGCCTGCTATGTATAGTCTCATATTGTTCAGCAGTGAACGCTCTTTCTATTGGTGCCTAGGACATATTTATAGAACAGCAATAAGATTTTAAAATTTGCGATTTTACGACAAAAAAGCTTTATTTTCCGATGAAAACAGTCGATTTTCATCTTTCCTATATCAAAATAAAGAGCAAGACCATTTTCCTACACAATTTCCAAAGATGAAAGTGATCCGATGAGTTGACAAAGATCGCTTTGTGCAAACGTAAACACATCCGCTTGTTCCTCAAAATCACCCGGCCGCTTGTTTTGCACGCTAACAATATACCTATCTGAGACGGATAAATTATCATGGCTGAGTCGAATTCAACGCTAACTTTACACGAATGTATAGGTTAGTAGTTTTCCTGTTTTTTTTTTTTTTTTTTTTGCGAAGTGATTTCATTACCGTACGTATTAATTTGTTTTCTTGTTTAAAAACTACATTGAGTGCTTTAATTACGGTCATCAGATAACGACGTGGTTTGTGTGAAATTAGGGTTCGTGTTCTAAATAAGGTGACCAGACGTCCCGGTTTTTCCGGGACAGTCCCGGTTTTTGACCATTTTTAAACGACGTGGTTTGTGTGAAATTAGGGTTCGTGTTCTAAATAAGGTGACCAGACGTCCCGGTTTTTCCGGGACAGTCCCGGTTTTTGACCATTTTTGATAATTTGTCCCGACTTTTTTTCGATGCAATCCGGGACGCCAATTTGTCCCGGTTTTGGACGAATTTGCCAATTTGGCATAAATCTCACAGATTAAAAAAAAATTATTATTCCGTGGCTGACTTGAGGGAATTTTTAATTATTAGTGAACTGGCGCCGAAACAGCACAAGAGTTTGTCAGGACCGCGAATTAGTTTTGTAGTTCCAATGTGATATTCGCAGTTATTTGAAATTTTAGGTAGTGGTAAAGTACCAAGATTTTGCGTACGGTGTTTAAACGGTGATTTATTTGTGCATATTTTGTTATTGTTGTAAGAAAATGGTACCAAAGCGTAAATGCAGTTTCAATGAAGATTTACAAAAGGAAAATCCGTTTATTAAAAATAGTACATCAAACTTCAATGTACGATGCAATATATGTGCCTCCGGGTTTTCGATAAGCCATAGTGGACGTGGTGATGTTAAGAACCACAAAAGCAGTGAGAAACATAAGAGAGCCGTCGTTACAGCTGCATCAAGCTCGTCGTTAACCACTTTCTTCAGAGCTGATAAAATTGGTGACCAAGAAGAGCAATTAGCTGCTATAGAAGGCGCCTTTGCATACCATACAGTGCTACACAATCATACTTTCAGGTCTATGGATTGCACATCAAAATTACTTCAGGTTACTTTAGAGCCAAAATTTTCATGTGCACGTACGAAAACAGAAGCCATTATTCGAAATGTCTTGGCACCCCATATTCTAAATGAGTTAAGGTGTGACATAGAAAAGTCTACATTTATTTCTGTACTGACAGATGCATCCAACCACAAAGAATTCAAGATTTTTCCTTTGCTTGTCAAATACTTTGATCACAGTAATGGAGTGAAAATTAAAATATTAGAGTTAAAGTCGTTGCCAGGTGAAACATCTGATATTGTAAGTAGTTTTCTTAATGACTGCATAACTGAAAATGGTTTAGACAGCAAAGTAGTTGGATTATGCGCAGACAACACAAATTCCAATTTTGGAGGTGCTGAAAGGAAAGGACAGAACAATGTTTTCAAAAAACTGCAAGAAAACTTTGGTCATGGTCTTATAGGAGTTGGGTGTAAACATTTATTACACATAAGGGAGGGAAACCCGAGGCCTGTAAATATTAATTTAGGAGTTGGGTGTGCAGGTCATATTTTCCACAACACTGTTCGAATAGCTGCAGATGTACTGCCTGTTGATGTCGAGCTGATTATTGCTAAAATTTATCTACTCTTCAAATCATACACAGTACGAGTTGAAAGACTCAAGGAGTTTTGCCAGTTTGTGGAAACAGACTTCCAGATGATCTTAGGTTATGCTCAGACTAGGTGGCTTGCTCTGCTGCCTGCTGTTGAAAGGGTTCTTCAGATGTTCCTGCCTCTAAAATCATATTTTCCATCTCAAGACAGATGCTCAGTTTTTATACAGACATTCTTTGAAAATCCTCTATCTGAGGCATGACTTGTTTTTGTTCACAGTCAGGCCTCTCCATTCCACGAAGCAGTGCAAAAAATAGAGGGACAGACGGTCACTGTGTTTGAAGTCATTGACAGGATCAACAGGTTGAAAACTATTTTGAAGTCCAAACTGGAAGACTGTTTCTTGCCATCAAGAGTTAAGCTGATCCTTGAAAAGCTGGAAATGGAAGGACTTCCAAAGGAGGATGTGAAAAAGTTTCATGCTAGTGTTCTATGAAACAGCTTTCAATTATTTGAATAAATGAGCTGCAAAAAATTTTCAAGACCTAGAATCATACAGCTGGGTAACGCTGAACAGAATACCAATTTGGGCAGATATTGAGATATCATCATCACTAGTGATTCAAACATTACCTTCAGCCCACTTTACAGAAACTGAAATTTATAACGAATATGTCTATATGAAGCAGTTTGTTATTTCTCAGAAAATTAGTGAATGGAGTGCCAAAAAAAAAACATTGCCACCACAACGTTGGATTGAAATGGTTTCCCACTTCAGAAACAATAATGTGACATTTTCAAATATTTTGAAGTTGGCAGAGTTTTTTTTCTGTCTACCTGGAACAAATGCTGCCACAGAAAGAGTGTTTTCTTTGATGAACAGCTTATGGGCAAGTGATAAAACACAGCTAGGTGTTGAAACTTTGAAAGCTATGTTGACAACCAAAGTGAACTGTGAGGAAACATGTGTCGAGTTTTTTAAGATGCTGCTTGCAAAGAAGGACCTATTGATAAAAATCCACTCATCTGAAAAGTACAGTAACCCAGCTTCACCTTAAGTAAGGATTTATGATGTTTTTCTCACTTATTAGTTTAAGTAGTTAAACTTATACAGTAAAATGTATGTTATTCAATGTTATTCAAATGTATATATAAAATGTATATTATTTTAAATTGACATCAACTTGATTTTTCCGGGACATGTCCCGACTTTTGACCTTTTCTTTACCCTTTTGTCCCGATTTTTTGCATTGAAATAGGTCAAATCTACTATTTTGTCCCGGATTAGGGTTTTGAAAATATGGTCACCTTAGTTCTAAACGACCACTTTAAATACCTCAGAGCTATTATAGACCGAAAGGGAGGCATCAAAGAAGAGTTGGCCACTCGAAAAGCAGCAGCTGGGAGACTTTTTCAGGCCATAAATCGAGGATTCCTCAGCAAGAGAGAGGTTGGCAAGAAAACGAAGAAGGCTGTATACCGCTCCACCTATGTCCCAGTCTTGACATATGGATGCGAGTCGTGGGCAATGACTACAACCCACAAAAGCCAGATCCAAACCTCAGAAATGATTTCTTTCCTCAGCAAGAGAGAGGTTGGCAAGAAAACGAAGAAGGCTGTATACCGCTCCACCTATGTCCCAGTCTTGACATATGGATGCGAGTCATTGGCAATGACTACAACCCATAAAAGCCAGATCCAAACCTCAGAAATGAGGTATCTGAGGAAGGTGGTTGAAGTAACAAGAAGAGACATGGTACGCAACCAGACGATACGTCAAGCCCTTAAATCCTACCCCCTGCAGACCCAAGTAGAACAGTCCCAATTAAGATGGTTTGGCCATGTCTGCAGAATGGGAGAAGATCGGCTACCACGACAAGCATGGGAAACAAAGAGCCAAGGATCCAGACCCCGAGGACGACCCAGAGTCCGCTGGGAGGACAACATTAAACAATCTTTGAAGGACCGAGGACTAGAATGGAACCAGGCCAGGAGGAAGACAGTCGATAGGATAGTCTGGCGCTCTCTATTCCAAACCTCTACACCTCACGGTAGAAGAGGAACGACTAAGTAAGTAAGTAAGTAAGTTCTAAACCTTCCCTATTTTAGGCGAGTTTTTAAGTGATGATATTTATTAAATCAACTAGTTCTTGAGATTTTATGGGTGTAGCAATTTGGAACATGTGTTTTTAGCCTCTGGCTCGAGTTTGGGTCTTTCAAAATTAGGTATTTCGGTCCTATTTTTCCGATCAACACAAAATGGCCGACGTTACTTTTCCCGCGAGTGCCTAGGTCTAGAAATAGGTACCACAAAGTGATTTTTGTTTGCACAGAAACACCAGAGAAAACAATGCAGTTTGAAAGCCCTTGGGAAACCATGTAATTTGGTACTTTAATTATTTTTTTTAAATTGGACAACAAATAAAAAAGTTATGGCATTTTAAAAAGTGTGGGGACTTAGAATATTTTCGCAAAGTTGAAACAGTAACACCAACTTCAGAGCACTCCCGTCTTCTTAAATATTATCTTACAACCTTCTCTTGTCTTCTTCAGTCCCTTCCACTTCTAAATAAGTGAAAACTTCAATATGAATAAAAGTATGACATGGTAATGGTACTTTTTGCTTGTTCTGAGTGCACACACTGAATGTACTAGGCTAACTACTACTACTAGAAAAGATTGTATTTTTATGTGTGAAATGGTCTGTTTGCTATAATCATAATACAGATTATTATGGCAGGGCTGAACATTTAAAGTATATATTCTATGTTAGAGCATAAAAATCATGACAAATTGATGTAATTTTCATCTTTGTACCCTTGTTGTTACATTTTTAAAGATTTTTAAAAATTCAATGAAATTTCATTTCTTGCTGCAGATCTCCCTGTTTAGCAATCATTATGTTTAGTGGTATTATGTGTTATTAGTATATTGATGTTTGTTTTTAAAGAGCTTGAATTTTCTGCTAACTTTGTGTAATTTCTATCAATATTGATGCAATTGTTGATTTTTTATGATTTTTTTTTTAAATGACAATTTTTGTTAGCTTTTAACTCCCTTGATCATTTTTGCAAAATTGGGCCTCGAGCCATTTTTAAACTAATAAAATAAGAACTTCTTATTCTTTGACATTCATGCGTTTGTTGTCTGTTTATATGAGAGTGTGTTTATAAAGTTTTGTCAGTGTGTGTTTGTAAATTTTAAATTTATGACCACTCATAGTTGGCATTTTGACAAGTTGTGCAACATGCCCAATTTTTCAAATATTCAAAATTGCGTAACTTTTTAACAGTCATCTAGGGCACTAAATTTGGTACCAAAATGCTTAGAATAAATAGATCTACACATCTGCGCATGTTATTAACAGAAATATGTAATTTAAAAATTCAGTTTGGAGTACCTACTGTGTATTCTTCAGAGGCCCTGATACTTATTTCTACAGTTGTCATTTACCAGTATACAGTTGTAGTGAGTCTTACCCTGCCAAGATTAGCAGATTTCTACAGTTTTCAAGTCCTTCACCCAAGATGGCGAGATTAGAGACTTCAATATTCTAATCCTGATAATCATAAGAAATGCAATTTTATAAGGGCCCGTTTTCGGCCTCTTACAGTACAATGTGTGTCATTTTTACATGATCTACACCATCGCCTTCTAATTCCCTGTGCTTGATTGCAATATTTCTGCCTGGTGCTATCCTGCGGTTGTTGTGCCGTTTTGTGTGTTGTGGTGATCGTTGCTTGCACATTCGTGGATGGACGATATGTTTGGTGGGGGGCGATTCTCGTGTCCACGCTTCCTGGCAGGGTTAATTTCTGCCTTGGCGCTTTGATACCTGTCGGCAAATAACACTAGCTGCTTAAGAGTTTCGGCCAGGAACCGTCTCATGTCAGGGGTGAGCGAGTCCTTGAACTGCTTCACGATTATCATCTCCTGCAGCCCTTCATGCGATTCATTGAAGGTGCTGAGGGATCCCCATTTCTCCAGGTATGTTTCTAGGCTGGTAGAAAATTGCCTAAACAACTCATCCGTCTGCCTCTTAGCCTCACGGAACTTGCTACGAAAAGCATCAGCGTTAAGTTGGAAACGCTGGAACATTTCGCAGTTGTATGTATGTCCCGGTGTTCTTTATAGAAATGTTTATGCCTTGAAATTTCTTGAAATTAGGCAGTTACCCTTTAGGTTCTCCTGGGTAATGCCGTGAAATTATTGTTGACCAGATCGTTTTGGTTTTAACAAAAAAATATATTAAAGTTAGAAATTAAGGGAACTAATCAAAATGATGTTGTTATTGATCCAGCAGTGCTTGGGCTCTCGCTCTTCGGCCCAGTGCCATGTAGTGTTCCTCAGGGAGATGCAGAAACACCCCCTTTATCTCTACTAGAGCAGGCACAGTACACTTCTGGCTTCTACCCGGGGTGGGTAGGAAATCGACAGGCACCCTAGCATCATATTGCCATGAAGATTGTGACGAAACGGGGCGACCTCTATCGATCTTTGCTTCTCTCCGGCAGTATCGGTACATTTGTGGTACTGATTTTTATTAGGTGCTGTCAATTATCGCACTTTTCTTTCTTTCTTTCTTTGTCTGCTAAGTAGCAGATATGTGATTTTATCAAATCACCTGGTAGGTGATAACTATCATAGTTGTGAAACTCCTTGCAGATATGTCACATGTTTGTTACCTGGTCATCCCAGTCTACGAAGAGCTGAGATAAGATAGTCGCCGGTGCATTTAGATTGAACCGCTGATAAGACGACATTATCGTCTGTGTGACACGGGTGGGCAGACAAATGAGATGTAATTGCTTCCGGTCCTTGGTTAAAAAGTAATCATGGATTTAGTACATTTTAGACAATGCGAGTCTACAAATATGTTTGTAAGAGTGTATACAAGGCATCAGATGTCCATATATGGTAATACATGACCTTTGCAGGCACGCATCTTATTTCACGTGGGGCTATTTTGAAATATCACAGCCTATTTTGCATGATTTGAAATTATTGGATCTTTCTGATTAGATTCATAACATCACTGGAGGGAATATAGGCTGACAATTTCACAGTTTTATTTCTCTGTGATTTGCACGCTCGCCAAGACCTTCGCCAGAGGAAGAACTAGATTCATAATTAATAATTCTTATCCGGACCTTTTATTGGAGAACCAGATAAGACTTATAAAGCACAGGAAATCTCTTTCAAATTTTAATAAGGAACAACCAGGACTAGGAAATTGAAGAAACACTGAGTCAGAAGGGGCAATCAATGTTAAAATTAAAAGAAATCTCAAACGATTCGTCTCTTTTATTCATCTGTGCACCTAATGAACCACCACTGCACGGGCTGGTGATTGCTTTATTGATAGTTTCGTAAAGAGAACTAAAAGCATAAAGTAGTTCCAGATTCCCTATGGAGCAGGGAGGGAAAGATGAAAAGAAATGATGTCCATTCTAAGCATAAGACTTACATTTTCAAAGCAGTGTAAATGTCCCTATAAACATAATAATAATAATAATAATAATAATAATAGTAATAATAATAATAATAATAAACATATAAACATATAAACATATTCACTTTAAAATTAATGTAAGGTTTCAAGCTTTAAACCAGTGTAAATGTCCATGGGAAAACATTCATTTTAATTAATAGAAGTTCCACAGGTGTAAATGTAAATGAAACACGAATGAATTTATATTGTGAACACTTTTCAAACAGTGGAAATGTAAATGTAAAACATATTATATCTGTGCGTTTAACCTTTTTCATTTAAATGCAATGTAAAGCTAAAGCTATTCAGTTTAAATGTAAAGGAAGTTTTAAATTAAAGGTATCCTGGACAAATAGGTGTATCAGATGATACCGGGATAGTGCCAGATAAGAGACTGGTCTTATAAGCAATACCCCCTTCTCTGAAAAGAGCAAGGGTGTATAGACATCAAAGTGGGGTCAAGCTATGTAAGTTCCCAGAGAAGATGATGATGATGATGTAGTACTCTGAGTCCCTAACTGCTACCTCTCATGATCCCACAAAGATTACTGATTAATTGTGTTGTTTTGTTTGGCTAATTATCTAGGGGTATATTAAAGTATTTACTGGAATAAATTTCAAATACAGAACTATAAACTTAATAAAATTATCAAGCAAGTCTGAATGAAATTATTTACAATTTATTTGTCCTGACCTGTAATATCTTTTCCGGTCAGGAATACTCAAAAGAACTGTAATGGTATTTACAAATCAAAATAAATAAACTGGAAAGACTCTTCCATCATGAATAAAATTTATTACAGTCCTATTAAGTTCACTCTCTGTCTATCTTGATATTTTATTCACTGTCCCTGACTTGTCGAAGTTGCATTAGTTATTAGCGTCCTTGTATTCATCATAAAGTGTATAGTAGTTTATAAGTGTGAAAATTTGGTGAGTATCTGGATGTTGCTGTGCAGTGGTTCCTATGGATCACTTATCTTTAGATAATGCGGATCTTCACTCAACAAGTCAGGACAACACGACTTGCAGCTCCTAGATGAGAAATGCTGGGTCTAGCTCCTAATATATGCAGAGCCCTCGTCACCCACAGACTTCCTCACGAGTAAATGCAGCTAAGTGATAATGTCGAGACAGAACCTGGAATAAAGGGATAACCACATTCCATGTAGGTATCTGCTTCAGTCCATACACACACACAACACCACATCTTACCCTCTTTCAGTTATTGTGCTAACAGGTTGCACAGGACATATAACTTCTTTTCCTACAGCCAGTTCCATGTGATTATTCTTTTTCTGTACTTATTCTATGATAGAGTCCTTAGCCCATGATTGGCTTCCATACAATGATTTGGTTAAGTACACAATAGTAAATGACAACTTGATTACTTCATGTCAACAATTCCTGTACTCCTATCTTATGTTCGTGAACAATGTGTAACTCCAGAAGAAAATACTCATTCAAATACCCTAACCGACTTATAGTCGCACTTGTGCCATATTTTGCAAATATTATACACATTTTTTCATTTCGGGCCTGTCGTCTTTAAAACTACACACGTTTACAATTGGGTCAGTATGGCAGCACACATTAGTCCTGTAGTTTCACTTTTCTATCCAGCACTGCACACATAGTCGGGTATACACAGGTTAATAATTAACAAAATATACACATATATATATCTTTCTTACCCTCAGGCAATAATACTCAAGCTGAGACTGGCCTCAATGGGAATCTAGTTCTGTTAACAGGTCAGAACGGCAAAAAACTTGGTATACACAGTCCGCTAGATTTTTCTACAGCTTGGTTTGAATTTCAAAAAATAGTGGCGGCTTTCTAAGTCCCCGTTTCTATGTAGAGCTACATCCGACAAATCGGAGCAAGGTCAAAAAATATTTTAAGAATCTTACTCTAAGGGATTTCCAGCCTGCCCGTACAATGTGACTAATTTTTAATATTTTATATTACAGTTATTATTGGACCGATTTTAATTATTAAAAGTGATAATTAAACGGCCAATTGCTCTCTATCGTACTATATGGATATCCGTTAGCTATTTCCTTGCATTTTTTATGAGATCGGCTTGGTACCTATTTATTAAGTGATATATCAGGTGTATTAATAGCTATGTATTTATTTTCATCTCTCGCTGTGGTGGATTTTGATGTTATGAAATGATGTTGATATTTTCCTTAATGTACTGAATGAGGCCAGCTGTGAAGGTTCCTGATTCTAACAAATTTAGGGTTGAGTTATCAGGATACTTTTCTGCTACCACCTTATGGCCTCAAGCAGACTTATTCTTGACTAGTATGAATGATAGCTACGTCTAATGTCTAGGGATATGTAAGTGTGGTGTGATGGTACTTTAACAATAATACACAGCCATACAAACAAGTATTAAAGGTCTAAGATTAAAGGAAGTAACACCTGGGATAACTTTGTACAATTAATAATTTTCTGTATGATTTATTTGGTCCTGAACCTAGTATTCTTCTGGTCAGGACTTTAAAAATGAAAAGAATTCAAGATATATACAAAATATAAATTTTAGACCCACAGGGACAAGTGTCCAAACAATTACTGTTAAATTATACTAATAGTGTTACTAAAATCTGTCTATAACTGGTTTCTAACACTGGATGGCTGTTTGGGATTTTTTAATCACTCCCAGTCTCTTTACCATCTATTGTCACTGTTCATTTCACTATTGAAATATTTTATTTCTTGGATACAGGGGTATGCTGCTCTTATAGCTGATGTACTGTTAGGGTACCAGATATTTCACTTATCTGGCCCACTGGAACTGTCTAAATTCTTTCTGCCGAATGACCACTGCTCCAAAAGTAATAGGGGGGATACTGGCGACTCCTATCACTACTGGCATCCAAAACTTCTCAACAGCTTTAACATAGAACTCTGGCACCAGACTAGTGCCAGATAAGACCCTGTAATAATGAAACAATGTCTCCTGGGTGATATCTTATTTAGACTGTGTTTTATATACAAAAGAGCATACATAAGAAATAAAGAGCTGGGTCATATCCGATGGACCAATCCAGCACATCTATTCCACAGTGTACCAGTGTTGTTTACATGTCTCTCCTACAAAGGCGGCACTGCATCAGCAATAATCTTATTAATCTTTCTTTTCTACCATACAATGGGATAGGTGAGCTGTGTCCCTCTGGTCACCTAAGAAAACATTTTATTTCACAAGACATGTGCATTTACAAAACTGGCAATGTGTTTCATCATAATTCCCCTTCAAGCCCTGCATAAATCAGTTTGGGACCTGATTACTTAGTCGTCATGGCAGCATCTCTCACTCACATTTTTAAACAAAATATATATGAATAATGTCGGTCTTACCAGAATTCAATGAAAAAAAAAACACAGGTACGTTGAATAGCAGATTCCAGATGTACTGCTGGCTGGACTGTGATTCCTATACTTTCATATATTTTTGCTTTAATAAGGCTAATCACTTTTCACAAAATTCACAACGTCGTGCTTGTCGTAAATTTATTTTGAGAGAAAGAGTCTTAGAAATAGTGGTCCGGTTTAGAGTGGAGAATGGTGGTGA
The DNA here is from genome assembly GCA_024509875.1 of Oreohelix idahoensis. Lineage (NCBI taxonomy): Eukaryota > Metazoa > Mollusca > Gastropoda > Stylommatophora > Oreohelicidae > Oreohelix > Oreohelix idahoensis. Next base: position 368,398 of record JAMPIV010008415.1, read on the forward strand.
AAAGTTCAGTGATAGAAAATGTAGAGAGTAAATAGTTGCTTCACAGAGTGCTGGAGAGAGTAAAGACAGACTTATTTACGACAAATCGTTTCTCTCAATCTTCTCTTCAGACTCTCCTGGTCAAATAATTATTTGCCAGTTTCCAGACACACATCTGCGCTCACACTGATTTGGTGCTTCAAACACACAGACGCACGTGAATACAACTATATTAAACAAATAAGGGAAATGTTGGGCTTTGGGTATTCCAACACAGTACTAAATAAGTTTATGATGTTTATTAACCTTAAAATCAAATCACAAACACATATCAAGTGTTACAGAAAATTATCATAAGTACAGAAAATGCAAATAACAAGGTGGGGGGGTGAAGAAGATTGGAATCGACTAAGCCCTTTCCGCTCGTATTAGACAAAGATAAACCCAGTCCAAAGATAGATAATTATCAGGAACATAGGTAAGGTAACCTAACAGTGAAGTTAATTACTCTGAAAGAGGGGTTACAATCTTAGGTATGGGTGGTAGAAAAAATCCTGTTATTCCCAATTGTTCTTCCCTTTACTAAGCAAATGAAAGGGGGGGGGGGGGTAAACAGAGTTAACAAAATATCCCACTTAAAGGAACAATGCAGGGTATACATAAAATGTATTACCAGGTAGGCAAATTAACAAATGGTTTTTCAAACAAATTAAAATCTCCTGTCATTCATGCACGCGCGTGAGGATCCACACTCATATATTCACTCACACTTACCGATTGCAGCATCAGACAATCCATAGAATTATATAAACAGAAATTACACTCTAGACATGTGAAACTGTCTAGTACTTCGATGTCCCGCCCCAGATGTAGCGAGGTTTGCTGATAGCAAATATTCCCACTTATCGCCGGACTTGAAGCCTAAGAGTTCTTGTGTTTTATTATATAAAAAAGGAGTCTATGGGATGGCACTGACACAGTTCGACACAGGGGTGAAAATGAAGTGGTGGTAAATTTCCTTCAATGCGTGATGATAGCAACTGACCGGTAAAGTTTTTAATCCAGTGAGGAAAAACTAGGCTCAGTCACAGTCAGGTAAATCGGTATTCTCTCACAGTAGAGCAGTAAATAAAATATCGCTACTGGCACTGTTCATCTTCCAGTTTAACTTACAGATTGAAATTAAATTTGATGATTTATTTAAATGTTCTTGGGTAGGCTTTCTTTCATGTAATTATGATAGCTAGGTCGCATCGGACCGCCACAAGATTAAATTAAAAAAAAATGTTTCATCAATATGTCTGGAAGTTTAAGAACCGAGTCTGAAACTCTCTGTATGATTTCTTTATGCTGGGATTGCAAAGGTGATCATTCTATAAAAAAACCCATGACAACATAATCATACCTCAAAAATCAAATAATATTCTAACGCGCGATAAATTTACCGTTAAGGCTATTATATACACTCGCGTATTTAATTATGTATTTAAGAAAACACGTCACGAGTCTAATGGTTAAAATACACATCTATATATATAGGACTTAACTAAATTTATTAATTATAAATTCCTTCGCGACTTTAAAAGTTACTTTAACATTAAAGCATCTATTATTTTTGGAAATATTATAATAGATATATCATTAACTTTACCACTGGAACTTTTGGGATGAGTTTAATTTAATAGATTTAAATAAACACAAAATCCAGTGAAATAAAATGAAAGCACTAGACCACTGATCACTTTAACAAATATATTATACCGTGCACAGAAACAGAAATCACTCCAATGTAGCCACCAATTCAGATGGAAATCTAGCAGAATTTCTACTATAGCTAGTGAATCTTAAATCTCTGGCGACCGAATGATAACATGGCTTTCTACGTGGTCTGTATATATCTAGCTGAAATGCAAGATGAGTGGGACATGAGAAAATTGACACCTTTTTAGATCTCAGGAGACTTTTGGGGATCTGACCGCCAGACTAAAGAGAGAAGCCGCCCCTGGTCTGACGTATCTCCGCTCGCTGCTTGCGCGTCGGCTTTCCCGTTCGCTCCCACTGCGATCGGTTTCGTGTTTAACACCGAGATGCGAAATACCGGCAGGAAACTTGCGTCGCTCGTTTCAGGGACCACTACTGCCTTTGATAGCGCCGATAGTCTTTCCTGAGATCCCTCAGTCTGTTTGATCGTGTGCCGCTACTTTCTGTTTGATTCTGGCACCGCCCCCACTGGGCCAAGTTAATGAAAATACTGCATATGATTGCTCAAGAGATGTCCGTGGGCGTGATTTAATCTCTCCTTAAATCAATGCGATGACCAGAATGAACGGTAGATAAACTGTCCACATATTAATCAGCAAACGTGTTGACCATCTGTGTGGAACGGTTGCATAGCTAATGAGTCCAGGTGAAAAAAAATCCCGTTTGACGAAGAGTTACCACAATATTCGGGGGCACTGATGCTATACGAAGGGGTCGTTGCAAAGGGTCGTACTATATCATCCAACACTTCAGGGTCATTCAGGGTCAGCTGAGTTCGTCTGTCACAATCGTCTCCTCTTTTGAGACATGAAAACATCTTTTCATGTTTGATTTATGACAATGAAGCTGCCCTGATCGGTAGCTTTAGGATGATTGGTATCTTCAACTTCCTCCTCTTCCTCCGTAGTCCAGTTTCTACTCAGGAAATCAGCCCCGACATTCTGTCTTCCCGGAATGTATTCCACTTTGAAAGAATAAACGCTTAAAAGAAGGGCCCAACGCATGATCCTTGCGTTAAATTCTTTATTGGCACCGAGAAATACTAACGGAGCGTGGTCTGTTTGCACCGTGAAAGATGTACCATAGAGAAACTCATGATGGCGTCTGATACCGTCAATCAGAGCGAGGCATTCTCTTTCGACTACGCCGTAGTTCCGTTCAGCTTTATTTAACTTCCGACTGCCATAGGCAACTGGAAATAGCATGTTCGGGTTACTGTCATCGGCTTGAAGCAGTGTTGACCCGATGCCCTGACCTGACGCGTCGACCCGCAGTACAAAAGGTTTCTTGAGGTCAGGCAACCTCAAAATGGGGTATGCAGACAACTGTCCTTTCAAAGTGCTGTACGCGTGTTCGCACTTTTGATCCCAAATGACCTTATCAGGACAACCTTTCTTTGTGAGGTCAGTCAGAGGTGCCGTCAGTCCGTTGAAGTTCTGGATGTACTTCTGATAATACGCACATAGTGATGTGAAGGAACGTACGTCTTTCTTCGTTCGGGGTCTTTTTGCTGCCACTATTTTCTCCACGTTCTTCTTAACGGGCCAACTACAGCCGTGAGAAATAGTATGCCCCAGGAAGTCTAACTGTTCAAACCCGTTAAGACATTTGCTAGGTCTGGCTGTGAGACCGGTTTCCTGTAGTCTCCTGAGGAGCATAGCAACCGTAGCAATATGTTCTTCGTAGGTTTCCGATGCAATTAATATGTCATCCATGAAATTATGGATAAGGGGACATTGCAAAGGTTCTAGAAGCTTCCTCATCATCCTGGTGAACACTCCTGGTGCATTATGCAATCCGAACGGCATCACATTAAATGTGTAATGTCCTTCACTAGTGCTGAAAGCTAACAAAGGTTTAATTTCCTCCTTGACTTGTATTTGATAATAACCTTTACTGAGGTCAATCTCAAAAGGACTTGAACAATTACTTCTGTCCACCAAAAAACACAGCGAGGCCCAGAATCTATACCTAAACACCAAGAAGACCAAAGTATTGACAACAGACAAAGTAAAGACCAAACCAGAAATTGAAATTGATAACGAAGAACTGGAAAGTGTCAATGAATTCGAATACTTAGGATCAATCATTAACAGCTCTGGCGACTGTGCAGTAGAAATTAAAAGAAGACTTGCAATTGCTTCACATAAGCTAATACAGATGAAAAACCTATGGCAAGGCACAAGCAAAGAAACAAAGTTACAACTGATCAGAGCATGTATATTCCCAGTAGCAACATACGGCTGCGAGACTTGGACACTCAATAAAAACAGTTGCAAAAAAGATTACATCATTCGAAATGAAATGCTACAGAAGGATGTTGAGAATACCCTGGACAGAAAAAAAGACCAACAGAGAAGTACTGCACTCACTAAACGTACAGGAACATTGGCTCCTAAATACCATCGCAATAAGGAAGCTGAAATTTTTCGGTCATATAAAAAGACATAATAGTCTGGAAAAAACAGTGATGGAAGGCATGGTCCCTGGAAAAAGGGGAAGGGGTCGACCTAGACGACGGTGGACCCAGGACATCACAGAGAGTCTGAACTTGTCTTTGGCTGATGCAGGTCGACTTGCCCAGAATCGTGATGCGTTCAGAGCAGCTGTAATGGAGACAACGTTCTGGAAAGAATATGTCACATGATGATGATGAGGTCAATCTTGGAGAAAATCTTTGCTTTGCTGAGCTTGGTGAACAACTCAGAAACAGTTTGGAGAGGTTCGGGCTGGAATTCCGTAACAGCGTTTAGCAGCCGGTAATCTATACACAGCCGAACTTCCTTATTGGGCTTCTGCAACAGCACTACACTCGAACTGCAAGGAGATGTCGACTCGCTGATAATTCCTGCCTGACGCAGCTTGTCTATTTCTCCGGGAAGTGCATCAGCTTTAGCATACTGGATGGGGTAAACTCTGGTTCGAACAGGGGTCTCGTTTGTTAATTTCATATCGAATTCGATGAGATTTGTTCGACCAGGTACATCCGTTAAGACTGCACTGTACTGTTTTAGTAGAGTCCTGGTTTCTGTTTGTTGTTCTGTTGAGAGATTGTCGCCGAACTTGACATCTTTAAAGGATTCTGTGGGTTGCAATGGGTACTCCATGCAACCATCATCATCTTCATCGTCTTCCGTTGCTATGGCGACAGCCAGGATATGCTCGGAGGATGGCACCGGTCTTTCCAAATATTTCTTAAGCAGATTTATGTGGAAGACCTTCTCCTTTCCTTTGATGGAGATCTTGTAATTGGTACGTGAGATCTTTTTAAGGACGGTAAACGGCCCTTGCCATCCGATGCGAAGTTTATTGCTTCCGGTTGGAAGTAGCAACAAAACTTTCTCCCCTGGTTGGAGTTCTCTCTCTTTTGCAGCTTTGTTGTATCTTTCAGCATGTTTAGCGCGGGCTTTCTTAAGGTTGGTAGTAGCTAGATCCCATCCTAGCTTTAACCTATCCTTGAGCTCAGATACATACTTGCTTGCAGAGACGGCTGTCTCGTCAGCCTTTTGGTCTGTCAGGGACCGAAGAAAGGCTTCTAGTGGCACCTTTATAGGTCTGCCAAATAAAAGTGTAGCAGGCGGGAATCCCGTAGACACTTGGGGTACCTCTCGGTAGGCGAATAAGGCAGCCGATATATATAGGTCCCAGTCTTCCGGTTTCTCCTGACCCAGCTTACGTAACATGGTGGTGAGGCTGCCATTAAAACGTTCCACGAGCCCATTTCCGGCCGGATGGTAGGGACTTGTGTGGATATGTTTGGCCCTCAAGATCTTAAAGATCTCCTCCATTAACAGGCTACGGAATTGGGATCCATTGTCCGTCAAAATTTGTTGAGGGAATCCAAACCGTGTAAAGATTTGTACGAGCTCTTCTGCGACATGCTTGGAATCTATGCATGTTAGCGGTACAGCTTCGGCCCACATTGTGCAAGTGTCGACTAAGTCAGGATAAACCTGTTCCTTCTTTTGGTCCTTTCCAGGGGTCCAATGATGTCGACAGCAACCCGTTCAAATGGAGTCCCTACTATTGGCATTTGCCCCATGGGTACTGGGGGTGTCAAGTGCTTGGGTGCTACTCGTTGGCACTGGGCGCAGGATTTCACGTACCTGATAATGTCAGAGTTCATTCCTGGCCACCAATAGTGGGTTTTTATTCGCTGAATAGTGGCGTTTTGTCCCATATGTCCGCTAAAGGGAAGAGAGTGCCCCATTTCTACGATCTGGCTTCTGTACTGCGTCGGTACTAGGAGCTGGTTATTCCCCGTGTCCGGGTTGCCCGTTTTACGATACAATACGCCATCCTTAGGAAAGATGTCTCCGTGGTGTCTGGGGTCCTTAACCATGGGCAGTTTTCTAAAGCAGAGCTCCAGAGTAGGGTCCTTTTATTGCGCCCCTTCAGTTCATTCGGCAACAAATTTGGCGCAGGCTCCCTCTCCTTCTTGGTTTGCCCTCTTGTGGTTGCCGCTGCCACAATCGGCTCCTTAGGTCTCCCAATAAACACGTATCTACATCCCAGGATAACTGGGTAGATCGGATTATCCCTTATGGCCGCTTTAATAACACCTCTGACAAAATCAGAGTGTATTTCTACCAGTGCGATAAGAAGCGTCATGGGTGCATCACCCCTGAAAACTCCACTAAGTTTGACGGTTTCCTCTGTCTCCTGACCGGGTTTGACTAGGTGTCTGGCAACAATACAATCAAAAGATAATCCGGTGTCAAAGAGACAAGTGGTTGAGGTACCGTTCAAAATTACAGTTCCTCGCGTTGAGGGTCTGTCCCCCTCAGGTTGAGAATCACTGACATTGACTCTTCCTTGCGACGCTGTATGCAAACATCCGATGCGATTTGGCCCGGTGTGCTTGCCCTGATCAGACGTCCCTGCTGTAGGGGTCTTTCCTTTGCCTTGACCTTGGTGGCCGCGCTGCCACGCAGGCTTTGCAGGTTGATCAGGATTGTTGTTGTTGGTGGGATATCGGGTTGTGTAGAATTTCGATTTTTCTTGGAGGGTCTCTGGGTATTAGTTTCTTGTTGGTTATAGTGCTGGGAGGAATTAGAAGAATAGGATGACTGTTCTAGATTTTGCTTTCGAGATGGCTCATCTGTTGGTTTGCGTTTTGTGGTGGGAAGTTCGGCCATTGCATTTGCATAGTGTTCTGCCTTATTGAGGATGTTCTCAAGCCTGACTGCGCCCTGTTCAGCCAAAAATCTCCGGATTTCGTTTGACAAAGTTGATTTTATTTGTTCTACAAGAACAAGTTCCAGAATTCCCTCATATGTAAGAGGTAATTCGGATAATTCCAGGCACTTTGTCAAATAGCCCGTTAGACGTGAAGAGAACTGGGGAAATGTCTCCGTGCTCTCCTTTCGGCTGTTTCTGAACATTTGCAAAAATTTTCGGGCGGTTATCTCAAAAGGCTCTAGCAAGGCTTTCTTTAACATGTCGTAATCATCTTGGTTGCTTCCCAGCTTTGTGTACACATCATACGCATGCCCTTTCAGTGCCTGAGAAAGTTTTAGGCACCACCGGGAACTCTCTAACCCATACAGATTCGCAATTTTCTCGAATTTCTCAAGGAAGGTCAATTTTCTCATTAGGGCTAGGGAAAGACTCCAAGACAAAAGACATCGCTGCTAGTTGGGAAGATTGGTTACTGGAGAGATCAGTCGATTGAGACTGGGGTGAAGACGCCTCTCCATTATTGGAAGTGTAGGCACCCTGACTCTCTAAAGCCTTAAGCGCCAATTCATGCTGTCTCTCCCTCTCTCTCTCTCATTTGCCCTGCGGGCTTCCATCTCTTCCTCAATTTTCTTATGTTTCAGTTGACGGGCTTCCGCTTCTTTCTCCCTAGCTTTTGCTCTCTCTTTGTCTTCCTTCTTCTCCGCGTCATATCTGTCAAGTTCCCTGTTGACAAACGCGTTCGCGGCATCTTCCTGTAATCCTGTGTCCTTGACCTCGTCTCTCAAGATCGATCTAAGCTTCGCTTTCTCTGCCATGCCAAAGAGTAGACTGCTACTACGCCGAGAGAATAAGAAGAAGAACAGAAGAGGAAAAAAATTAAATCTAAGCCTCTTGCGAGAAAAAAAAACCCAAAATATAATTACCTGAGATCGCTCCTATCTTTATTAATTTGCTAACCTATCGCTGCTATTATTTGTCAGTTAAGATTCTTAATGCAGGCGATTATGCCACGTTAAATGGTAGGCCAAACAACTAGAAAAAATCTACTTTTACTTATCAGTAGAGAAAAAATGTATATATATATAAAGGGAGCCGCGCTGGTGTAATGGCTTCGGCGTTGTACTGGCGACCAGGTGTTCATGGTTCAAACCCGGGCGTCGGCGTTTGAAGAAATGTTTACGGCCGGAAATTTGACTGAATAGCCTGAACGGCTCCTGTGATAAACCCTCTGTGGATGGGAAGAAGCGAAGCTCCTGACCCGGTTGGAAGGAAAGTCCTCAGGTTCCCCAGCCTCGCAATGACATGTCATTGGGCCGAAGGGCTGAAAGCCCAAGTGCCGCTGGTTAAGGAAATATATATATATATATATATATATATATATATATATATATATATATATATATATATATATATATATATATATATATATATATATATATATATATATATAATGTATATTTATTTTAAAACAATTTAAGGGGAAAAAAAATTTCCTTAATAAAATTAATTCTCCACCACAAAAACTCCGCCCCCCGAAGTCAATTAGAGAAAGGACGTTATTAACACGATTTAAAAAAATCAGAATACTCGTCCTTCGCTTAGCTCAACTCTGCTAACTTCAAAACCTTTGTGACTGTTTCACAATCACGCGATCCCAGCAATCGTTATAAAAAAAATTGTTTACCAATTTTCTCTGCCAGAGAATAATTAAAATAACGAATTTTTTGTTTTCCGTAACTCTCTGCTGCAGTGGAAAGAAAACAATCCTATATTTTTTTGTGTGTATAGACGACACCAAGTACTAAAAGCGTTGTCTGGGGGGTGTAATTATTTTTATTCCCTATCTTCGCAAAGACAACTCACTCACACTCTATCTAGAGTTAGACCCAGACTTAAGATCAGATCCTACTGGGGCTACCCGTTAAGTGGTACTAATTTCTAGATCAGACTCAAAATCCCGGCGAGCAACCCATTTATTGTCGTAATTTTATTTGAGATAGGTCTTTGAAATAGTGGTCTCGTCCGAGTGGAGAATGATAGTGAAGGCTCTGTGATAGTAAGGGTTAAGAAATGGTTAAGAAATAGATAGTTGATTCACAAGGGTGCTGAAAAGAGTAAGGACAGTCTCTGAAATCGGGTAATCTTCTCCGATTTGCCTATCTTACGACAATCTCATTTATCTGTAGACTCCTAAATCTCTCCTGGCTAAACAATTTTGCCAGTTACTCAACACTCATGTACACACACCAATTTGGTGCTACAAACACACAGACGTGAATACAAACTACAAATAACAGATATGGGGTAATGGGTCGGCCAACACAGTGATATAAGGTTTATTGCGTTTAATATCATTTAAACCAAAATCACAACATTTAGCATGGTACAGTAAAAAAAGATCATAGTTACAAAAAAATACAAATAACAAGGTAGGGGGGGGGGGGGGGGGGAGAATAGTAGTATCCCAATATGCCCTTCCCGCTTGCATAGAGAAAAAACCCAGTCCAAAGACAGGTGTTATCAGAAAAAGACAATTTAACCAAAAGATAGATTAAGTTATTCTGATAGGGGGTTTTACAATATTTAGTATGGGGTGTAGGAACAGAGTCCTAGTATTCTCCAAGTTATCCCTTGACTAAGCAGATTAAGGGAGGGGGAAATAAGACAAGGTAAGCAACCCCATTTAAAGAGAACAATGTAAGGAATACAGTATATGGATGTTTACCAAGTAGAGAAAATTATATGTTTATCAAGAAAAATGTCATTCATTCATGCACGCTAGCGATGGCCATCACAAACTTCTACACTTACCGATCGTTGAATCTGGCAATCCATAGAATAACATAAACAGCTAGTAAATACTCAACAAATGTATGAGTCTTTTCCTTCGTTTTCCAGCCCCAGACTATCGGGTTTGGCGTTCAGCTAATTTTCCCGTAATCGCTGGAAGGTGAAGCCTTAGTGTTCCTTTTTGATTTTATCTAAAGTTTCTATGGGATGGCACTGTCACAGGTATAGTTATGGGAAGGTAGTGGTCTCCTGGATTTCACCGCTGGAGGTGGAAAACTTCTATAGCGTGATGAAAACAGAGTGATGACAAAGACTGATCAGTGAGTTAGGTTTTTCTTCGGGGTTTAAATCCAGTGGAAATAACGTGACTGACAGTGTACATGAAGAATATATTCTTTTCCACAGCAGAGCGTTAAAAATATATATATTATAGCTTCTGGCGATTGTTCTTCTCCAGTTATCTTTACAGAATTATTGAGATTATCATTTAAATGTTCTTGGTTGGATTCCTCTCATGTAACAAAATAGAGAGGGGGACCGCACAGGGCCGCAACACGAAGATTATATTTAAAATGTTTATAAAATCTCTGAAGGTAGAAGAACCGAGTCTGGAGGACTCTATAATTGCTGGGACGCAAAGGTATATGATTATCCTATGTGAAAAAATAGAAAACATGAAATCATAAACCCAATACGAATCATATTCTGATGCGCGATAAATTTACAGTTAAAACTATTTTAAACACTAGCGTATTCAGTTATATATATTTAAGGAAAACTCTCCGCGAGTCTAATAGTTAAAAAAAACACATGTATATACAGAACTAAACTGTATTAATTGGCTATAAATCCCTTAGCGGCTTCTAAATTAATTTAAGCATCTATTATATTGGGAAATAACGTATAGATATATCATTTAATTTACAACTGGAAACTTTTGAGATGGGTTTATTTAATAGGTTTAAATTAACACAAAATCCAGTGAAATAAACTGAAAGAACTAGACCACTCATCACTTGGAACTAATATATTACCGCTGCACAAACAGAATGAATATTTTTGTTAGTCTCCAATATAGAAGATATCCGCGAGAAATCTTGTTCTATAAGCTAGTACATCTTCAAACTCTCTGGCGCAAATGATAAACGCATTCTTCAGTGGTCTCAATATATAATTAAAGAATTGAAGGATCAGGGGGATACGCAAAAATTCACAACTTATTTGATATCAGGGGAATTCTGCGTTGCTCGCCGCTCTGCAAAGCTTCCAGATTTCTCCCCGTGTCTGTTCGTCCGCCTCGATTTCAGCGCTCTTCTCTGTTTCGCACTGAGGTGCTAAACGAAGGCGAGAAACTGCTTCGTCCGTCCTGGGACCACCACCGCCTTTTGATCGTTAACCGCTTTCCTCGTTGAACTTTGGTAACGTCTATAAGGCGGTAAGAAAGAAAGGTGAAGGAGGTAGTTGATTAAGATCGCTCTAAGGTAAGGCGGAAGGCGTGACTCATATCAACTAAATACCAAGCGAATCTCCTGGTTCCTCTCATGCTGACTGTCTACATATTAATTAGCAAACGTGGTAAAGAGTCCACTCTGCTATGGTGCATACTAATTAGCAAACGTGGGACCCACGTTGGCGATTAAATTTGCAACATAAATGAATGAGGGTTCTCATGCTATCCCAGGGTCTACCATATCATCTAACAGTTCAGGGACGCTGAAATTCGTCTGTCACAGTAGACTCTCCCTGACACATCTGGGAACGAGCTGCACCCTACAACCTTGACCAGCGACGAGCTAGAGCAGTGTAAAAAGTACCAACCCAGCGGGTGCAGAAACAACCACTGGCAACTAAGTGCAATATATTAGCTGCCACTTGAACTTTTAAGAAACAGTTATATCATCCTCCAAGGATGAACACTTTCTGTTAAACTATTCAATTATTTTCAAACTGTTAAAACTTAAGTGATTATTAAATTTTGTTATTTGTAAATTTACAAATTTAACTTCGATTTAATCATTTTAAATGTACTGCATGTTTGTCTCAGTCAATTTACTACACACACTCTAAACAGAGCTATACCAGAATAATAAGAATTCCACTGAGAAAATCATAGGTGGATGCTTGAACGAGCTAAGAATAATCATTGCTTAATTTTTCACAAAAGTTGTTGGCAGATTCTAGAATTAATGTGCTTAGCCAAAGCGGCATTGTTTTCGCTTATCTGAATATCTTGTGTATACTCCATTGAGATAGAAGAGTCATTACCCTTCTATTTACAAATCTGCCAGAGTAATCTTGTACTAAGGTGGACATCTTTGAAGCCCATATTAGATACTCTTGAGTTTTGGCCACTGTTGGACCACTACTGCAAAGCAGGGGAGGCAATACCGTCATATCTACACAATTATCTGTGGAAACCGGAGAGTATCAAGGAAGTCAAACACATTGTCCCGATAGCACATCGTGGAATCAGATCGAGGGGTTTATAGAATAACAGATTCACCCCCAACCCACTGTCAATACACTAGCATATTGCTAGCAATATTTTTAAAAAACTGATCGGTCAAGTGCATACAACTCTGATGGTACGAAGGAACAATTCACGGATAGTTAGATCAACAGTCTAGATTTAATCCACCAAAGAAATATCTCTAAAATTGACAAAAAATTCCATCCAACATCCAATGTCGAGGATGATCTAATTAAATTTAACATTTAGAGGAAATTAACATCATTATGAGACATGCATTACAAGATGTGAAGGTAAGAAGAGGTGCAGATGTGGGAAGTGATCACCATTTAGTAGTAGCAAAACTGAAAGTGAAACTAAGAAGGGCTGGACCAACTGTAACTACACAGAAAAGGTTTGACATCAGCAAATTGAAGGACCCCCTTACCATAAAAGCTTTTGCGGCTGACATAAAGAAACGATATCAAATTGACAAAAGTCAGGAAGGGACGTTGACTGGTGATATAGACCGGAGATTCAACACCATTTCAACGGTATATAGGGAGGGCGGCAGATCGTGCTTGGGATTCCAGGAAAGGGGAAGGCAAGACTGGATAACAACAGAGACATTAGGCACCATAACGATGAGAAAGGAAATGAAAAGAAAGAAAACAGAAGCAAAGTCCCCCAGGTTAAAGCAACTATGTAGCGAACAGTGCAGTCGGCTGGACAGGGAGGTTAAACGCGAGGCCCGAGCCAGCAAAGGGAATTTCCTGGGTGATCTTGCGAGACAGGTGGAGGAGGCAGCGCTGAGAAATGAACAAAGCACAGTATACAAAATAACTAAGTTCATCGGCGGAGAGAGGGGTGCAAACAATATTACATTAGTAAGAGATAAGCAGAGAAATCTCATCACGACAGCGGGGGGACGGGAAACAAGATGGGCAGAGCGTTTCATAGAGACTCTGAACAGGGGGCCACCGGAGACGCAGTTAAATGTTCCTGGGGCTGAGAGCGATCTGGATGTAGGTACAGACATTCCACGAAAGGAAGAAATCATCACAGCGGTCAAGGGGTTGGGGAGTGAAGGGGCTCCTGGCCGTGATAACTTGGGTGTAGAGTTGTTTGATACAGACCCTAAGCTGGCAGCAGAACTGTTGGAACCACTGTTTGCACAAGTCTGGAAAACAGGGACAACACTAACAGAGTGGAACAAAGGAGTTATTGTCAAGTTGGCGGGGGGGGGGGGGGGGCGGGGGAAGAGAGATCTTGCGGACTGCAATAATTGGAGAGGAATCACTCTTTTCTCAGTTCCCAGCAAAATGCTGGGCAGGATAATTGTACAGAGAATTTCAAAAGCAGTAGACCACAGGCTGCGGAAAGAGCGGCCGGGATTTAGAAAGAACAGAGGATGTGTAGATCATATATTTACCCTCGGGAACATTATAGAGCGGTGCTCAGAGTGGCAGAGACAGCTGTACATTAATTTTGTTGATTTTGAAAGGGCTTTTGACAGTGTGCATGGGGGCAGTTTATGGAGAGGGTTGACTTCGGTTTTTGATCCTTTGAAGAATTTGTTGAATAATGGTTTTTTTATATTATTATTCCGTGTGCTTCTTACTTGATCTTCAAGTTGTCCTTAATCGAGCCATTGTGCTGATTTGATGTTTTTCGCGAATGGTGAGTAATATGACCAATTCAATTGGATTGAAGCGACAACGATGCGATTTCTTTTGAGTCCACAAAACAGTACATATTTATTATGACATACAAGATAGTTGAATTCATTGCATCAAATAGTTATATCAGATTCTGCGCAGTCCATTACAGTCTCATATATATTAATTGCTCTGTCGTCAAAAGGTCTGACTATTTACATGCGATGCCGTATGTCGGTCATCCGGTAATGAACAGCCATAGGTTTGGCGAAGATAACGATTCTGATGATCATAAATTTATACTCCCTTTTATTCCTAGTTCCCGAAACTTAATTATTGATAAGAATACTCCAACATTGTATTCATAAAGCAAGATAGCTGACCCCGTAGCTTATCTTCAAAAGGACTTCAGCGCAATTCAATCTAATACTGGGAGTAATGAAGAATACGTCCGACTTGGACAACATTCGGAGTCTGAAGGGTAAAAATATAACGTTGTCATGTGTTAGCATACCAACGTAACAAGTCATCATAATCCTAGACAACTATACAAATTCGCGTTCAATAAAATACCGTGAAGCGCAAAAGATAATATATATTTATAGCATCTCAACCCTTTAACGCGTAACTTTAAAAGTGCTCAAATTATAGTGGCCAGCATCATAAACCATGTCGTAACGTTCCCCTGACCGACGGGGGTAAAAAAAATCTATTCTATGGATTTTATTAAATCTAATAACTCGCTTAATTATTTCAAAAATTAAAAATTGGCGACATACGGCCCTCGATGTTTTGAGTAAAACATTGTCGAAGGTCATAGTCAATATACTGCATGTAATAAAATACATGAAAAATATATTAAGTTAACTAAAGAAACGTCAACTGTCAGAACGGATAGTGTACAATTATATACTTAACTAAAAGTATGTTTTAACTAAATTAATATGTGGTGTATTAATCAAAATCCTAAGATATAACTAATTAAATATATTTAAGTAATTAATGTAATGTGTGTAGGATGTTATAGAATTAAATCTAATTAACTAAACTAAAGTATTGTATCATCGTAAAGAAAAGAAAAGAATTTAGAACACATGAGAAGTATTTAGTAAGGGATAAAATTAATAGATTAAATTAAGACATATGTGTGCAGAAACTTACATGTAAAATAATTATCTAATTTAAAGTACATTAAATTAATCTATCCACTAGTAAGAAATAATACATATCATTTTATACAACAATTACGTTAAAATGAGTAATTAAAATACCTATAATAGTTACTAATTACATAACTATAGTAATTATATCAATTATTTGTGTGATAATGTTTGTTTTCAAACTTTTTCTCTTTATTTAATCACATTAAAGTATCGGTATCAATAGTGTCAATCCTGATGAATAATATGTTATTAGTTCCTGCCTGTCCGCAATGTATGGTTTAATACATTAGATGAAAAAGTTCATTCAGCTAAAGATGATCATGAGTTCAAACGATACTGCGAGAATGTATGTATCACTAAGTTCAATCCTAAGTTCGAGCGCATATTGATTGTAGACTGTATCAAGGCGAGTGATAGACGTATTAACACTAACCAAAGTCCATTGAAATATGAACGAACTCGATAACTCCTTGCAGATATTTGAGAAATAATTTAGTGCATTGTACATATTACGAATGTTTTGTTTCCATGCACCTGGTTCATGATTACGTATGTCCTGTGAATACGAATTGTTGTTCGGAAATGTTCAAGCGTCTGTAAACAACATAATTTCATTGCCCATTATGAGTTGCAGATCCGTATGATAATGAATACGGATGAATAAGTCCGAGCGTATAAGTCTTCTTAGTTCATTAACACTTGAGTCGTTCATTCTATTCATTTGATGAGGAAGGATGACGTGACAAGGAATCTGCCACTACGTTCTCGGAACCCGGAATTGATTCAATTGTAAACTGGAATGGTTGGAGCAAGATCGAGAATCGGGCTAACTTCGCGTTCTTGTGATTGGCTCGTCTGTGCGAAGCTACCGCTTTTTGTTCAGTTTGAATCACAAACGGGGCACCGAGTAGAAATTTCTCAAGCTTCTGAATTGCCCAAACTACTGCCAAAATCTCCTTATCTATCACTGAATATTTGAGTTCTGCATCAGTGAGTTTTCTCGATATGAATAGAGTTGGGTGGAGTACGCCTTCATGTTCTTGGAGCAGACTACCTCCCAATCCGTAACTGCTGGCATCTGTACGGAGAATGAACATCTTTTTAGTATCTGGCAACCTTAAAATAGGTGGCCTAGAAAAAATTGACAAAATTTGATTAAAAGTTTTGTCGCAGTCTGCAGTCCATGTGACTTTCATAGGCATGTCTTTCCTCAAGAGGGAAGACAAGACAGCTGTGATGGATGACAAATTAGGTATAAATCTACTACGAGGGGCGTTCAGAAAGTAATGCACCACATCGTTTTTCTCAGCTAATAATGAAGATAGAAGCATGAAATTTTGCACACTTCAAATATGGCATGTGCCAATTGTGTGCAATAAATTGCACCGCATCCGGCCAAATAATACGGCTGCCCTAAACCGTTGAATTGGAGCGTGTTAGCAATTTGCGTTATAAGCAGCGAATTGTGATAGAATTTCTCGTTGCAGAGAAGGAAACTGTTGTGAACATTCACAAGCGTCCATGTGATGTGTATGGAAGTTTTGCAGTCGACAGGAGTACAGTCAGTCGCTGGGTTCAGAGAATCAAAGAATCAGGAAGTGTAGATACGGAGCTGCTTGATCGGCCGCGCTGTGGACGTCCTGCCACAGCCACCAACGCAGAAATGTTGAAATGTGCTGAGGGTATTATTCTTATTGATAGGCGAATCACTACTCAACAATTGGCCTTAAGCTGTCAGTCAGCATTGGTAGTGCAAATGCAGTTATAAAAACTCTCGGATTTTCTAAGGTTTGCGCAAGATGGGTTCATCGAAGTCTCACAAATGACCACCGATTGCAAAGGAAAGCAATTTCTTCTGATTTGTTGGAGCGTTTCAATGCTGATGGAGAGAACTTTTTGGCTAAGATCGTTACAGGTGACGAAACCTGGGCACATCATTTTGAACCTGAGACAAAAAGACAGTCAATGGAGTGGCATCATCCGCAATCACCACGAAGAAAGAAATTCAAGACAATTCCTTCAGCTGGAAAGGTCATGATCACTGTCTTTTGGGACATTGAAGGTGTGATTCTTGTGGACGTTATGCCAAGAGGAGAGACAATCAATTCGCAAGCTTACATTAAGACATTGAAAAAAATTCAATCAACGTTTTTGCAGAGTTCGGCCGCACAAGAATCCAGCAGACCTGCTTCTCCTTCACGACAATGCGCGACCTCACACAAGTCCGGCAACACGGGAAGCAATCACCAAATTGGGTTGGACTGTACTACCCCATCCACCCTATAGTCCCGATTTGGCACCCTCTGATTTTCATCTATTTGGTCCTCTTAAAGATGCACTCCGTGGGACAAGGTTTGAAGATGATGAAGGAGTGATTCATGCAGCGAAGAAATGGCTACATGATCAAAACAAAATCTGGTACTGGCTAGGAATACATGCACTTGTTTCGCGCTGGCATAACGCCGTACAAGTTGATGGTGATTATGTTGAATAATACCGATGTTTACATGACATATCCATGTATATTGTGTATACATTTCATGCTTTTTGAATAAACAGCTCCTGAGAAAAACGATGTGGTGCATTACTTTCTGAACGCCCCTCGTATAATATTGGACGAGACCTAGTAAGCTTCTAACTTGTTTTTGTTTGTTTGAGGAATTGATAACTTTAAAATTTTAGATACATTATGGGGAATGGTTTGGATACGCCCAGTCCCAATGATATGTCCAAGAAAAGTTGTTTCATGGAAAGCTATTTGAATCTTAGTAGGTCTAGCAGTTAATTTATTAGATCTCAAGATCTCCAATACGAAACTAAGTCCTGAAAAATGTTCCTCAAATGACGAACTGAATAAACAGATATCGTCAATGTATGTGATAATGTCTGATCTGCGTGATAAAATTTTTCGCATTATGCGAATAAACGTTGCTGGTGCGTTCATGAGCCCAAACGGCATGACATTCCACTGGTAAAGACATTGTGGCGTCGAAAACGCGGTAAAATACTTGGCTTGTTCTGTTAAGGGAATCTGCCAATATCCCTTAGTTAAACTCAATTTTCCTGAAAAATTTTGCTGTCGATAGACGAGTAAGTAAATCGTCAATAAGTGGATGTGGTTCACTGTCAGCTACTGTCTGAGCATTCAGTTTTCTGTAATCGACACATAAACGTATATTATTGTCCTTCTTTCTGACAATAACTAAAGGTGAAGAAAATGGAGAGTTACTACTCTCTATGATCCCTAAAATGCAACGGGCTGATCACCCGTTTGCAAGTCACTTTGATTACGGAAACAACAGCAAATGGGCTGATTTGTCGTTGCCCTAAAGACGCCACTAGGCGTGATGGGAAACAACGGCAGAGAAAACCTGTCTGCTGTTGCCCTAAGACGCCACTAGGCGTAATGGCCACTGACTGCTTTGACGGTTGGTGGCCAAGGACGGAAGAAGAAGAAGAAGAAGAATGATCCCTAAAGCTAACATTTGATTAAGTTCCTGTGATGTCTTATCTTGATAATGTATAGGAACTGAATAAGGACGAAGTTTTATTGGTGTGTTGTCCATAAGTATAATGTCGTGAGAAAAAACTGATGACCGACCCGGTGTTAAAACTTGGTTATCTTTAACAACATCAGCAGGCCACACAGGCCATCACTTCTGCTGCTTTGTGAATGTTTGTGGTGGTGGGTGTGTATGTCGAGTCACTGACAAGGACACAGTCAGTATGGTCGGGCTTACAGGTGGCCGACAGTTGTACAATCTAACAATACGCAGGTGTCATGGGTTCTTCAGGTGTGTAGTATTCTGCTTTCCTCTCACCCACACAACAGTAACGTAAGGTCATGAAATAGACCAACTAGTTCAACTTTACACAGTTTATTTACGACACAGTAACATCGCAAAGTACACGAAGGGACAGCAACATTGTCACAGGTTACTACAGGTATAAAATCCATTGCAAATAGGTTGCAGAACACAGTAAATCACAGCATCTTTCAAAATCCAGAGATTGGTTGCGTACATCGCAACTCACAATACAGTTCATTAGAAAAATCTCTCAAATATCCGGAGATTGGATGCACACACCGCAACTCACAATACAGTTCATTTCCATAGGAACAAACATCCATCAAAGGGAAAAAAGATTGCATACATCGTGTTATGTTTAAATATCATAACATTGGTTTTATACGATCACTTCCTGGTTATTTGTTTATTGGACGGTGTTAAATAACCTCTTCTTTGAATTCCACCAGAGTTAAATGCTGTTTCTATATATACGGTTGAATGGTGTATAGATATGAAGTTGTATTGTTCCTTGTTCACACTGACATCAACTATTTACAGGACCACAGTGTTAAGAGGTATGGTGGTCTGTGGAAGCTCCAATGTTAAAGACGTGTTGTTGGCCCCAGCGTTGCTCGTCAGAGTGGTTGTTAGGAGTAGGAATTTCAACTCGACCTACGCAGTGGTGTGTAGACATAGAGTGAGAGTATAATACGCGAATGATGAAAGAGTTCGAAGAGTTGATAAATGTTCTTTTCTCACTCATGTATGGCTGGAAGTCATCGACGCCAACTGCTGTGTACTTTTTGTTACAGTTTAATTGGACGTACACATTCGACAGCACGGATACAGTGACAAATCACAGGTTGGCATAATACATCATGGTACAATTGATAAATGGTCTTGCAATGATACATGGGCACTCGTTGAATAATAGCACAATGGAATGTCAGTAGACAAGCACTCAGTATTGCCCATATATGTATCATCTGAGTTTACTGACGAAGCACGTCAGTTTATAAACAATATTCAAGATGGCTTCTAGACCTAACCTCGTCTAGCGAAGATTCCTTTAAATAATGTTCAGCACATATTTTTCATGTAATCATATTGAACCGCTAGTAATGGGTTCTCATCTGTAGCAGTGATCTCTGGACTCATCAAGCGATAATACGGGGCATCCCTTTCTCTTCCTGATAGTCCTTAAATATGTGTATACAAGATGGCTTCTGGTGAGCTGTCACTCACGTTTGGATACAGACAATGAATCTGTATTAAAGTTAGTCATTCATTAAATGTTCTCATTGCTCTGTAGATTCTATCATGATACAATTGACTTCATCATACAAGATATAGTGCTGCTAGAAATGAATGTCATCTTCATCTATTTAAATATTCTCTCAGACGTACAAATCGTGCGTCTGCCTATCGAAAACGATGGCTTCGTAAGAGAGTTCATAAGAAGTGTTTTTTGTTACCTTGGTATCAGAAATATGATTCTGCCATTTCTTGGCAATAAGAATAAACACTGGGGTAAAGCATACACGATAGGTCTAGACGACTATCACTTTCCCCATAAATATTAAGATCACTTTTTCCGGCGACAAGCCGATATAGAAAACACGACAGCCCCCCATCATCAGGGCGAAGCCAAATCACACCTCTCTAGCCACACATCCGCTGAACAGCCTTTGACCTTTCTAGCGACAAAGAACATATAGTTCGACTTAGATATGTAAAGATATACAGATATAAGACAGACTCGTCCTACCTAGACAAACACTACACATAAATTCAGGCCATAGATATTCTGAAGCAAGAACAATCTATTTCTACCCAAACAAAGAATAAATCGCAGTAAAACTGGATTCGTCCGCGGAGTTCGATCTGAGACTCCTTTCAAGGGGAAGTAACTCAATATTGACTTTTCCTTAAGCAAAAAAGTTTCTATTTTGTTTACAAAATATTTGCGATCATAACAAGCATAAAATGTATAATATTGCAAGATATCAAAGACTGCACGTAACAGTCTTACCACACCTCCCGGGAAAAAAAATGAAACATTTTTTTTTAAATACATCTAGGAGCAACGTACAATAGGCTCACAACGCATGAATACTGCGCAGATGCAAATATCAGGAATAAATATAACACCTAATATGAGGCTAAGTCGACTTATGAAGCGACTGGTGAGAATGTATCTCATAATCTGAGAGAAATTATTTCTCTACAAGTAAATTTTTCCAGGAAGGTGTCACCGTATAATACAATTCTGGCCATTACATAATGCATACAAAAATTCATACCATAATTTCGTATTAGATATCTTAAATTTATGATTTATAAAGAAAAATCATTAAAGAACAGCGGTGAATAAATATCAATGAACCGCTAAGTAGTGATACAATCATTATATTATTAAATTACAAATGTGTATCTATCTTGACATAGAAAGGAACTACTATAGACCTAGACATATTAAGACGTCTAAGACCTAATAGTTATGTGGAATCATGTGGGCATCTTGACAGAATGTCTGCCATCACATTATCTGATCCACGAATAGCTCGCACAGAGAAATGAAAGGGTTGAAGAGCAATTGCATATCGAGTAGACCTCGAGCTCTTCAAATTCTTACTCTGTATAGCAGTTAGAGCTTTTTGGTCGGTTTCTACTATGAAATGTGCGCCTAGAAGGAATCTCTGTAGTTTGAGGATCGACCAAACCATAGCTAATAGCTCACGGTCTAAAACCGAATAATTCCTTTCTGCCGCATTAAGTTTTCTGGAAATATACATTACAGGATGCAGAGTTCCAGAGTACTCTTGCATTAGTGCCGCTCCAATCCTAGTGGATGAAGCATCACTACGAAGAACAAATGTCTTATCTTTAGTAGGTAACACTAAAATAGGTGGTGTTGAAAACAATGTTTTAATCTTATCCAAATAGCATTGGCATTCCCGAGACCAGTGGACCATATTAGGCGAACCTTTCTTTAGAAGTGTAGAAAGAGGTGCCATGATAGAGGATAGATTCTGAATGAATCTGCCATAAAATTGAATAAGACCTAACAGACTTCTCACCTGTTTTTTAGTCTTAGGGATTGAGATGTTAAGTATCTTACTAGTATTATGGTCCTCTGTCTTTAGGAAACCATGACCAACTCGGTGGCCTAGGAAAGAAATTTCGCTAAAACGAGAGGTGTGGCGCGTTCAGATAAAGGAACTTGCCAATATCCTTTAGACAAATCAAGTTTAGTGAAAAAATGAGATTTGGAAAGTCGAGTAAGTAGCTCTTCCAGTAAAGGCATAGGTTCAGCATCGAACTTCGTTACTTGATTCCATTTGCGATAATCAACGCAAAGACGTATGTTATTGTCTTTTTTCCGAACAATAACCATCGGCGAAGAATATGCAGAGGTGGATGGTTCAATTATTTTCAAATCTATCATCTCATCCAACTCTTTCTCGACCTGTGCTTGAAAATGTATAGGGATAGGATAAGGTCTAACCCTAATAGGAGTATGGTCAGTTAGAACAATGTCATGTTCAATGACATGAGTTTGTCCAGGGATGTCAGTGAGTACATCCTGAAATGTTTGCAACATATTTGAAACTTGTCGCTGTTCTCCTAGAGACAAATCAGGAGAGACAGTAACGTTCTTCCATGATTCACTAGAATGAAGTGGGATCATTGGAAGAGGAAGATTTACATCTGAAAAACTCGTTTCCTCATCCTGTATCACGGACAGTGATGAGTAATGACCATGTTGTACTGGAGAATCGTCCGTTGCTTGGAAAATGGGTTGTAAATAATCCGGACGTTCATGGAATTCAGTAAGCATATTGATGTGGAAGGTTTTATGCTTCTCATCAATATCGACAATATAGTCGACATCGGAAATTTTCGATATTATATCGTACGGACCTTTCGAAGAAATAAGTAGTCTGTTTTCCCTACAAGGTAGTAATACAAATGCTTTGTCACCAGGACAAAGTTGTCGTAAGCATCTCTTCTTATTGGCAAATTGCCTTGCCTTCTGTTTCGCAAATTCGGAAGAAGTTGCTAATTTGCATGCTTCGATAATCTTTTGTCTCAACGCGATGACATATTCGTAGGATGACTTTGTGTCATCGTCAATATTGTCAGCTGTTATGAGATCATGAAGCAACGACATAGGACTGCGCGGACGCGCGCCAAAGACAAGTTCAAAGGGAGAAAACCCTGTATGTTCATTGGCGACCTCTCTGTAAGCGAAGAGGGCCGCTGGTAAAACTCTGTCCCAGTCTTGAGGATGATCCTCAGTTATCTTCCCTAGTAAGTTTTTAAGTGTTCTATTAAGGCGTTCGACCATCCCATTAGACATTGGATGATAGATACTACTTAAAGATCTATCTATCTGCAGAGTAGACATTACTTGAGACATGGTATCTGATATTAGTTGGGTGCCATGGTCTGATAATATCTCTCCGGGGAAACCCAGACGAGAAAATATAAGCCAAAGAGCATCTGCAATATCAGCAGTAGTAATGCTCTTCAGAGGAATAGCCTCTGGCAAACTGATGTCCTCTGGCAGAATTGATCTTAAATAGACCAATAATGTCTATGGCCATTTTTTGAAACGGCCGAATAGGAATGTCTGCCGCCTGAATGGGTGCAGCATGGCGTGGACCTATTCGGATCACCTTTAGTTGCAAGAATGAAGAATTTCTTCAGAGTAGGATCATCTTCTTGCTGTTTTATAAACGAGTCACGAGAAATTACCAAGGGATCATCTTGGTTATGCACTTCATTATCTTCAGTAGATGAAGTTTGAGGCATATTAAGAGCTTGAGCTCTAGTGACTACAGCGTTAGCAATCTGCATGTTTTGCTTTTCCCAAGCGGAAATTTGTTGCGAAGTGCGTTCTTTGACTCCATGAATGCGACCGATGATGAGGTCAGCGATCGGATTCGGAAGAAGACATGCGTGTACATCTCCTGTAAAGAAAGAAGTAGCAATCCTAATGATAGCAGTAGAGTATTTCTCTAACGTGCCGCCAAATGTTACACATTTGACTACTTGTCCAGTGGCACGGGAAGGATCTACCAGTGACTGCCTAACACCAATTGTGGTGCATCCAGAATCAAATAGCACGGAGACTGGATTGTTATTTACTAAACCCTTATGTAAGACAAGAGAACCTCTTCCATCATGCGCGACTGATGCAGGAAGAGCAGGAAGAGGATGGCCGCAGCTTAAAGTAGACACTGTGGTTGGCTCAAATAATGTTTTGCATTGGGGGCACTGAGATGCTCTCCCAAAATCAAAAGCGGAACATGCCATATTACTAGCGTCATTATTATCTTTACTCTGTTTATAGGCTTCATGAGACTCTTGCTGTGCAGAGTTTGCCTGAAAATGTGGTTTATGTCTTCTGTTTTGAGATCTACCTCGGTTATTATTACCTCTGTAGTTATTGTTACCTCTATTGTAACCCCTATTTGGGTTTAGTCATAGTTCTCTTGGTTACCATTATCATATTCATTATAATGAGTATCTCTGTAATTGTGATTTTGTTGACTCCAAGACGGATAACTCGGATAGTTTCTATAATTACTTCCTCTACGGAAATTCCTATAATTATGACCACCCCAGGATCGAGAGCTATCAGCTCGTCTCCAGTTCTTCGAAGAAGAACCCTGAAATGATTGGTTACATTGGTTTTGATAACTATTATGGTTACCTTTTTTATCAAATCTGTTTTGGGGTCTGATAAAGACCTCCTTTTTTCCAGTTAATGATGTCCACCAAATGATAAATATAAGTGGATGGAAGCAGACATCATCATCATCAGTTGATAAACTCTTAATACAAGACCCTTGCCCTGAGCAAGAGACATGCTGAGAAATCTGAAGCTCGCTCGAACATCATCAGAGTTAAATACTGTGTTGTTGTGTTGCTCGTGGTTCGAGTATGGAATGTCAACTTGACCTACGCAGTGGTGTGTAGACATAGATGGAGTGTATAATGTGCGAATGATAGGAAGAGTTCGTGGTGTTGACAAATGTTCTTTTCTCACACTCATGTATGGCTGGAAGTCATCGACACCAACGACTGTGTACCTTTACTAAAGTTTAATTGGACGTACACACTCGACAGCACAGATAGTGACAAATCACAGGTTGGCATAATACATCATAGTACAGTGGATAAATGGTCTTGCAATGTTATGTTACATGGGCACTCATGTAGAATAATAGTATAATGGACTGTCAGTAGCCAAGCACTCAGTATTGCCCATATATATAGATCATCTGACTTCACTGACTGAGCACGTCAGCTTATAAATAATATTCCAGATGGCTTCTAGACCTAACCTCGTCTAGCGAAGATTCTTTAACATAATGTTCAGCACAGTTTTTTTCATATAATAATATTGAACCGCTAGCAATGGGTTCTCATGTGTAGCAGTGATCTCTGGACTAATCAAGCGATAATACGGGCATCCCTTTTCTCTTCTTGAAAGTCACTACATGATTGGTTACAAGATGGCTTCACTCGTGAGCTGTCACTCACGTTTGGATACAGATAATGAATCTGTCCTAAAGTTAGTCATTCATTAAACATTTCATTGCTCTGTAGATTTGATCATGGACAATTGACTGCATTCTACAGGATATAGTGCTGCTAGGAATCAGAATCGTTTTTTTCATCTAGTTAGATGTATCCTCTCAGACGTACAAATCATCCCTATCGAAAAACGGTGGCTTCGTACGAGAGTTCAAAAGAGTATCTTTATTACCTTGGTTTTCAGAAATATGATTTTGCCATTCCTTGGCAATAAGAATAAACACTGGGGTAAAGCATACACGATAGGTCTAGACGACTATCACTTTCCCCACAAATACTGAGATCACTTTTTCCGGCGACAAGCCGACATAGAAAAAACACAGTCCCATCAGGACGAAGCCAAATCACACCTCTCTCGCGACACATCCGCCGAACAGCCTTTGACCTCTCTAGAGACAACAGAACATATAGTTCGACTTAGATATGTAAAGATATACAGATATAAGACAGACTCGTCCTACTCAGACAAACAATACACATAAATACAGGCCATAGATATTCTGAAGCAAGAACAATCTATTACTACCCAAACAAAGAATAAATCGCAGTAAAACTGGATTCATCCGCGGAATTCGATCGAAAGAGACGGCACAACTTTCAAGGGAAGTAACTCAATAATGACTTTCCCTTAAGCACTAAAAAATATCTATTTTGTTTACAAAATATTTGCGAACATAACAAGTATACCAATGTATAATATTGTAAGATATCAAAGACTGCACGTAACAGGGTCCCTGAAATCTGTGTGAATAATTGGGATTGTATGGTGTTGCTGAAGCAACTGGCATACTCTCCTTAATCTTAGTGTTGCCAAAAGTCACGTCGGGGTGTGCAGTGACATATTGGGAACAATATTCTTCCATTTCCTTTAGTGATTTGGGTTTACGCTCATGTATAAATTCAAGGAATGGTTTGTTAACACATGACATAATCTTATCTCTGAGCAACAAATCCATAAGTCCTTCATAAGTTTTTTTCTGTTTTGGAAAGCTCAATCCAACGATCAACTGTGAGACGTGCCTTTGCAATGAATTCTGAGAATTCTACACCTGTCTCAGGCACTATCGTCTTAAACAAAAGGCGATAGCCTTCCTCACTTAGCTGGTATTTTTTTATCAAAGCCGCCCTAATGACATCATAATTATCCTTATCTGCTTCTCCTACAAGACATAACCTAGTCAGAGATTCACCTTTCAAGTTTTCTGCTAATTGGTTAGCATATTGTGATTTATCCACAATTTGAGTACGACAAGAACGTTCAAATCTATCCAGCCAGAATGTAATATCGTCACTGGACTGATTGAACGGTGGAACCTTAACCTTGTAAGTAGAAGGTTTACCATTACCACTAGATGCCTGATTAACATTACTCATACTGGTCAATCTTAATTTCTCTAACTCAAATTCATGTTCTCTTATTGCTTTTTTTTCTTCAGCTTCTCTGTCTAATCTTTTTTGTTCAGCAGCAGCTTCTCTGTCTAATTTTTTTTGTTCAGCTTCAAATCTCCTTTCCTCCACCTGCATCTGCAATTTCTTTTGTTCAGCAGCAGCAGTAGCTTCTCTGTCTAGTCTTTTCTCTTTTCTTTCCTCTGCAGCAGCAGCTAATGTCTTGTCATATTGAGCAACTGTCCATTCTTCTAATTGTTGACCAGTCTTATCAAGGGATTTCCCTTGTGCAATGAAGTATTCTAATGTAGACATGATGTCTAACAATAATACTAATTACTTGAAACAATAATAATACTATATATATTTCAAAGTAATATAACTTGATTAACCAGCACACTATTCCAACCTCTGTGGGTCACAAGCCTTAATAAGGTCTTGTATACTTCCTTATGTAACATTAATAATAATCAAGTACTGGTTTATACCATAATCCAAGTGCAGTGCACAAGTAATAGTGTCTTATGAAATATACCTATATAAAACATATGTCAACCAACAGCATGCATAAAGTACAAGTAATACTGACAATACGAAAACGTTTGCAGAAATCAACTAAATCAAATAAGGAAATCAATGAAAATAATCACCGAATCTGCAAGGAATAACAACACAAATGACGTCACAGTATATGAATATAAATTATGTATACAACTAAATAACAGGAAAGGGGAGACCTACAAATACAAACAAATCGAACAAAACTAAAGAACAGAAAAATATTACAAAAATAATGATGGGTACAGGTCGTCACATCTAACACAAATAGCAACTAGTTGTTGCAAGCAAATTTCCAATTAAGGAAATTGCACCTAAAGAAAACTCCCACAACGGACCCTCTATGACGTGGGATATTCTGTTGTGAGGACACCGCCCAACCTAAACACAACCCGCTGACATATAAACTAATATACTATACAAATAAATAACATATAACATATAATCATAAATGCATATATCATGTGTGTAATATATAAAGCACTGTGTTGCAGATAGGATGCTCAGTTATACATTAAATAATGAAATGTGTTGGAAAGAGTTTCAGTTCATAAATATAATGGCACAGTTTCTGAATAAACAAAGTAAACTGCCACTTTAATCAATACTAGATTTTTGATTTAATCTATTACAATGTTCAACAATATTAGTATCAGCAGGTCCAACGATGAAATTTACGCACTTATGTTCAACAATACTGCAACAATAGAACAGTTTATGGCCTTCAAAGTATCATCTCTGTACTGTGAAACTCTGTAATGTCTAAGCGTAAAAATGTCAACAACGCTGACCTAGATACTGCATTCACTTGATAGGTCACGTGACAAAGTGTTGATAAAGAGCAAACTAATACTGCAAGTGTGTCGTATCAGCCACAGGAAACGGTCTGGTATCGGTAGTCTGTTGACTTCTCAACTTCTGCGAGGTCAAACCCAGAAAGCTGGCTCACCAGTGTTAAATAACCTCTTCTTTGAATTCCACCAGAGTTAAATGCTGTTTCTATATATATGGTTGAATGGTGTATAGATATGAAGTTGTATTGTTCCTTGTTCACACTGACATCAACTATTTACAGGACCACAGTGTTAAGAGGTATGGTGGTCTGTGGAAGCTCCAATGTTAAAGACGTGTTGTTGGCCCCAGCGTTGCTCGTCAGAGTGGTTGCTAGGAATAGGAATATCAACTCGACCTACGCAGTGGTGTGTAGACATAGAGTGAGAGTATAATACGCGAATGATGAAAGAGTTCGAAGAGTTGATAAATGTTCCTTTCTCACTCATGTATGGCTGGAAGTCATCGACGCCAACTGCTGTGTACTTTTTGTTACAGTTTAATTGGACGTACACATTCGACAGCACGGATACAGTGACAAATCACAGGTTGGCATAATACATCATGGTACAATTGATAAATGGTCTTGCAATGATACATGGGCACTCGTAGAATAATAGCACAATGGAATGTCAGTAGACAAGCACTCAGTATTGCCCATATATGTATCATCTGAGTTTACTGACAAAGCACGTTAGTTTATAAACAATATTCAAGATGGCTTCTAGACCTAACCTCGTCTAGCGAAGATTCCTTTAAATAATGTTCAGCACATATTTTTCATGTAATCATATTGAACCGCTAGTAATGGGTTCTCATCTGTAGCAGTGATCTCTGGACTCATCAAGCGATAATACGGGGCATCCCTTTCTCTTCCTGATAGTCCTTAAATATGTGTATACAAGATGGCTTCTGGTGAGCTGTCACTCACGTTTGGATACAGACAATGAATCTGTATTAAAGTTAGTCATTCATTAAATGTTCTCATTGCTCTGTAGATTCTATCATGATACAATTGACTTCATCATACATGATATAGTGCTGTTAGAAATGAATGTCATCTTCATCTGGTTAAATATTCCCTCAGACGTACAAATCGTGCGTCTGCCTATCGAAAACGATGGCTTCGTAAGAGAGTTCATAAGAAGTGCTTTTTGTTACCTTGGTATCAGAAATATGATTCTGCCATTCCTTGGCAATAAGAATAAACACTGGGGTAAAGCATACACGATAGGTCTAGACGACTATCACTTTCCCCATAAATATTGAGATCACTTTTTCCGGCGACAAGCCGATACAGAAAACACGACAGCCCCCCATCATCAGGGCGAAGCCAAATCACACCTCTCTAGCCACACATCCGCTGAACAGCCTTTGACCTTTCTAGCGACAAAGGACCTATAGTTCGACTTAGATATGTGTAGCGGGAGGTTATTTCAAAGTATATATTATGTAAGAGTATGCCAGTAAAGAGTTCTGACCTTACAAGTAATACCCCAGTCTTAGAAATAAGCACTGGTGTATTGTTATCATAAAAATAGTCAGACTGTAAAAACCCTGGCCCAGTTGGTAAGAAGTAGTACCAGGATTTAAGGTGTCTCCTCCCTGTGACTATCTTATGATTACTTATTTTCTAGGGGATAATAAAATGAACATTCACTGAAACCACAAATGGAAAAAGTGAATAAATCCTCAGGTACAGTTAAAATAGTTTAATAATTACACTAATATTCTATTTCTACTAGTTGGAAAAGAGTATACACATATATATAAAAATATTCACACAATTACTATTATTGTCTGTTTAGACTTCAAGATCTTAAATAATAAAGTTACTGAAATCACTGTATTAGTCCTTTGAATTTAAGGATAACTGTCATCAGTTGACTGAGTTTCTGTATGGTTACTTATTGTTTTCAACTATTGGCTGTTTCACATGTATAGGTGGTCAGTGTCAAACAGGACACTTATCTTTCCAACTTGATACTGCTGAAACTGTCCTTTGCTGGTATCAGACTTGGTAGGCCCAACAGTAGGGATGCCAATGACCAGTTGAAGTTCACTCTTTGGGGTCCTGCACTTTTGTGGGATTGCCTCGGGTAAACTGCACCGGCTTCTGATACTGGACAGTCTGGTTTGAGTTATTTCATGGAACCTGTAACATATCAGCCTTGGCTAGTATCTGGCTAGACTTGTAGCTGACTAGCACAGATGTCAGACCAGTCAGTCATCAGATGTCACCGTTATACAGTCATAGCAAGTAACATCAGTTCAATGATATAGAATTAATATTAACATATCAGTAATAAACATCATCTGGTTTAATCCGCTCCTATACATCCCTTTATATTCTATAACTTGATCCTTCCAAATCATATCAAGTACAAATTCAAATCTGATGCTATCTTAGCAACTACCCAAAATTAATACATAAAATAAATAAAGTGAGTGACCACGTGATCAGGTTGCTTTCTACTGAAACTGGCTGTAGAACACTCCAGTTTACCAGCTGTAAATGGGTACAAAGTTGTGCGCTCGAACTAGGGAAGGCAAAGGCAGCGAGGAAGGGGACTAGTCACCTAACCTCGTAAAAGCGGTATCTTCCATGCTGAAGCTTCTAACAATTTATTTCCCTAAGACAATCTCTGGTCATGGGACTGCCTTTATCTTCGTAAGCGATAATGCATTTAATATCGACGAGATACAGCATTAAATATAATAAATATTTTCCATTTGGCTGTGGGGCTAGTTTTGATACGTTTTTGTACAAGCAACCATCTTCCACTAAGCACATGAATAAATCATATTAAAATAATAATACGTTATATCAATGAATATTATACAGGCATATTTTGTGAATTCTAAATGAACCTGTAATACAAAATAAAAGAAACTATTATACAGGATAGCTATCGTAAATTCGCTTACCCTCAGACTCCAGACACTTAGACTGAAATTTTCTGGCGATCCGCTCACACTTCAGATGGATTTAGAGTCGTGGCGTTATCTGCCCTCAGTCTTGTCTCAACCTCTTGCGTTGTGTATCTCTCTCAGTTTACCGATCCGCTTTAAATACGTATAGCGCGGACGTATCGGAGAGTACCGACGTCACAGCTTAAACCTAACCTGAAAAAATCCTTCCCGAACCGTGATTTCAGCCGATCTGTGCGTCGACTGAAATTTTGCCTTTCTCATTCTCAGCATATATAATATCCATATTGTTCCATCTTATCTAGTTTTATACAGCTGATAAAACTCTATCTTCCTATCCATGTAAATTCCCAAACTGTTATTTGTTGATTTTAATATTTCGAACAGAAGTGGGTTTACCAGCTGTTAGCGTAACTGTGGGCAGCCGAAATACGCATATATCTCCGTAAATGAGAACTTCCTACCGTTCCATCTTATATGCAGTTATACACCATCCTTCCCTGTACTGAAATGTAAAATCCTTTTCCTACGGATTCCCTTCTGTTATTATTTATCGTTGGCGATTCCCTCTGTCCGATACACGTTTCGCTTATACGCCGCCATTTTGAAAGCGGTCGTTCGATCGTAGACGGGTTTATAAATCTAACTGATCCCGTTTGCAATGGCTTGAAACCAATTTCGCGACATAGCTCCCCCATATTTTAAGCTGGATGATATCTAGCTTAACTATTGGGTACAAGACAATTGCAAATCGACCATTCCGAGGTTAGTTTTCCTTCCTTCTATCCTCCTCAAGCTCTGTGGGATGACGACTAAGAAAATCTGCGCCCACATTGTTTTCCAAGAATATATTCATCCTTTACTATCTCTCTCCTTCCGGTTCGGCTTTTCATCCAGGCTCTTACTGCTGGTGAAACGGGGTCGGTAGGTTTCCCATGAAGTTTACCGCCCTCTTTTCGTTGATAGTTGGATGTGGTTTTCCCTCGCAAATCCGTAGGTTTTTAATTTTCGCTACGTGATTTGTTCCTTTTTTCCAGCGCATGGGGTTCAGACTGCAATTGAACCTGTGTGGGATGTTTCCTTTCCCCTCCCGTGCAAATCTCGGGAGTACCCCTGATTGCTGGTTTGCTTGTAGATTTTTGATG
This sequence comes from Oreohelix idahoensis, assembly GCA_024509875.1. NCBI lineage: Eukaryota > Metazoa > Mollusca > Gastropoda > Stylommatophora > Oreohelicidae > Oreohelix > Oreohelix idahoensis. The sequence continues at coordinate 400,630 of JAMPIV010008415.1, forward strand.
AAGACTCTTCCGTCGACTTTCTGAATCTACATAGGTGCACTCTGGACAGGAATTTACATACTGATTTATGTCTTCCGTAATGCCCGGCCAGTAGTACTGGGTGGCTACTCTTTGTTTTGTGGCACCATTACCCAGGTGTTCACTCAAAGTTGTTATGTGCCCCCAACCCATAACCTTATTTCTATAGGTGGATGGTACCACAATTTGACCATGACTTTTCGTCCCTCTGCCAGCTTTCCTGTACAAGAGTCCATGTTCCATATAGAAATGTCCTTTCCTTGGAGCGTTATGAGTTTTAGACAATTTTCCAAAACAAGGCTTCAATGTGCTGTCTGCTTCTTGAGCCCGTTTCATTTCAGTCGAATGAAATTTTAAGTTGGTGTCCCTCTCTATGTTCCTGGAGTCAGACCTGGTCTGGGTTTCTGCCATAACCATAGGTTTTACAGGGTCTCCTAAGAAAACATATTTACGCCCCAACATTAGGGGGTAAAAGGGATCATCTATCACTGCTGCATTTATCTCCCCTTCCACATAGCGACAACTGACATGAATCTTTGCTATGGGTAAAGTAAGGGGTGATGTTCCTTTTAGTGGCCCTTGAATATCTACTGTTTCTGTGGTGATTTGTTCAGGGCACACCAGAGATGCACACACGACTGCGTCATAGGACAAACCTGTGTCATACATTCCTGTGACTTGTTTGCCATTCACAGTCACTATCTCCTGGGTAGGTGGGTGATGGAGGCTATTCTGACTCATAGTCAGTTCCTTCCTAACAGAAGTCCTCACCTGTAGACATGCAGCATGATGAAGGGGTTTTTTTCCTCCCACATTCATCCGTGTTGTGGTTGCTCATCTTACAAAATTTGCACCACTTAGCTCCCTGTTTGTAGGGTTTATTTTCCTGAGTCTGAGGGTTCTTGTCCTTATTATCAAATCTTGGCTTATTTCTGTATGGATGATCCTTCTGGTCAAACTGGGTATTCTGCGGTGGTGGCTTATATCCTTCTACCTGCTTCCTTTTTGTTCCTACCAATTCAGCTTGAGCTGCTTGGTATCTCTCTGCACATTTCAAAATGTCTTCCAGCCTCTCTGCTCCTTGTTCCATAAGGAATTTCCTCATTTCTTGAGACATGGAATCTTTGACTTGCTCTAACATAACCATTTCTTTCAGATCCTCGTAGGTTTTCTGATACTTACCTAAACTACTCCATTTCAACAAATACGTTTCTAGCCTAGCTGAGAACTGGTTATATGTTTCTCCAGGTAGAAGTTTAGAAGTTCTAAATTTCTTCCTATATGCCTCAGAGTTCTTTTCATACCGGATCAGTAAGGCTTGCTTTAGTATTTCATAATTTTCCTGATCTTCTTTGGGGAGTTTCAGAAACACATCATATGCAATACCTCTCAATCCCTGGGATAACTTTAGACTCCATTTTTCCTTTTCCAGTCCATATGTAGAGGCTAGCCTTTCATACCTATCCAGGTACGACTCAATTGCGTCCTCCTTTTCAACAAATGGATCTAGGTGGAAGTTCATGGCCCCATTTGCTGTGTTCTGAAAAGAGCTATTCGCAGAATGAGGTGAGCTATTACCATGGGTGATAGTCCCTGCCTGAAGTTCAAGATCAAGCTGTCTCATTTTCAGCTCATGGTCTCTCTCTGCTTGTAACCTCCTTTCTTCTCTCTCAGCTTCTAATTTCTTGGCTTCTCTTTCTGCATCCAATTTCTTGGCTTCTCTTTCTGCTTCCAATTTCTTGGCTTCTCTTTCTGCTTCTAATTCTAATTTCTTGGCTTCTCTTTCTGCTTCTAATTCTAATTTCTTGGCTTCTCTCTCTGCTTCTAATTTCTTGGCTTCTCTCTCTGCTTCTAATTTCTTGGCTTCTCTCTCTGCTTCTAATTGCTTTGCTTCTCTCTCGGTGTACTTTTCACATTCCGTCGTGACATACCGGATCAGAACGTCACCATCCATGCCAAGCTCTTTTCCCACCTGCAGTGTAGCAGACCTAAATTTGACCAAGTCAGCCATGATGTATCTGTAGTCTAGTAGGGCAAGTGATCTTACTCAAACTAATTTACTACAATATAATTAACTTAGTTAAAATTAAAGTTAATTAAACTGACTTCACCATATATGAAACAGCTTTCTTTATCTGTACTCAATGGTACTCCTAAACAAAAAAATTTTTTATATATTCTTCCTACTATGTTTACTCTTTCCAAAAAATTTTTACAAAAAAGCGAATTTTCTACACAGCAGAAATAGAAAGATGGCTCAGGAATATCAAAGATATATCCCGCAGACGAGCCCCCACTGTAGCGGGAGGTTATTTCAAAGTATATATTATGTAAGAGTATGCCAGTAAAGAGTTCTGACCTTACAAGTAATACCCCAGTCTTAGAAATAAGCACTGGTGTATTGTTATCATAAAAATAGTCAGACTGTAAAAACCCTGGCCCAGTTGGTAAGAAGTAGTACCAGGATTTAAGGTGTCTCCTCCCTGTGACTATCTTATGATTACTTATTTTCTAGGGGATAATAAAATGAACATTCACTGAAACCACAAATGGAAAAAGTGAATAAATCCTCAGGTACAGTTAAAATAGTTTAATAATTACACTAATATTCTATTTCTACTAGTTGGAAAAGAGTATACACATATATATAAAAATATTCACACAATTACTATTATTGTCTGTTTAGACTTCAAGATCTTAAATAATAAAGTTACTGAAATCACTGTATTAGTCCTTTGAATTTAAGGATAACTGTCATCAGTTGACTGAGTTTCTGTATGGTTACTTATTGTTTTCAACTATTGGCTGTTTCACATGTATAGGTGGTCAGTGTCAAACAGGACACTTATCTTTCCAACTTGATACTGCTGAAACTGTCCTTTGCTGGTATCAGACTTGGTAGGCCCAACAGTAGGGATGCCAATGACCATTTGAAGTTCACTCTTTGGGGTCCTGCACTTTTGTGGGATTGCCTCGGGTAAACTGCACCGGCTTCTGATACTGGACAGTCTGGTTTGAGTTATTTCATGGAACCTGTAACATATCAGCCTTGGCTAGTATCTGGCTAGACTTGTAGCTGACTAGCACAGATGTCAGACCAGTCAGTCATCAGATGTCACCGTTATACAGTCATAGCAAGTAACATCAGTTCAATGATATAGAATTAATATTAACATATCAGTAATAAACATCATCTGGTTTAATCCGCTCCTATACATCCCTTTATATTCTATAACTTGATCCTTCCAAATCATATCAAGTACAAATTCAAATCTGATGCTATCTTAGCAACTACCCAAAATTAATACATAAAATAAATAAAGTGAGTGACCACGTGATCAGGTTGCTTTCTACTGAAACTGGCTGTAGAACACTCCAGTTTACCAGCTGTAAATGGGTACAAAGTTGTGCGCTCGAACTAGGGAAGGCAAAGGCAGCGAGGAAGGGGACTAGTCACCTAACCTCGTAAAAGCGGTATCTTCCATGCTGAAGCTTCTAACAATTTATTTCCCTAAGACAATCTCTGGTCATGGGACTGCCTTTATCTTCGTAAGCGATAATGCATTTAATATCGACGAGATACAGCATTAAATATAATAAATATTTTCCATTTGGCTGTGGGGCTAGTTTTGATACGTTTTTGTACAAGCAACCATCTTCCACTAAGCACATGAATAAATCATATTAAAATAATAATACGTTATATCAATGAATATTATACAGGCATATTTTGTGAATTCTAAATGAACCTGTAATACAAAATAAAAGAAACTATTATACAGGATAGCTATCGTAAATTCGCTTACCCTCAGACTCCAGACACTTAGACTGAAATTTTCTGGCGATCCGCTCACACTTCAGATGGATTTAGAGTCGTGGCGTTATCTGCCCTCAGTCTTGTCTCAACCTCTTGCGTTGTGTATCTCTCTCAGTTTACCGATCCGCTTTAAATACGTATAGCGCGGACGTATCGGAGAGTACCGACGTCACAGCTTAAACCTAACCTGAAAAAAATCCTTCCCGAACCGTGATTTCAGCCGATCTGTGCGTCGACTGAAATTTTGCCTTTCTCATTCTCAGCATATATAATATCCATATTGTTCCATCTTATCTAGTTTTATACAGCTGATAAAACTCTATCTTCCTATCCATGTAAATTCCCAAACTGTTATTTGTTGATTTTAATATTTCGAACAGAAGTGGGTTTACCAGCTGTTAGCGTAACTGTGGGCAGCCGAAATACGCATATATCTCCGTAAATGAGAACTTCCTACCGTTCCATCTTATATGCAGTTATACACCATCCTTCCCTGTACTGAAATGTAAAATCCTTTTCCTACGGATTCCCTTCTGTTATTATTTATCGTTGGCGATTCCCTCTGTCCGATACACGTTTCGCTTATACGCCGCCATTTTGAAAGCGGTCGTTCGATCGTAGACGGGTTTATAAATCTAACTGATCCCGTTTGCAATGGCTTGAAACCAATTTCGCGACAATATGTAAAGATATACAGATATAAGACAGACTCGTCCTACCTAGACAAACACTACACATAAATTCAGGCCATAGATATTCTGAAGCAAGAACAATCTATTTCTACCCAAACAAAGAATAAATCGCAGTAAAACTGGATTCGTCCGCGGAGTTCGATCTGAGACTCCTTTCAAGGGGAAGTAACTCAATATTGACGTTTCCTTAAGCAAAAAAGTTTCTATTTTGTTTACAAAATATTTGCGATCATAACAAGCATACAAATGTATAATATTGCAAGATATCAAAGACTGCACGTAACAGACGGTAATCCTTGGTTTCAGGAAGTGACGTCTTGATTTCTGCTCAATTTGTAGCAGACGGGAGTTTTTGAATGTGGGACAAGAACGCGTCTCTAACCGGCATTCGGCGTATGTCCTTGTGACTGTGTGGTCGGAGTATGTCCGTATGGACTTTGCTTGTGTTAATGCTTAGTGCATTTGATTATTCACCTGCATGCTATTTTACCACCAACTGAATTATGCATATAACTCCGTGGGTAATGTCAGTTTATTCATGATGCAGAGTGACTGAAGATTCGCTGTACGTAAGTTACCAGTTCAAATAAAACTGTATGAAGTCTCAAAGTACCAGACAGTAATATAGACGGGCTAAGGATAGCTTCGTTATCATACATGATGGATATGAACAGTATGTCTATTAAATGTTGTAACTGTGCAACGCAGTTAAGCCTTATTCACTGAGTGCCTGTGTGCGGGCCAGGGAAGAGTGTGTGAATGGCCATAATTAATATTCAATGAGAAATACAGAGGAATCACTAAGGATATCCCTGGGAAGGTACTCAGCAGGCCAAGATATCTTATAAAAGATATACAGAGTGTTTCAGCATTGTGTCTAATACACTCAGTAATAAATGACGTCTGAGGGACGGATCCTGAACAAGAAAGTATTTATAAAATTACCCCGCATCAATGGGGGTGAAGCTTAAGGAGGCCAGAACCTGAAAGTTCGAAGTGCAAATTACAAGTTTCAAAATGGCGGCACTCATCGTCTGCCGAAGTATCTGAGATTGGAAAGGACTTTCCATATCTGATGTCATTGTATGGTGCCTTCAAATGTCACTAATATGAAAAAGTGACAAATATATAAGTATATTTCAAGTGATTCAACTAGATGCAGATTACAAGCATCCTATGTGAAATGTGGACCAGAGCGGTGTCCGTTGAAGTCAGCCTTAACAAATTCTAGGCCTAACCTAAGCCTAGTGAACGAAGTACCTCTACATTCCTCGCTTGGAGAAGTCACAGGGAGGATTTTTTGTTGTGGCAACAGATAAGTGGATTTATTGTTACATACAGCTTGGCTGTAGATAAAATCTGTTTGCCGGAATACTAATTTCACTAAATGTGTATTCATTATGTCTACTTGTTTGTAAGTAAGCGGGAGGCTGGTGGGACTCGATTTCCCCATTTTCATACCGTTTCGACAGGTTTAATGGGAAAATTGAGCGTTCTATAGGGTAGTATCTGTGTGATTCATAGTGAGGAGCCAGCATATTTTGCTGTATATGTAAAGACTGCCTCATTTGAATTTAGCAGATCCATTTCTGTCTAGTTGTATAGTCATGTTTGATTATTGTTCATTCTTGTCAGTCCTGTCATTGTCATATTTTATTTAGTTTTGTACATTATTGTTTGTAATATTGTCCACTCTACCCTGCCTATCATTTAGTTCATAGATGTCATCATTGTTGTAAAATGCGTCTTGTCTTGTCTAGTTGTAGTAGAGCATCATTTTAATTCATTGTTATATCATTAATATTTATCCCTTGGTTTAACCATTTGAATTTGCTTTAGTTGCTCTAACCCTGTTTTCTTGTCCTTACTCGTCGAGGTCGCTATATTTTTTTGCTGTTCCATATCTTATATTTGACTACATCTATATTGCTGCATTTATAAATTGATTTGAGATTGGTGGATTGAGTATTGAATATTTATATATATATATAAAAGTTAAAATATTGTGTATATACTGAGAATCACAATAATAAGAAACCATGACTTCATTAAATTATTTATTGAAGATTGGTAAAGAATTTGCTTTGGAAGGTGCAGCCTTGCAAGCTTATGTGGATAAAGAGATAAAGAGACAAGAGGAACTTCGAAGAGAAGAAATAGAATTGTCTGAAAAAAGAAGACAAGAAGAATTATCTGAAAAAAGAAGACAAGAAGAATTGTCTGTAAAAAGAATACAAGAAGAATTGATTGAAAAAAGGAGACAATAAGAACTCCGAAAAGAAGAAATAGAATTGTATGAAAAAAAGAGATCAGAAGAAATGGCTTTGGAAAGGGAAAAATTAGCCTATGCCAGATCTCAAGAAGAGATCAAATCTCAACAAGCTTTAAAATTGGCTTAGATTGAGCTTGAAAAGCTAAAACTACAACAACCACAGTTGAATCCTATGGTAGGTGAAAATAGAAATAAAGATCATCCTACTGCCATCAAAATTATTCTTCTTCTTCTTTGATCCATAACCGCCAACCGTCAAAGCAGTCAGCGGCCATCACGCCTGGTGGCGTCTTGTAGGGCAGCAACAAATTGATTCCACTTTGCTCGGTCGGCGGCCATCCTTCGTACAGTGCCCCAACTGTGGTTCATTCTTTGCATCTCAGCTTCCACAGTTCTCCGCCAAGTTGTTTTTGGTCGGCCTCTCTTTCGCTTTCCCTCGGGGGTCCATAGCATAGCTGTTCTTGTGATGGTATCAGGGTCCCTTCTGAGGACATGGCCAACCCAACTCCAGCGTCTGCCAGCTATGATGGTGTGCATGTCCTTCTGGTTACTCCGAATAAGTAGTTCTTGGTTGCTGATGGTGTTTGGCCAAAAGATTCGGAGAATTTTCCTTAGGCAGATTGTGTGGAAGGAGGACAGTTTCGACATTTCCTTCTCTGTTACTCTCCAACATTCCGCACCATAGAGAAGCACAGAAAGTACACAGCTCTCATACAGTCTTAATTTGGTGTTTGTGCTGTATTGGGAAGACTTCCAAATGTTGTTGAGAACAGCAAAGGCTGTTCTCGCTTTATTCATTCTGTTGTTAATGTCCTTGCTTGTTCCGCCGTCAGGTGTTACTATGCTTCCTAGGTAAGTAAATGTGTCTGTCTGTTCTAACTTCTGGTTCCTTACTGTTACTGGCTCAGGATTGCCCACATTTAGTGTCATGACCTCTGTCTTCTTCAAATTGATGTTCAGGCCAACCTGCTGGCCATACTCATTCAGTCTATCGGTTTTGTCTTGAATGTTTTGGTGTGAATGCGTGAGCAGTGCAATGTCATCTGCATATTCCAAATCTTCCAGTGTAGAAAACGTTGTCCATCTAATACCTCTTGGACTGCCCTCTGTTGTCTGGCGCATCACCCAATCTATGACTGTCAAAAATAATGTTGTTGATAAGGGGCATCCCTGTCTTACTCCTGTTTTCACTTCGAAAGTTACATTACTCGATCCAACACTGCACGTAAAGTTAGAATAGAGGCTTTTTATAATGGAAACAATGCGGCTGGGAATTCCATAAGCCCTCAGAATTTTCCATAGGCTGTCCCTGTGTATGCTGTCGAAAGCCTTTTCAAAATCAACAAAGTTAATGTACAGCTGTCTCTGCCATTCTGAGCACTGCTCTATAATGTTCCTGAGGGTAAATATATGATCTGCACATCTTCTGCTCTTTCTGAAGCCCGCTTGTTCTTTCCTCAGTTTATGGTCAACTGCTTTTGAAATTCTCTGGATGATTATCCTGCCTAGTATTTTGCTGGGAACAGAGAGGAGGGTAATTCTCCTCACCTCTGCTTCTTGTGTGAGCCTCTCTTCGCCCAATCTGAGGTGGTGCCGTAAATAGCATCGCCACTTATTGCGATCGGCAGCTTCATCCTCCCATGTTGCTGGATCCATGTCCAGTGCCCTCATATCTCTCTTGCACACATCTTTGAACCTCAGCTGTGGTCGCCCAACTGTTCTCTTGCCATCTGCTAATTGTCCGTAGAAGATATCTTTTGGGATGCGACCATCTTCCATGCGGCGAACATGGCCAAGCCAGCGAAGTCTGCGCTGTCTAAGCAGCGTATACATACTTTGAAGGCCAGCACGTGACAACACCTCGACATTTGTCACTTTATCTTTCCACGAGATGCCGAGGATGCGGCGTAGACACCGCAAATGGAAGGTGTTGAGTCTTCTTTCTTGCTTAGCATAGGTCGTCCAGGTCTCGCTGCCATATAGGAGTGTGCTGGTGACGCAGGCATTATATACCGCAGCTTTGGTCTTCATTGTGAGTTTAGAGTTTCCCCAAACACGCGGTGTGAGGCGGGCAAAGGTAGCTGCAGCTTTGCCAATGCGGCTGTCGATTTCTGTATCAAGTGAGAGTTTGTCAATGATGGTAGACCCTAGGTATGTGAAGTGGTGCACCACTGCCAACTCATAATTATCGATAGTGATAACTGGTGCAGCACCCACATCCTGACTCAGCACATTCGTTTTCTTTAGACTTATTGTGAGGCCAAAGTCCTTGCATGCTTTAGTGAAGCGATTCATCAAGCTCTGAAGCTCCTGTTGGCTTTGAGTGACGACTGCAGCATCATCAGCGAACAACAAGTCTCTTATAGTGACCCTTCTGATTTTTGTTTTGGCCTTCAGCCTTGAAAGATTAAACAGACGGCCATCTGACCTAGTGTGAAGGCATATTCCTTCAGTTGCATCTCTGAATGCATGTTTCAAGAGTAAGGCAAAGAAGATTCCGAAGAGGGTCGGAGCCAGAACACAGCCTTGTTTAACGCCACTTCGTATATCAAAGGGCTGTGACGTGTTTCCAGCATATTGGACTGTTCCCTTCATGTCGTCATGGAATGACTTTATCATTTCCAGCATTTTAGAAGGGCAGCCTATTTTCAGGAGGATTTTAAAGAGTCCATCCCTACTAACCAGGTCGAATGCTTTTGTGAGGTCTATAAAGGCGATATATAATGGTCTTTTCTGCTCTCTTGATTTTTCCTGAAGCTGGCGGATAGAGAAGATCATGTCTGTTGTTGATCTGCCAGCTCGGAATCCACACTGTGCCTCTGGATATATGCGCTCAGCTAACTTGTGTAGTCGCATTAAGATGACTTTGGCAAAAACCTTACCAACAATACTAAGAAGAGAGATGCCTCTGTAGTTATTGCAATCACTTCTGTCTCCTTTATTTTTATACAGTGTTACAATCTTGGCATCTTGCATGTCTTGAGGAATACTTGTCTCTTCCCAGCACTGGCACAGCATCCTATGCAGGGGATGTAATAGCGTGCTTTTACAGCATTTGATTAAATCAGGAGGAATCCCATCATTGCCTGGTGCTTTGCCAGAGGTCAAGCTATCAATGGCCTTACTGAGTTCCTCTAATGTTGGTTCAGCATCCAGCTCCTCCATAGTTGGCAGACTATTGACAGCATCAAGGGCTGCAGGCGTAACGGTATTGTCTCTAGCGTAAAGCTCAGAGTAGTGCTCGACCCACCTCTCCATCTGCTTACCCTTATCGGTTAGCTTCTCTCCGCTGATGGTTTTTAGCGGTGCCGTCTTACTTTTATGGGGGCCAAGTGCTTTCTTTATACCGTCATACATTTGTCTAATGTTGCCTGTTTGCGCTGCGATCTGGATGCTCTCACTGAGCTGGAGCCAATAGTTATTTGCACAGCGTCGAGCAGTTTGTTGAACTTTGCTTCAAGATCTGTAGGGTTTTGGCACTCGGTGAACGTTTGTATTCATTCATAGCACTGCGCTTAGCTTCAATAACAGGTGCCATCACATCTGATGAAGCGTCAAACCAGTCATTTGACTTTGCTGTTTTCTTACCAAAGGTGGCAAGTGCAGTACTTTGAATGGTGTTCCGTAGATGCTCCCAGTTCTCTGTAATAGTATCACCATGCTGAGGGCTACTGAGCACTTTCTTGAAGGTCTCAGTGAATTGAGCGATCATGAAAGGGTCTGACATCTTGCTGGTATCAATGCGTGGTTTCCCTTCATGTCTGACACGATAGAGTTTTCTTGGTTGTGCTCTGATTTTGCAGCAAACCAATGAGTGATCTGTGTCACAGTCTGCACTATGGTACGAGCGCGTGGAGAGCACAGACCTGAGGAGTGGCCTTCTGACGAGAATCAGGTCAAGTTGGTGCCAGTGCTTGGATCGTGGGTGTCTCCATGACACCTTATGCTGGGGTTTTGTCTGAAAGTAGGTGTTGGTCACGCAGAGGTCATGGTGGACGCACAACTCTAAGAGCCGTTGTCCATTTTCATTCATCTTGCCAATACCAAACCTGCCCAGACATGAAGGCCATGAAACATTATCGGCACCCACTCTAGCGTTAAAGTCACCAAGGAGAACAAGCTGTTCTTGCCTAGGTATGCTTTTGATTACTGCTGCTAGATTCTCGTAGAACTCATCTTTAGCTTCTGAGGCAGAGTACAGAGTAGGAGCATACACACTGACAAGGGTGATGGGACCTGTGCTAGTTTGCAGGCGGAGCGTTAACAGGCGTTCTGATCTATTCTCGCCTGGTTCAACCATTTTAGTTAGCGATTTTTTTACCGCAAAACCTACTCCGTGTTCTCTAGCTTTATTAAGATCTTTCCCTTGCCAATAAAATGTGTAGTCCTTCTCGCTCACCGTTCCAGAGCCCGCCAGGCGCGTTTCCTGAAGTGCAGCTATATCCACCTGAAGTCGTTTAAGCTCATCATTAATTATGGCTGTCTTCCTTACATCGTTTACATCCTGTAGGTTTTCGGATAGTCCAGTCAACATAGTCCGGACGTTCCAGCATCCCAATCTGAGAGTTTGCTTATTTCTATTTTTTCGATAATTGCTTGGTGCAAAATTTTCTGTCCACAGTTCGGGTTTGACCCTAATCCCCATGCACCCAATGGGGAAAGCAGACAGTGGCGGGACAACACCTTATTGACTGGGGGCTGCCCAGCTTGAAGCGGGCGGTAGCTGTCCAGTGAGATCCTAGAACCTCTCCCACTGTCGGAAGTAGCCCCTGGCGCCATGCCCTACGCCAATAGGGCAAAATGCTTATAACCGGTAACTGCTACTTCCCGTGTTTTGCCGACACCTATAGGGTGAAGCTGGAGTGTCCTCTCCAGGGCGCGAGCTTGGGCAGTTATATGGAGATCAAGCTGTTGCCCATGCAGCATGTTCCCCCTCTCCACACAGCCGGTAGATCCAAAGGAACGGCAGTAGCCGATACAGTTTGGTACCAGCCATGTCGCAGGAGTTGCCAGAATAATGTCGAATCGACATTAGACTGCCTTAGGGACTCCGACTCCGGATTTATCCTCAGGGTTTACTCCCGAAGCCAATTCCACAAATAGATATTCCCGCAAGGCAGCGGTGGTTTGAATTCAGAGTTCCTTCTCTTAGATAAGCTACCAACCAAGGATCACGAGCCCTATCTGCCCGAAGCTGCTGGTTTTAAGGCGCCAGTCGCTCGCCTTTGCCCCTTCTCCCGTCAGTGGAAACAGTTCCGCCGGGCTCAAATTGAGCCACACGTGAAGGCCGGGAGCTGGACTTGGTTGTCAGAGGCTGTTTGAGGCGCGTGCCATAGAAGTATTTTATCTGCAGTGAGAGCTTATCCTCACTACAACTCCCGGCAATAACAACCTTTACTTGAAAACTGGTGTTTTTTTAGTGCAAGATATACCCGGTTTAACCCCATTGGGTTATAATTTGGGAATATAGTGTTCATCATTCCATATAGCTTATTACTTTGTTGTTTTTCTTGTGTGTTGGCTCTTCAAGGCTGTAATACATCTGCCATTTGTTGTGGCAATGTTTAATGTCTATGGTATTTGTAATGTATCTTCTTCCATTATACCATGTTGCTCTCTCTGGCTATTGACATTTTGTTATCTGCTGGGCTTTTGTTGGTTTTGGATTGGTGGTTTTTGTTTGTTTGTTTTGTTATTTTAATTTAATTCTTCTACTGATATTGAATGGACTTTTTGGTTTGTTTTTTTTTGTTTTGTATTTCCTTGTCATTCTAATTTGTTCTAGTTGTTACATGTTGGTTCTTGTTTTGGTAATATAAAATTTTATTATGTTGTATAGCTCCCTGGGTAGGTCAACTTTCAGTACATTTTCCAGTGACAGTGATGTCGAGTTTTGGGTTCTCTAGTATTCCATTAGTGGTTTTCTGTGCTGTTCGTATTTTTTGCATGTTAACACATAATGTGCAATGGTGTTTTTCTCCAGACATGTTGCACAGTAGGGTTCCTCCACCATGAAATAGCATGCTCCCAGTTGAAGTCTAATCAGTTTTCTGTTGCATGGTATTTTCGGTTCTCTAGATATCTGACATTTCCGGGTTGGATCTTTTAGCAGTTTATAGGAATGTCTGCCTTTCTGGCTCTCTTTCCAATTCTTTGTTATAATATTTTTAATTATACTATTGATCTCTGTTGTGCCTAAGCCTGAGTTTATGTGGTTTGGGCTGCTTCTTCCTGCTTTCAATTCCCTGTCGGGCAACTCGTTTCCTCGTGAGAGGGTATCCTCCTCCTCCTCCTCCTCCTCCTTCTTCTTCTTCTTCTTCTTCTTCTTCTTCTTCTTCTTCTTCTTCTTCTTCTTCTTCTTCTTCTTCTTCTTCTTCGTACACTTTCAGACGTCCACTTAAATGTTCTCAAAGAAAGCAGTAGTCAGTTTGAGGTTATTTGAATCCCCGTAAAGCTTTTCCACGAAAGGAACTGACGTCGGCCATGTGCGCTTTCTCTGTACCGCATATAAGGGGCAACTTTGAAGCAGATGTTCAGCAGTCATTTTATCAGTGCCACAGTTACACTGATCGGTAGTTCCTATCTTTATGTGAATCACTGCAAGCAGCGTTTAACATAAGCATTACATTCATAATTGCTTTCCGTATCGAACTGCTACGGAATTTTCTCTGTTCGGTATTTTATCATGTACTGATGCAACTGTCTTCTGGTGTATCCATGCTAATAATACTGAGCAGCCCCTATTATTTAGGCATGTACTAAGTTGCAACACTTCTTCTGCTATGTCTGGTCGGCTACATTCATGTGGGTTTCTTAGTGCTTGAAGAGCTTACAGTGAGTCAGGATTGTTAGCTTTTTGTGGGCTTGTCAGTAATTATTTCAAGTGCTTTTGCTATTGCCACCATCTCTGCCGTGAATATTGATGCGTTTTCAGTTCAACTAAAACTTTTCTTCAGCTTCCAGGCTGGTCGACCCAGGAGCCGTTTGCGGCTTAAAAAAATCCCACATCATCTGGGGTTCGAACCATATGTGGTAAAGTGGGATGTTATAAATATTTATAGGGGACTTAGTGTACTGACTGAGATCAGCTGTGAAGGTATCTATATCTAATAAGAGTAGTGTATTATAGATAACCTTACTTGCTGCCACATATATATATATATCTCAGTCAGAATTATTCTGGAGTAGTGTGATGACTACGTTATATGTCTAGGGTATGTGTATGATGAAGTGTAAGTCATAACAGCAACAGACAGATAAACAATTTAATTTATTCCACCACACTTGACAACACTGTGACACTCACATACATATAACACTCTAAGAGGATATCTTAAAGGAGTCACTGATAACTTTTCAAATAACAATATGTATTCAGTGCTGTCATGAATGTATATGTGTCCTGATTCAAATACAAAGGGAACCAGGAATCACAATCAATTTTAATTACAAGTTATATGTACAGAATTTATTAATATGATTCTTGTAGTGACATATATTATAAATGGTATCCTATGTGTGTCAGTTGTGTAGTGGTAATATGAGGTAATACTGGTTTTGTTTTGTTCAAGCTCTGTTGGTATTTGTCATCATGACTTCAATAGTTTGTTTCTATTAGAACTAGTATTGGAGATGTTCTCAGTTCCTGGTATTAAAACAATTTACTTCCCCTCTTAATTTTATGTTACAATGTTATTTTAAGATGGGGGTACATAATGTTGAGCTCCATGGCCACACTCTCTTATCTTGCGTGATGACTGCAGTAAAAGACTCCTCTGCTCGATAACTGTAATGAGTTCTGGAGCCACCCCACTGGTTGCTATATTGACCAAGGAGTATGCTGTCCACTTCTGGCTTCAGCAAAGCTCTGACCAGGTGCTGCTCAATAACTTTAAGACCACGGTCCCTGAAACAAGAAGGTTGTACCTTCTACGTCAGAACTAATTTATACTCTATTTTTACACTGAGCACAATACATCACAAACATTGAGTTCAGAGCGTTAGGCCAACTGTCAGCTTCATCTGAAACACTTTATACCAGTATTTCCCTCCCTAATGGTTACTACGCCTCTGCAATTCCAGCATTTTTTCTTTCTAGTTAATAATCTAGGTGTCAGTGTACTGTTTGGCCATTCCATGCAGTTTTACTTTCCTCCGACACCTTCTGTTCAGGCTGGAGCCTATAGGCTTTACATCATGTTCGCTACTGAACCACACATATATACAGACATAAATTATCAATTTACATTCAATTTTCATTAAAAGATATTGAATATTACAAGCTTACCACAATTCATGGAAATATTACACAGTGACGTTGAATGGCAATGAATATAGCACAACTCCGATCTGCCGATGTTCCAGGCTTTATTTTATAAAAAAAATATACACTGGTGCTCAACGCACTGCTTCTTAGTAGGTTTATTACAAGATGTGGCAATGAACAGACGCTCTGAATGGTGTATATTCGCAGCTCTAACCAATGAAACCATGTCTACACATCTTTTCAAAAAAGTACCCCTTTCTCACGTTTCCCCTGACAACACAAGATAGTATTTATAGTCCGACCAATCGTGTTTAGTCTTTCATTTGTTGCGCTCCAATCACATAGGAGTTAACATGGTAGGCTATTTCCGTACGTAATGTTTTTTTAAACACGTTATAAAAAAATTTTATGAGCAGAAATGATTTCATGCTGTCAGGCACCCCCACTATTTTATTTTGGCCATAACTTGGTAATTCCTAGACTATTTGCGTAACGTTTTACATATTCTTTGTCAGCAAACCCTAAGGAACCCAAATATATATATTTAATAGAGCTAATATGCTGCGTTCAAAATATGCAATTTCTTCTACCTCCTGTTTCGAAGATGTGCTGTCTGGGTACTGTAATGTTTTCAAACGTAAACCGGTATAATGTCATAATTCCTAATAAGCGTTTTTCAGGATTTTAAAACCTAACTCTGGGAAGGGTAGTGAATTTTATCACTGTCGATTTGAAATAAAGTTAGTGCATGTGGCCTTACACGCGTGATGGCAGCAATTGTGTATCGCGCGACGCGTGTTTAGTGTTGCACGTGTTCGGCTTTCTGCCTCTCCCTTCTCTCTATCCTTTAGTCCATCTGTCTTTAGTTACGCCGTGTATGGAATGAATGAAATATTAAATCTAGGTCATTGATCAGCCTGCGTGATACAGTACACGTTTCATTGAAGAGAGCGGGTAATAATACAGTAGGCTTTTACTATCAACGTGAAAGCGTTACAATTTGCCGGCGAAGTAGAAAACAAGGGGGATTTCGAGTACAGTCATTGTGACAGCACTGTTCTTTACCATTCTTCTTTCCTTTTATTAAATTTATTTGTTAGGCTTTGCATTTACGTTTTAATTTATATATGGGGATTAGAATAATTCACGACACCATAGACCACTGAGCTAGGAAGCCAGTGCACTAACCACTATGCTACCGCGGCTCCAGCCCCAATTGGGTACCAGAGCAACTTCTGGGAAGGTTAAGGCTGACGGCGTGATGCTGACCACATCACCCCTAGTGTGCCGATGGTCAAGAAAATATGGGCCTAACACCATATTCCCAATATGCCTCAATGGGCGTGTAACGGGATCCTTTACCTTTTCCAGGCTGGTATATGTATTCCTATTCCAAAGTTCTTCATTTTCTATCTTAGATCCTTCAGTGTATAGTTTCACACTACCCTTAGTTATTTGTTCTATACATTCTCTGGTTATGATTTTAATGTCTTTTTTTCATTTTTTGGTTTATTACTTTGTTGTTTTTCTTGTGTGTTGGCTCTTCCAGGCTGTAATTTATCTCCCGTTTGTTGTGGAAGTTTGGTTTCTTGAGCTCCCAAGGAGGAATCATTGGTGTGTATTTACAACTACATTGTATTGCATTTGTTATAAATACGGTTTTCTTATATTTCCTCCATGCACTTCCTATAGCGTATCGTAGGTTCATGAGGGGTATGCCAGGTCATAGGGAAATTCTTCACAAACATTGTATGATGCCTACAATATGGCCTCCTTGTTGTTAGTGATCTGTGTTTTAGTTCCAACTTCTGAATGATGGTATAACGACCAGGATGGACGAATAGCAGAAAGACTTTTATGTTTCGATTTTGGAAGATTGTCTTTATATTCTCATACAGAAATTATAGCTGGAATGGTTTTGGAACAGAAGATATCGTAAGTTGAATGCATAAAATTATGAGTTGATATGGTCAGTACACACTTTCGAGCGAAGTAGGAGAATGATTAATGGTCAGACGAATAAGAAAGTTAGATGGAATGGTAGCTCTGGACGGTCCGGTTCTAACAAGACCTAAATGGACAGAATCAGAAGGACAGAAAACTAGAACGACGAAAGAAGAGGTGGAACAGGTTGTACATAAGTCAAAATTTAATTCATCTTGCTAACAAACTAAACAGACCTAACACTCCTGTGACGTCATGCGCTCTCAGTGGAACGCCGTGGCCAATAAAAAGGGGGAGCGCAATTTGAAAAAGGGACACTGAAAAAAGTTTTGAAACAGACTGGATGCAGGACAGAGTTTGCCACTACGCCTTTGCCATCTACAGTTGTGTGCAGCCTGCCAAGCTATTAATGTCCAGTGTGATTTCTGAAGTTTGAGGGTAATCTAAATTATAAAAAGTATTATGTATATATTTTATTTATTGAAGGTTAATATATGATGTATATTTATTGTGTGTAGATGGTAAGAATTGCATCAGTTTATTTCAATTTGTACCTCATGTGAAGGATCAAGCATATTCAAGAAAAATATAAGGCCTGTGATTAATATTCGGAAGGATCAAGCTGTAAAATATTTAAGGATGTACAGGAGTGGATAAAACCAGATGATTGTTAGTACTTATAACTAATAGTTCTAGAACCATTGTGGAAAATGTGTTTCGTGGGGATTTTCATTCTGATTTTCTGGTAATAGAAATTAGTGCTTACGTGTTTAAAAGTGTTAAGCTTTTACCATTATAATTCACTTAGATTTTCTAGCGTTAAAACTAGTGAAATAAAATAACGCGTAGCTATTTCATACCCGATATTCAGTTATAAATTTCACCACACGCTTTCTCACACAAGAAGAGACGGTTTTAGCTGACTGAGTTATATGCTAGGCGCGAGTGATAGTGACAGAAAAGAATTCACGCTTATTTCTTTGTGCGCATTTATTATAAGTGCCTATTATTTAATACCATACGATGACTAACAGACGTCGACAATTTAATAGCTATTAACGACAGGCGATATTTATGTAAAGGCGCGTATGGATAATTGAATAATAATTAACATTGTTTACTGATCGTTGACCGGGAGCAGGAGGGGAAGAGCTGCATAACTCAACCAAACCCGCACTCGCTAGGCGACGCGCGATAGGATAGGCTAAAGACACCGTGTGCCTTTTAAATTTAATCATTACTGACGGAGTGGATAAGAGATCGTCTTATCCCCGTCTGTATGCATATATGTAGCTATATAGAATAGTAGAATTTTTCCATAAATGTTTCTTATACAAGGTATATTCCAGCAGACCTTATCAAGGGCGTCCAGCGGTCTTTTGGTCTTTTCTTTTTTACTGATTGGTTAATGTTGTCTTTTCTTGGCTTGTGCGTCACCAATTTCATTGGTGAGCAAGTATGTGCCAACGATACATGAGAAACATTTTAACGTGTAAAATTAAACTGGACAATTTTATCAGCCCACTGGGGTGGTAAAAAAAATAATATTCATTCCCGACTTCTGACAGTCGTATTCAAGCGTAGCATCCATAATTTACGCAGTTTCAGAATCAGCACTCTACCTTAGAGCCAGCCGATAGGATTATCATCATTTATCAATTGTAACATTTTTAGCAACCAGATGTTTCCCAATACTGGAAGTATTTTCCTCTTTTAACTGTGAACCTCAAGATCACGTTTCTACATCAACTATTGGCGGTGACATATTGTTCATCCAGGAACAACCCACACCAGATTCGGCGTTCACCTCACTAGTCTTTATCTCACAGAGGATGGACTGGGACCAATTTGGGAAATACACCTGACATTTTATATAGTCAGGAAACATTGTAATTCCAAGGGATATCACCAACAGTAGGTAAGAGTGATCGAGTGGCCACTGTATGAAAGAGAGAGTGAATATTTTTCTTTGTTACAGGGACGTTGCCAAAACTGGATTTGCTTAAACTTGTTAACTTTACTGGATAGCATATAGGAGGAACCTGTTTACTTTACTGTCTACTCTGTAACATGGTGCTAACCTTTGACCTTTGGGTTATTAACTTTTTGGGTGTTTTTTCTCCATAGGGGGAGGGCACCTTTATTCTGCTATTTCATATGTATGTAAATCTGATTTTATTTAATCTTTCTTTAGATATTTGATGTTTTCAAGTTTAAATGATAATAAACAATAAAAGAAACTTGACTTTGTGTGTTGGTCAGACCCATACCCAATTAACCATAGTTTTTCACGTTTGTGTGTCTTGCTGTCACATAGCTGTGTTTGTATGTAGTTAAACTTATATTTATATGTATGAGGAGGGAAAGGTTGTCTTGTACTAAATTATAGTCGTATAGATAGGCTGGAATAGAGAAACTTACTCATTCCATAGACATATTTTGTTCCTTAAACTATCACGCGTGAAATCTTTTTCTCACACCTTTTTCTCACGTACTTATCAACATCCACTCTACCCAGACGGGACAAAAACAACTCATAACCTATCTGTACGACACTATATCATGATTAATCTCAATATTCTCCTTAACTGTCGTTAATCCTGACCCCGTATCTGTCCTTCTAGTCTTAATTCTTACTCTATCAACATGATCACTAGATTGGTTCAATATACTTAACTCCCTTTCTTTATCTTCTTCTTCACTATCAATCACTGGTGTTGATGCCAGCGTGGCTCTCCTTCTCTGTTTAAGTTCCCTCCCCAGCGTTAGGTTTAAATCTTTTGTTATTCTGGTTATTAATCAGTTCAGACACTAAATCCTTCCCTTTGGTCTGCGTTGCAACAGTTTTTTGTTTTCTTTTCCACCTTAACCTTATTAGCATCAAGCTTTCTTTTCAAGTTCAACCTTGGTCTCTCTGCTCTATTATTATTCTTACTGTTCGTTGTTCCTTCTGCTTTAAACAATTGTATCTTGGCACAGTGTCCATTTTCTGTCCTAACATTTAAATCATTGACCTCGAAAAACATTCCTCTCTTTATCTCTAGTAGAAAATTTCTCACCGCGATTCTCTTGCATCTCTTATTTAAGGGTTCCCAGTGTCGAAGTGCTGCCAAAATGTTGCACACTCTGTTCTTGTAATTACATCTATGTCTGTTATCTTCCTTTGGCGGTCTACGTTTAGGAAAATCGTTTCCTCTAACATTTCTTTCTCTATCCCATCGTCCGTTTATAAGTCTGACCCTATTTTGTCGTCTTGGATCAGTATCTCTACCTAGTATTCTTGGTTTCCAACCATCATCCCCGGCGTTTTCTTCTCTGCCGCTGACGTTCCTTCTCCCATGGTTTAATCCTACAGTGAAACTTCTATCAAAAGGTCCTCTCTGACCCTTGTACCTCGTCAGCCCCTCTCTATCATCCTCCCAGCTCGCATTAGGTCTATGATCACTAGTTTTCTTACTATCTAAGGGCATCCCAAAAGTGTCCTCCTCATTCTTTAACTCTCCATATGGGGCATTACCTTGCATTTCTCTCCTCCCGCAGTTCCTGGCTAAGTGTCCCTTAGCACTACATAAGAAACATCTCTCATCAGCCACTTGAATCATTCCTCTTCTGTTTTCACCATATCCGCTAACTTCACGATGTCTGTGATGCTGCGGTTGATGATCTCATCCTCTTAGCCTACCTCTGTCCAAGGACCTCTGCTGCTGATCAATTGGTTCTCTTAATCCTCCTCCTTCCTCATGATCATTCGTTCTCAGTCGGAATCTCCTCAATAAGTTCTCTTCCGATATAGCCAATTTTACAGCCTCGTTTAAAGTTTCTGGGTCTTTTTCTCAAAAGATGTAACCTTTTCCATCCTTTTATAGGGCATCAATAAATATTCCGACCAATTGTGCTTCAATATCCGGATGATGCATGTCCCTTTCTAGAAAAACGTCCTCTGCCAAATTTTTCAGTTTATCACTAAAGAGCTGTATAGACTCTCCGACATTTTGTCGGAGTTTCCTAAGTAAAACCCAGGAATATTGTGGGTCTGTAATTTCTCACCATCGCTCGTCAAAAAGGCTAGTCTTTTTTTTTTCATTCTCATCCGCTCCGATAGTAAACGCAAATCTCTCGATCCTATCAATCCATCGCTTACACCCTCCAGCTTCTCCTCGATATGTGTCTACATTGTGGAATACACTATATTGTCTACTTTCCAGATTCCACCTCTCTAATGCGTTTGTCATTTGTAACAGGGCCACCGTGGTGGGATCCAGTCTTTGTTCCTCCGCCATCCCTAATTCCTATCCCTTCTTTCCTTAATCGTACTTTTAACAATTATCTAATCTTTTACAAAACATGACTATGCCGAGTTTTCTTGTTTATGACTGTTTGTTGTTTAAACTAAAACAGTACCCAGGAAGTGTCTGCACAATTTAAAAAAACTGGGTCAGTAAGTGTACCTAACTACCTGACTGTTGCGTGCATATTTTGACGCACATATTACAAAAATCGATATGGCTATTTAATATGGAAAAGATATAGACATTCATTCATTTGTGTATGAAAATGCTGTCTATGGGGAAGGCTAGATAATCCATAATTGTTTTACCCTGTTGATTATAGGAGTAATCGTTCTTGATATTAATTCGGCGCATGGATATGACACCCTTGTCCGTACCTATTTCTTAGGGCCAGAAAATAGATTAATTTGCTTATTATGTTTATGGCCTGAATTCATATGTATTACATATTATTAGTACAAGTAGAATCAGTCCTATATTGTATATTTTGGATGGGTAGGCAGGACTATATTCTTGTTACACCGCTCTAGCGGAAGTAGGAGTTGTCTTGTCTAGTCGTGGTGAGTTCCGATGTACCGTGACAATGGCGAGTACGCATTTTTCCAGGGCTGGTATATTCTTCAGTAAAAATGATTTACGAAGTGGTTTTTCTTCTATAGGAGATTGTGTCTCTACTAGAGTTGTGTTAGAGACTCTCCTAATGTACGGTACCATGTATGATTCGGACTCCAGGTAATTCCAGTCCCTGTTTTGATGATCTCAGGTCGGTTAGGCCTAGCTGGAATTTTGTGCTTCGCAACGCTAGGGTCAAGTTTGTATCGACGGAGATGACGGGCTCCATACTGTAATTATGTCTACGTGAGGTAACTAGATTACTGTAGATCTGTATGGGGGAACTTTAAGAAATTATGCATCTGTATTGCAAATTAACTTTGGCTTATATATATATCCTCCTGTGAGCGAGTGAGCGACAACTCAGGAAGGCGGCCATATAATATTCCTGTCATCGTATTTGTGAATCACTGTCCAAAGAACGGGGCATGTATCTTATTATTCAGACAGTGGCAAGGAGATCTCAATCTTGATAAAAACCCCTTATCGTGGTTTCACAATATGATAAACTGTGAACATAAAGCAACTTTAGTTACTTACCGATCCGCCTTCACTGACGCGCTTAGTCAGATAGGGGATGCGGCCATTATGTATCATGACATTGGATCTACTATGTATGCCTGCAAATTGATATGTCAACATACCCATGATTTACTCGTTATGTCCCAGTGTGTGCGTCTCAGTAAACTGTGTAAACAAAGATTCCAGCAGTCTGCATTGGTGCCTTGTAGACACAAGTGAATGAGTGTTTAGATTGGTCAGAACACGAACAGTACACCATTCGCGTTAAACACACTCTACACTTCTACCCATATATACACCATCCTGCGTCGGTTGAAGTGACCAAGTTTAGGGCCTGCTTCCCCTGGAGCCTTAGAGGGAAACTACTGTTTACAGCTGCCTTTGCCTTCCCTAACTTAGGACTAGGGTGAGTTACCCATTTACAGCTGGGTAGACTGGAGCATGCCTGATCTCAACAACTCTGTACACTACCATGGACACATACAGTAGTGGCACCACAAACAACATGCTACGGTGATTGATAGTGGAGCTTTACAGAAGAAAAAGAACACACCACACTTCTTTACAGATTGACACATTTTACAGTGTGTGAAAGCAACTTTACAGTGGTGGGCCAGATCCCTGGGTCCAGCCTAAGCAGTCTTATGTTGAGAATCACATTTTACAGTTACAAGAACATTTGTTTGACCACATCAACACCAATAGGACAGCTATACAATCAATGTCAGCTTGACCTGTTCTGACAAGTGTAGCAATATCTGGGACAGCACTTGTTGACATTTGGCACAATACACTCAGTGTTCTAAACCAGTGATTGTTTATCCTGCTGTAATACAAGAGCATTGTTGAACATAAAGTGCAAATTTCATCGGTGGATCTGCTAATGTGCTCAAAAAAATTGGACAGTGTAATAGTTAGAATGCAAATCTATTACTCAATAAAGTGGTAGTCTAATTTATTAAAACTGAGCATACAGTACTATACATTGCAACTACAACACATTGCATGATATGATACACACATTCATGATTTATATATATTTATGTTTATATATTATTTGTTTATATGTGTGATTGTTATGTCTTTGCGGGCCTGGATGGGAGGTGACTAGAACAGGAAATACCAAGTGATATTGGTCTTGTTCTGGCGTTCTATAGGGAGCAATTTCTTAATTGAAATTTGCATGCAACATAGATTGCAAATATTTGGTTAGTTGTGACGACTGTTTCATATTTGTATTTGTAACATTTTTCTGTTCTTTATTTTTGTTTGATTTGTTTGTTTAATTGTAGGTCTCATCTTTCCTTGCATTTCAGTTCTTTACACCCTTATGTTTATACACTGTGGCGTTATTTGTCTTGTTATCTTATTGCAGTTATCATCACAGATTCTGTGATCATTTTTTTCATTTCTCCTATTTAATTTAATTTGATCTCTGCAAATGTTTTCAGATTGTCTTTTCTTGTTTGTCCTTTGTAATGTCTTTAGTTGACATATGACATATGAGGTATAGTGGAATACACTTATAGTATAGTACAGATCAGTACTTTATGATTGTTATTGTTATAAAACAAAGTGTACAAGACCTTTATAAGGCTTGTCTCCCAAAGTGATTGGAAAAGGGAAATATTATTTTCCACAGGTACTCAAGTGATCATTGATTACATTAGGGTATACAAGACCTTTGTAAGGCTTGTCTCCCACAGTATTTGAGATAGACAGTTATTGTTTTCCACAGGTACTCAAGTTTTTCACTAAGACTAAGTCTATGGTATAGACTTGTCTCCCATCAAAGTGAAATAAGGTAATTTATTTACTTTTTCAGGTTTCTGATTTAAGAAGACAAAATGTCTACATTAGATTACTTTATAGCACAAGGAAAATCCCTTGATAAGACTGGGAAAGACTTAGAACAATGGGCTGTTGCTCAATATGACAAAGCATTAGCTGCAGAGGAGAGAAAAGCTGCTGCTGAAGAGAAAAAAGCTGCTGCAGAAGAGAGAAAAGCTCTGGCTGAAGAAAAAAGATTAGAAAAAGAAGCTGATGCTGCTGCTGAACTAAAGAAATTGCAGATGCAAGTGGAGGAAAGGAGATTTGATGCAGAACAGAAGAAATTAGAAGCTGCTGCTGCTACTGCAGCTGAACAAAAAAAATTAGAAGCTGCTGCAGAACAGAAAAGATTAGATAGAGAAGCTGAAGAGAGAAAAGCAATAAGAGAACATGAATTTGAGTTAGAGAAATTAAGATTGACAAGTATGACTAATGTTAATCAGGCATCTAGTGGTAATGGTAAACCCTTTGTGTACAAGGTCAAGGTACCAGCGTTCAACTCTGCCAGTGATGATATAGCATTCTGGCTTGATAGATTTGAACGTGCTTGTCGTGCTCATAATGTTGACAAATCACAGTATGTGAATCAGTTGTCTGAAAATCTAAAAGGGGAGTCTCTGAGTAAGTTATATTTCGTCGAAGAGGCCGACAAGGATAATTATGATGCTGTTAGGGCAGCTTTGATAAAGAGATATCAGCTGTCTGAGGAAGGTTATCGTCTTTTGTTTAAAACAATGAGACCTGAGGTAGGTGTAGAATTCTCAGAATTCATCTCAAAAGCACGAATTACACTTTCACGATGGATTGAATTATCCAAAACAGAGAAAACATTTGATGGTCTTACGGATTTATTGCTAAGAGACAAGGTCATGTCTTCGGTAAATAAATCATTCCTAGAGTTCTTACATGAGCGTAAACCTAGTACATTAAAGCAAATGGAAGAATATTGTGACCAGTATGCCACGGCACACCCTGACATGATTCTTAGTAACTCTAACATTAAAGAGAGTATGCCAGTTGCTTCGGCAACAGAATATAATCAGAATTACTCACACAAATTCCAAGGAGCTAAAAATAAATTTGATAAAAAGGTTAATTGGAATAAATATCAAAACCAAGATAACCACTCAAATCAGGGTTCTTCTTCGAAGAACTGGAATCGGGCTGATAGTCCTCGACACGCGAGGGGTACCGATAATTTTAGAAATTCTCGGAAAGGGAGTAGCTATAGGAACTACCCAAGTGCTTCATGGAGAAAAAAAAACCAATATTACAGGGATACTCAATATAATGAGCGTGATGATTATGATCATGAATATTATGATTCAAACCCAAATAGGGGTTATAACAGAGGGAATAATAATTATAGAGACAATCATAACCGAGGTAGATCACAACACAAAAGACATGGTAAATCTTATTACCAGGCTAACTCTGCACAACAGGAGTTCCACGACACCGATAATCAGAATAATGATAAAACAGTGTAGCAAATTCCGCTTTCGATTTTGCTAGAGCATCTCAGTGTTCGCAATGCAAAACATTATTCGATCCAACCACAGTTTCTACTTTAAGCTGCGGTCACCCGCTTCCCGCGCTCCATGCATCAATCGCGCATAGTGGAAGGGGTGCTCTTGTCTTTAATAGGGGCCTAATAGATGGTACTCCGGTATCAATTCTTTTCGATTCGGGGTGCACTACCATCGGAGTGAGGAATCACTCGTAAATCCTTCTCGAGCTACAGGCAATATAGTCAAATGTGTAACATTTGGTGGCACATTGGAGAAGTACTCCACTGCCATTATCAATATTGCTACGCCTTTCTTTACAGGAGAGGTGCAAGCATGTCTCTTGCCGAATCCGATCGCTGATCTTATCATCGGTCGCATCCATGGAGTGAAAGAATGCACTCCACAGCAAATTTCTAATTGGGAAAATGTTAATATGCAATCTGCTAATGCAGTAATCACTAGGGCTCAAGCTCTTAATATGCCGCAATCTTCACATTCTGAAGATAATGATGCGCAGATCCAAGATGATCCCTTGGAGATTTCCCATGATTCCTTTATAAAACAGCAGGAAGATGATCCTACTCTAAAGAAATTCTTTACTCTGGCAACAAAAGGTGATCCGAATAAGGATACAAATCGTAAATCATGGATTACGATGAAGAATGGCGTACTTGTACGTATGGTACAAGACTCCGCTAAGTCCATTCATTCTCAAATCCTTGTGCCTAAAAATATGAGAGTTAAAATCTTACAGCACGCTCATGATTCGCAGTGTGCTGGACATATGGGTTTTTCCCGTACTAAAGCTAGAGTTCTTCAATCTTTCTTTTGGCCTGCTGTGAATAAGGACATACGAATCTATTGTCGATCTTGTAAAGTATGTCAAGAGATTAAATCCAGAGGTCCACGCCATGATGCACCTATTCAGGCTGCAGACATTCCCATTCGACCATTTCAAAAAATGGCGATAGACATCATTGGTCCATTTAAGATAAAGTCTGCTAGAGGACACCAATTTATTTTGACGTGTGTTGATATGTGCACACGTTGGCCGGAGGCTGTTCCTCTAAAGAGCATAACTACTGCTGATGTCGCAGATGCTCTTTGGTTAATATTTTCTCGTCTGGGATTTCCAGCAGAAATATTATCCGACCATGGTACCCAACTCATATCGGATACCATGTCTCAAGTAATGTCGACTCTTAAGATAGAGAGATCGCTGAGTAGTATTTATCATCCTATGTCCAATGGGATGGTGGAACGTCTGAATAGAACTCTGAAAAACCTACTAGGTAAGATAACAGAAGATCATCCTCAGGATTGGGATAGGGTTTTACCCGCGGCTCTCTTTGCATATAGAGAGGTCGCCAACGAACATACAGGATTTTCTCCCTTTGAACTTGTCTTTGGCGCGAAACCGCGAGGTCCTATGTCCTTACTTCATGATCTTATAACTGCTGATAATATTGTCGATGACACAAAATCCTCTTATGAATATGTCATCGCACTTAGACACAAGATTATTGAAGCATGCAAATTGGCAACTGCTTCTTCTGAATTTGCGAAACAGAAGGCAAGGGAATTTGCCAATAAAAAGAGATGCTTGCGACAACTTTGTCCAGGTGACAAAGCATTTGTCTTGCTACCTTGTAGGGAAAATAGACTTCTTATTTCTTGGAAAGGTCCGTACGATATAATATCAAAAGTTTCCGATGTTGACTATATCGTCGATATTGACGGGAAGCGTAAAACCTTCCACATCAACATGCTCACGGAATTCCATGAGAGTCCTGATTATTTACAACCTGTTTTCCAGGCAACGGACGATTTTCCAGTCCAACATGGACAGTACTCATCTCTGTCAGTAATACAGGATGAGGAAACGAGTTTCTCGGATGTAAATTTACCTTTTCCACTGATTCCTCTTCACTCTAATGAATCATGGAAAGATGTTGCAATTTCTCCAGAATTATCTCCAGGAGAGCAGAAACAAGTTTCTACTATGTTAGAACAATTTCAGGATGTCCTTACTGACATTCCTGGTCAAACTGATGTCATTCAACATGACATTATTCTTACTGACCATAGTCCTATAAGAGTCAGACCGTATCCCATCCCGATACATTTTCAAGCACAGGTAGAGAAAGAGTTGGATGAGATGATAGAGTTAAAAATTATTGAACCATCCACATCAGCATATTCTTCGCCGATGGTTATTGTACGAAAAAAAGACAATAACATACGTCTTTGCGTGGATTATCGCAAATTGAACCAAGTGACGAAATTTGATGCTGAACCTATGCCTTTACTAGAAGAGCTACTTACGAGACTATCGAATTCTCATTTCTTTACTAAACTCGATTTGTCTAAGGGATATTGGCAAGTTCCATTATCCGAACACGCCAAACCGTTTACTGCTTTTTCGACGCCTAGGGGTCCATTCCAATGGAATTTCATGCCTTTCGGTCTTATGAACGCCCCTGCAACATTCGTATGCATGATGCGTCGAATCCTATCTCATCGCTCAGATGTCATTGCGTATCTTGATGACATCTGTCTTTTCAGTGATACTTGGAACGATCACTATAATGGGATAAATGAACTATTGTCTATCTTACGCGAGCATAACCTGACAGCAAAACCATCGAAAGCATGTATTGGTTTTAGCGAAATATCTTTCTTAGGACACCGTGTTGGTCATGGGTTCCTAAAAACAGAAGACCATAATACAAGTAAGATACTTAACATTTCTATTCCTAAGACTAAAAAGCAAGTGCGAAGTCTCTTAGGTCTAATACAATTTTATGGACGATTCATCCCGAATCTGTCCTCCATTATGTCACCTCTTTCTTCCTTGCTAAAGAAAGGGTCTCCTAATGTAGTCCATTGGACTCAAGAATGTCAATCCTCTTTGGATAAGGTTAAAACTGTTTTCTACTTCACCTATCCTAGTATTGCCTTCTAAGGATAAGACATTTATTCTTCGTAGTGACGCTTCATCCACCGGGATTGGAGCAGCACTAATGCAAGAGTACTCTGGAACTCTGCATCCTGTGATGTATATTTCTCGGAAATTAAATGCCGCAGAGAAGAATTACTCGGTCCTAGACCGTGAATTATTGGCTATGGTTTGGTCAATCCTTAAACTGCAAAGATTTCTTCTTGGCGCGCATTTCATTGTGGAAACTGACCAGAAAGCTCTTACGGCTATTCAGAGTAAAAATCTGAAGAGCGCAAGATCAACGCGATACGCGATTGCTTTGCAGCCATTTCATTTTTCGGTGCGAGCTATCCGTGGGTCAGAAAATGTGATGGCAGATATTTTGTCTAGATGCCCACATGATTCATAACTGTTATACAACTTTGATACAGTTGTTCCTATGTTGAAATGTGTACACATATGTAATATCATATATTGATTGTAACACTACTTAGCGGTTCATTGATATTTATTCACCGCTGATCTTTCAATGTTTTTTTTCGTCTTTGATGATCATGATGTTAAGATATCTTAGATGAAATTTATGTATAAACTAATGTACAAATTGTGTCATTGCTAATATTGTAGTATGCGTTGGTGACACC
This sequence comes from Oreohelix idahoensis, assembly GCA_024509875.1. Lineage (NCBI taxonomy): Eukaryota > Metazoa > Mollusca > Gastropoda > Stylommatophora > Oreohelicidae > Oreohelix > Oreohelix idahoensis. The sequence goes on from JAMPIV010008415.1 coordinate 429,988, forward strand.
TCTCTGGAAATATTTATACTTAGAGAAGTACTTTCTCTAAGGTCAGAAAACTTATGCTTATCATCTGCGCATTGTTATTGGTGCGTTGTGAGCCTATTGTATGTTGCTCCTAGATGTATTTCAAAAAAAAAAAGTACCATTTTTTTCCCGAGGGGTGTGGTAATCTGTTGCGTGCATATTTTGACGCACATATTACAAAAATCGATATGGCTATTTAATATGGAAAAGATATAGACATTCATTCATTTGTGTATGAAAATGCTGTCTATGGGGAAGGCTAGATAATCCATAATTGTTTTACCCTGTTGATTATAGGAGTAATCGTTCTTGATATTAATTCGGCGCATGGATATGACACCCTTGTCCGTACCTATTTCTTAGGGCCAGAAAATAGATTAATTTGCTTATTATGTTTATGGCCTGAATTCATATGTATTACATATTATTAGTACAAGTAGAATCAGTCCTATATTGTATATTTTGGATGGGTAGGCAGGACTATATTCTTGTTACACCGCTCTAGCGGAAGTAGGAGTTGTCTTGTCTAGTCGTGATGAGTTCCGATGTACCGTGACAATGGCGAGTACGCATTTTTCCAGGGCTGGTATATTCTTCAGTAAAAATGATTTACGAAGTGGTTTTTCTTCTATAGGAGATTGTGTCTCTACTAGAGTTGTGTTAGAGACTCTCCTAATGTACGGTACCATGTATGATTCGGACTCCAGGTAATTCCAGTCCCTGTTTTGATGATCTCAGGTCGGTTAGGCCTAGCTGGAATTTTGTGCTTCGCAACGCTAGGGTCAAGTTTGTATCGACGGAGATGACGGGCTCCATACTGTAATTATGTCTACGTGAGGTAACTAGATTACTGTAGATCTGTATGGAGGAACTTTAAGAAATTATGCATCTGTATTGCAAATTAACTTTGGCTTATATATATATCCTCCTGTGAGCGAGTGAGCGACAACTCAGGAAGGCGGCCATATAATATTCCTGTCATCGTATTTGTGAATCACTGTCCAAAGAACGGGGCATGTATCTTATTATTCGGACAGTGGCAAGGAGATCTCAATCTTGATAGAAACCCCTTATCGTGGTTTCACAATATGATAAACTGTGAACATAAAGCAACTTTAGTTACTTACCGATCCGCCTTCACTGACGCGCTTAGTCAGATAGGGGATGCGGCCATTATGTATCATGACATTGGATCTACTATGTATGCCTGCAAATTGATATGTCAACATACCCATGATTTACTCGTTATGTCCCAGTGTGTGCGTCTCAATAAACTGTGTAAACAAAGATTCCAGCAGTCTGCATTGGTGCCTTGTAGACACAAGTGAATGAGTGTTTAGATTGGTCAGAACACGAACAGTACACCATTCGCGTTAAACACACTCTACACTTCTACCCATATATACACCATCCTGCGTCGGTTGAAGTGACCAAGTTTAGGGCCTGCTTCCCCTGGAGCCTTAGAGGGAAACTACTGTTTACAGCTGCCTTTGCCTTCCCTAACTTAGGACTAGGGTGAGTTACCCATTTACAGCTGGGTAGACTGGAGCATGCCTGATCTCAACAACTCTGTACACTACCATGGACACATACAGTAGTGGCACCACAAACAACATGCTACGGTGATTGATAGTGGAGCTTTACAGAAGAAAAAGAACACACCACACTTCTTTACAGATTGACACATTTTACAGTGTGTGAAAGCAACTTTACACTGACCAATTCTCTAACTAAACTCCGCTATTACTTAACCTTAATTAATCTGTCTTCCCATGTCTCGGCGAGTGCTGGATCCACGCTGCTTTCTCGTAACTGTCTTGGGTGGGTTCTGGTTCCTCGTTGAATTTCTCAAAACTGTCCTGAGTGGGTTCTGGTTCCTCGCTGAAATTCTCAAACTGTCCCGAGTGGGTTCTGTCACTGTATCTTCTGTGTGTCATGCATCTTCCCATACCGATCCTCGTCATATCGTCTCACGGCTATCGTGATCTGAAAATATAACTATCAAGTAATTATTTATAGGTTCATGTTACTCGCTGAATTTCCTGGATGTATCTGGTGAGGTTCCGTCATCGTTTCTTCTGTGCTTCAACTCCTCAACGCACCAAGGAACTTGTCTACATCCTCTCCAGTTTTCTACGATCTGAAAATAGACTTCATTTATGTGATTATTCACAAAATTTCTATATTTTCTAATATCTTCGTTGAGTGGAAGCGACTGTCCATCACCCTCCCATGGGGTTGGAAATTTAAAAAAAAAATCTAATCTCTACACATAGAGTTCTCATCTACTACAGTTTGATTCCCGATTACACACTGATAATGCTGAAGAATGAAGATAGCCACCAGACTACAATAATTTGAAATCTTTGGAGACACCAAAGTTAATGTTTTACTTCACTGTTGCACAAGTGACCCTTTTTATGCCTCGTAGTCATTAGGAATGTGAGGATTGTGAATATCAGCGTACGATGAATCTGGCAACATTCGAATCCTGAAACAGCCACAACCCTTCCTATTTGGTCACTGACATCACTTTACCTTCACCATAATGATCCTAGGTGGCGACATCCGTTTACCTCCCAACATGTCACTGTAGAAAACCACCAGAAATTATTCAATCCTCGGTCTCGCAATTCATGTTTGGTGACCGCAACCCGATTATATAGACCACAATAAATCTTCGGGAACGACTCCAATTTACCTACCCTACATGTCACAGCTGGTTCGTCTAATTGGCCATTTAATTCTTGATCGTAGTGGTAGTACGTTTTCGTGGGTGGTAAGGTCTGTAAATTTATCTTATTGTTTACAGTGTTTGTGATTTTGAATAACACGAAGAACGTGAACAAGTAACTTCTCTAAGTCCTCTCCCTTGAATTTTGAACATGAAGAGTCAATTCAACTAACTAGAGAATACGCATAAAGTCACTTCTGAAGATGAGATATCGACAGCTTTAATTGGTTCTATTCTCTGAATTATGGTGAAGACAATGCAATTAATCAATTTGCTTGACAGTCAAAAGAAGTCATTTTCACTGTAATAACTTGATACTATCTAGTTCCACTAAGCCGTTATTAATATGCATTATTGTTATTGATAGAATCGTCTACGGTGGATGTGGTAATGGACAATATGCCAAGACGGGAAGGAGGGGGGAGGAGAAAGAGGGATTTTCTTCGCTAATTTCCTCTGGCACCATAATTCTACTATTAGCAGTTCATAATCTTCTGATCTAAGTTTTGGCTCTGACCTAACATGGTGGCATCCTTACGCTTCAATTTAATTTGTACAATACCAGGGTCTTTGCCGGTTATACGCTTCATAATTTCTGCCACTAACCTTCAAATTCCGTTAGCCTTGAGTGCGACAATTGAACACTTTCTTCCCCGTCCGTAGAAAGTAATTATTTTCAAAGGTTAACGATTATAGGATTCGAATACAGGTTGATCGATGTTGTAAGCACATCTAGCTTGATCAGCCTGATCTTGAACCTATTCCATTCCAATTTTTTGGTCCTTTCATTTCAAGGACTTCTTCCTTCTTGGTCTCCGGCTTCACAATCTATACGTCATCTGTCTCCATTGGTTTTTTCTTAATCTCCAACTAATCCACTAGGTATAAGCTTCGAGAGTGAAATCGTTATCTAATTGCCTTTACTTTTCTTAATTTCTCGATTTTGCGCCATCATTACCTCTAGGTTACATATACTGTGACATTTCTTACAGGATCTGATATGACCAGTGTTACGTAACTGTCTATATGATAATGTTCATTTGTAGTGACAGGATGGTTCCTGTGGCAAAGTTCACTTCTAGGGGTAGTAGACGTTTCAGACAACGAAGCAAGCCAACATCAATCATAATTATCTGAGCCACAACAGACGAAGGTGACAGTATACATTTTTATTAAGACTTCAAACGCAGCTATAAATTCAAAACAATCAGGTCAATATACAATGGCAAATAATATGCAGTCGTCGATATAACTCTAGGCAGTCCGATCATGTTTGGAACGCTGTCCTTTTCATTCTCAATATTTTTAATATATATTCCCACGACACTGAGAAACTATACTCACTGTAAGTCAGATAACTAGATACACTTCACAGACAATCTTGATGTATTAGTGATGGAATAACTCAGGGATATACACCAGAGTATCTAGTGGTGTAGATATTTTCCTATAACTGACCTCGAAACCCTTGAATCGGTCGGTTGGATCGGAGGGTTGATCAGTGAGTTAACAATTCACTATCGTAAAACAAGCTATTGTTACCGAAACAGAACCAGGCTCGACAGTAAACATGACTCACTCTAATATCTTGGGGGCTAAGGAGATTTCTAAAATTGGATACTGGAATGTAAGAACTATGTATCAAGACGGAAAATTGGAAGAAGTAATTAAAGAAATGGATAATTATAAGTTGGACTTATTGGGTGTCAGCGAGTGTAGATGGACGGGGAAGGGCATAAAATATATTTCAGAAGAAAAAAAGCAAATTATATACTCTGGTAGTAATGATAATCGTCACACAGAGGGAGTAGCCATCCTAATGACACAGAAAGCAGCAGCATCGCTTATCAGCTGGGTACCTATCAATGAGAGGCTAATATTAGCTAGATTTCAGACACGATTTTTCAAGCTCTCAATTGTACAATGTTATGCACCAACTAACGACGCTCTTGATACCACAAAAGATGACTTCTATGAAGCACTTCTAAGTACCATCAACACAATACCCAAGCATGACATAATAGCAGTCATGGGTGATTTTAACGCCAAAGTAGGTGACAACAACGATGGAGTACAAAGATATCTCGGTACTCATGGCATAGGCTGTATGAATCAAAATGGCGAAAGACTTCTAGAACTTTGTGAAATATCAAACCTCGTTGTGGCAGACACCATCTTTCCACATAAGAATATCCACAAGATAACATGGAATTCACCTGATGGCAGAACTAAGAACCAGATAGATCACTTCTGCATAAGCGCTAAATTTCGCTCATCAGTTCAAGACGTCAGAGCATACAGAGGTGCAGAGATCGGAAGCGATCATAACCTCTGCATAGCTAAAATGAGAATTAAACTGAAGAAGTTATACCAACCGAATAAAAATAGAAGAATAGATGTACACAGACTGCAATCAAATGATATAAAGAAGGAATATAATGTCAAAATGAACAACTATTTCGATGCTTTAGGCAAAATTGACAACGATATCACCACCATCGATACTAAATGGGAACAACTGAGAACAGCAATGACAGAAGCAGCTGTAGCGACCACCGGATACCTAGTACATAAAAAGAAAAAAATGGATGAGAGAAGATACTTGGGATAAAATACAAGAAAGGAAAACAGCAAAACTTAAACTACTAGCGGCAAGTACACATAATGCAGTTGAATCTTGCAAACTAACTTATAACTTGTTAAATAAAGAAGTGAAGACAAAAACTCGAAGAGATAAAAGACATTTCATCAATGAACTGGCCGTAGAAGCTGAAAATGCTGCAAGAACTGGTAATAGTAGGTGCCTTTATCAAATTACAAAACAACTATGTCACCAGCCTACTGCTATGGAAACACCTGTTAAAGGTAAATTAGGGAATTCAATACCAACAGAAAAAGAACAAATGAAGAGATGGGCTGAGCACTTCATGGAGGTGCTAAACAGACCACCACCAACAGTAACACCTGATTTTAATAATGAAACATCCACAACCACTTTGCCAATAACTTGCGATGAATTCACGCTGGACGAGATCAAACAAGCCGTTAAAAGATTAAAAAATTTTAAAGCTGCTGGAGTTGACGAAATTTCAGGGGAAATGATTAAAGCAGTTAATGACAACAACCTCTTGAGAATTTTAGATATTATAAATGAAGTATGGAGAGAAGAACAACCACCACAACAATGGAAAGACAGTATTATTGTAAAGTTACCGAAGAAAGGTGATCTATCAGACTGTAATAACTGGCGTGGTATATCTCTATTATCAGTACCTGGAAAATTATTATGTTGCATGATGTTAGAAAGACTTAAATTGCATGCTGACGAAAAGATCAGAGAAGAACAAGCGGGTTTCAGGCCGAAACGATCATGTATTGATCAAATATTCACACTAAGAACAATTATAGAAGAATCAGTGGAAAGGCAATCGCCACTTATTATCACCTTCGTCGATTTTCAAAAAGCCTTTGATAGTCTACACCGCCCATCATTGTGGAAGATACTTACAATCTATGGTTTTCCAACAAAATATGTGAATATAATCAAAGCGCTATATGACAATGCAAGATGTTGTGTTAGAACAAATAAAGGGAATACAGAATGGTTTACAGTAGAAACAGGGGTGAAACAAGGCTGTATTATGTCACCACTACTTTTTGGAATAGCTATTGATTGGGTTATGAGAAACTATACCCACAATGAACAATTGGGTATAAAATGGACAAATGGAAAATTCCTGGGGGACCTGGATTTCGCAGATGATGTAGCATTCTTAAGTTCAACACCAAGACAATCCCAAGAAGCAATAAATAATTTGTGTCATCTCTCGGTTAAAATTGGTCTCCAAATAAATGCCTCTAAAACTAAAGCTATGAACTTTTCTAACGAGACCTTTGATATCATCTTGAACGGGGAAAAACTACAGAAAGTTGAAAGTTTCAATTATTTAGGCAGTAAAATGACTCAGGATGGTGACACAACAAGAGAAATCCATACTAGAATTGCTTTGGCAGCTAGCGCCTTCAATAGATTATCTAACATTTGGAAATTACGATCATTGAATATACATACCAAGCTTCGTCTGTTTAATTCAAATGTTATCTCAGTGTTAACATACGGCTGTGAGAGTTGGAAAATAACAAAATCATTGGAGAACAAGCTGAATACATTCGAGAACAAATGTCTTAGAAAACTCATGAACATCAGTTGGAAAGAATTCAAGACTAATCGACAAATAAGAGAAGACTCTAGGCAGAAATATGTCTCCGACTATATAAGGAAAAGACGATGGTCATATATCGGTCATGTCCTACGAATGCAAAACAACAGAATACCACTACAGGCGCTCACTTGGGTTCCTGAGGGTAAGCGGAAAAAAGGAAGACCAAAAGAAACACTCAGAGAACAATAATAAGAGAAGGAAGAACGTTGGGCCTAAATAATGTGCAAGAGCTAAGAGGAGTGGCGTCACAACGAACAACCTGGAGAGCACTGGTTTCTGCCTTATGCGCCGTGTTTGGCGCTTAAAGAATTTATTATTATTATTATACACTGAAAGTCAGGAGCATACACACATGCGTCCACTCGCTATAAAACACAATGGTAGAAGACCACCAGCAGACGCGAAGATAATTTATGGACAGAACTGGCGTCTGCTTATCTTACCGTATCGGTATGACGTCATATCTCTTTACGGCGTAATTGCCCCCACCCCCCCCCCCCCCCTCCCCCCCCCCGCGAAGAAAAATGAAAACGCTGTTTTCATGTTGAGGATGGTGTGAGCAAAAAATCAATGGAGTGAAGTATGGTAACAGCAAATATCGCAGGCAGTAAGACTCAGTATAGCACCGAGGTTTGCCAAAAGTTAGGCAATTTAACACTAACAGTGTGGACAATGGTATATAGACCACTGCCAATGTCTAATCAAAGGACAAACCAATTAGCACCTAAGGTGAGGTAGCCATCACAAAGTGCCTACATCCCCTTCAAAAATGATGGTAGCAATAAAACAACTCACATTCACCACACCGTCAAGTAACAAAATTGTGTCAAACCACACAATGACTGATGTCAAATTAACAAACTCATTTAAAACCAACCTAGTGCACTATTAAAATTAATTAAAGTTCCGCGAAAATACTTAAAATTTACGCAAACAGTTTATGAAAGTCATTCTTCTATGATCCTGGTTGAGATGAGATAATAGTTCTGTAAGCACTGTCCCACGTGAATGTACCAGAAAATTCCGACCGATGTATTAAAGCAATTTAATATTACATCAGTTATGTCCCTTTTCCAAGATAAGACACCATGAGTTATTTCTCCTAAGTTTGCGTGTTTTCACCAAAGTTATTAAAAAGCCGTAAAACTCAAGTATCAGGCAATCTTAAAATTGGTGATCTAGAAAAGGCATACTTAAGCAAATTTAATGAAACATCACAAGAATGGGCCCGTACAGTCTTGTTAGGAGCGTTCTTTCTTAATAACGAAGACAAAACTGAAGTGATTTTTGACACGTTAGATAAGAACTTTCTGTAAAATCCAATGAGTCCTAAAAGACTGCGAACTTGTTTTTTTGTCTTTGGAATTTCAAGATTTAGTATCTTCGAAATGGTGGAATCTTAAGGCTCAAGAAACCCTCCTCCAAGAAATTTCGTTGAACCCTACTTGAATCATAGCTGGTCTCGCAGTAAGGTGATGTTGACGAAGAGTATTTAGTAAAGATTGAATTCCAAGAAAGTGATCATTCCAAGATTCGTGGAATAGACATATATCGTCTATATAGGTGATGGCATCATCACGATCAGAAAAGATCTTTCTCATCATTCGGACAAACGTTGCTGGGGCGTTAACAAGTCCGAAGCACATATAGTTGAATTGAAATAACCCTAAAGGAGTAGCGAAAGCTGTATATGGCTTAGCTCTCTCTTACAGTGGGACTTGGCAATATCCTTTTGACAAATCGAATTTGCTGAAAAAGTGTCTGAAGACAGTCTATCAAGCAAAGAACCTAAAAGAGGTAAAGGTTCAGCGTTTGTAATAGTGACACTATTGAGACGTCTAAAATCTATACAGATTCTAATGGACTTGTCTTTTTTCCTAATGATAACCATAGGAAAACTATATGGTGACTGACAAGCTTAGATTATATCCAGTTTGATCATATCTTGTATCTCTTTCTGCAAATGAGATTGAAAGTGCACAGGAATCGGATAAGGCTTAAGTTTGGTAGGTCTGAGATCAGTAAGCTGGATATCGTGCTCAAGGATGTCGGTACAACCCGGAATATCCGTGAGCACGTCAGGAAATGATTGAAGTAAAACAGAAATTTGATGTTCCTGCTGATGCGGAGCGAGATTTAAAGAAATAGTGACATCTTTCCAAGTTTCAGAAGAGGAAAGTGCCAAAGTGGATAAAGATAAAGGTGTGTCAGGAATATTAGGTAAATCAACAAACTCTTCCTGTAGAACTACTAAGGAAGAGCGACGACCTACCAAGCTGGACAGGTTTGCGCGGGCAGGGGTCAGACTAAATCAGACACCTTGGTCCTCCAGGTTGGGGGTTTCAGCATAGGGCTCTGTCGTGCTTAGATAGGTTTCAAAGTTATGTAAGGTCACGCCTCAGTATAAGGGATGGTGATAATACGTGAGAGATAAAGGTGTAAAAAAATAGATTTTCAAGAGTGAATAGTTTAAGGAGAAGATCTGTCTCTGGACTGAATAGTTTCTCTAGTCCAGCCTATCTATACGACTATAATTTAGTATAAGACAATCTTGCACCTCCATATATTGAGAAATATATGTTACACTAAACTTAATAAGGTGGACGCCAAGTTTTGGTGATGTAATCCTGGATCAATAATGTCACCTCGAATAATTAATGGTAGAAAAAAATCGAGATTTTGTGTTCACAGCAAAGAATGGAAAATCAAATACTTCTGGTATTTTGACAATGGATGGGTATGGAAAAAAAATCGAAAAAAGGTGATTCTTCTTACGAGGACAAAAGACAAAGAAAATAGTCTACGTTACGGCCTCAAGGCCTTCGTCAGGAAAGGAAAGAAAGTGAAGGCTAGATAGGACACATAAGAACTAAAATAAATATAAAAATAAAACCTAGGTACTTCCCTGAAGGCAAGGCATAAATCCTATCACTGTTAAAATAAATAAATTAAATTAATTATGTGCCGGTAATGACAAGACTCGCTTTTCGTTGGAGAATCGCTTTATTTTTAAAATGGGCGTTCTAGCTCCCGGTGGTTTAAATATACATCATTTTGCATAAATTCTGGTAGCTTTTCTCTTTTTCATTCTTTATTCGTTGTCTTTATGATCTATCTTCTTGTGTTTTTGCTTTGGTTCGTTTCGTATCTTTTTATATCTCTTGTTTTGTCGCTATCGTACGTCACCTCCTTGTGAATTTTGTGACAAGAGATTACCGCTTTCTACCACGGATTCTTTGCATCGAGCTAAGCTAACTTTAACTAGTTCCACAGTTTTGTTTATTCTTCTTTTTTTCGTTTCGTTGGATTATTTACTTTCTTGTTTCAGTATTTCTTTTAGATTTTACGGTTTTCTTGTATTGTTATTGTTCTTTTTTTCTATCATCACTGTTGTTGTTTACTTTTTCCATCTGCTTGTATCACCCATTTGTTGTATATTTCTCATCATCGTATAGTTTTGTAGTACCTGTATGTAATTTTTGTCTTTGTCACCTGTTTGTGGCTGACGAAGGGTAAAACCCGAAACGTCCCTTGTCTCATGTGAACTGTTATTTGTAAAACAGATTCAATACCGTTTTATTAGTTTATAAACGTATATCCTATCACTGTTGCTGTCCGCTGATGGACCGCGTGGTTGGAAAGGAAGTGACTTCTGCCCCGGAAGTACACAATACATACTAAGAAACTAAAAACTAAAAAACGAAACTGAACAATGAACTACCCCAACGTAATAAAAGTGGGGACTGGAAATAGAAGAGGACAGAATGAGTGGGAGATAAATAAATAGGAAATAAAAAATCGAGACAAATTAGAAACAGAGTATATTCATACATATTATGGAGGATGGCATAAAAAATAGAAGAATAGGATAAGAGTGGAAAGAGTCAAAAAAGAGCAAGAGAGGAAAGGGTGACCTCAGACAAAGGTGTGAAAAGTGTTGAGACCGACTGGTTTTAGACACCCCATGCGGTGGATAAGACGGTTCTCAAGCTGTTCTCGGCTGGCAGTGTCAGAGGAGCAGGATCGGATCGCTATGACCTGGATGTCGATGGGACCATGGTGGTCAGGACCATTGAAGTGTATGGCAACTGGTGTGGACATTTGCTGAGAGATGTCATTTAAGTGCTGGCTGAATCTGTCCCCCAGTCGTTTGCCTGTTTGGCCAATATAGGTTTTGCAGCAACGTTTACATATGATAGTATAAATGACATTGCGCGATTCACACGTGAAGCTACTAGTGATGGTGTACGTAGCCTTAGGAAAGGACACTTTCTGGGTTGAGATGACATACTTACACGTGTTGCATCGTGTCCGACCACAGGGTAGTGTGCCAAAGTGAGTGGCATTCTCCTTTGGAAGACGGCTGTGAACAAAAAGATCCTTCAAGTTCTTGTCACGTCTATATGCCACCAAAGGTGCTTCACCAAATACTTCTTGGGTCACAGGCTCTGCTTGGACGATAGGGAGGTGGCGGAAAAGGATCTGTTTGACAGCAGTACTGTGAGGGTGATGGGTCAAGATTAATTTGATTCTATCCGAAGTGGATTTATAGTGAGGTTGAGTGACGAGAGATGGGGAGCACACGTTGGAGAGCAGACGTGAGAACATGTTCCGGATAAAGTCTGCTACGGAAGAAATCCAACATCTCATTTGCTCGGAAGTGGAAGTTATCGTCGTATTGGCACAAACGGCGGAGGCGGAGAAGTTGTGAAAAAGGAAGGGAGTCACGACAGGCCCGAGGATGAGAAGAGGTATACAGGAGGTAGCTGTGGGCATCTGTAGGCTTGTAGTATACTGAGGTATTAAGGCCGGAGGGCGTGATAGTAATAGTAATGTCAAGGAAGTTGACAGATACTGTGGAGACGAGGGAGGTGAACTTGATGGTGGGGTGAAAGTGGTTGACAAAGTGGATGAAGCGGTATAAATCAGTCTCAGACATATCTGTGAGACCTATGCCATCATCGATATATCTGCGGTAAAACCCGGGGAAAGGACCGGAGTATTGTTGCCATATCTGCTGCTCCAAGTGGCCCATGAACAGGCAGGCATAGCTAGGACCCATCATCGTTCCCATGGCAACACCACTAATTTGGTCAAAAAACTTACCATTGAATTCAAAGGAATTCAGTTGAAGGACCAGTTCAGCAAGACGTAGAAGAGTAACAGTGGATATAGAAGGGCAAGTGCGCTGGTCAAGAAAAAACCGAAGAGCTCGGAGACCATCAGAGTGGGGAATAGAGGTATACAGAGAACAGACGTCTAACAAGAAAAGACGGTAGGAGCGGTCTGCTGGGAGTCGGATAGAGGAGAAAGTTGTAAGAGCATGATTGGTGTCTTTGACAAAGGAGGGAAGATTCTCAACGATAGGCTTGAAAATGCTATCGAGGAATGTTGGTATTATTTCATATACCACTCCCGTGGGCTGATAAACTGGAAAAATATATCTGGGAATTGATAGTCCAGTTAAACTTAATAGATAAATGTTTTATTTGTCTTTTAGCCAGTCCTGTTCACAACATGGACTTGGGACTCGTAAGCCACGAAGAAGACAGCATAAACCAAATCAGTAAATGGAGACAATAATAAAGAAAAACCGCTGGCCGCTCTGTCAGGTCTGCGAGAAATAAACAAGACATTATGAAAAAGAAATGCAACTATTCTATATGTACACGGACGGGGACGAGACGATCTCTTTCCCTCTCCGACAGTCCTGCTTAAAGTTAAAAGGCACACGGTGACTTTATTTACAACTATACGGTCAGTTTTTCGCCCGCGCTGCGCTTTCAGGTTCGGACCAAGGTATGCACCTTCCCACCCCTCTTCGCGCGCGTTAGCGATCAGCTCACACTGTCAACTATTGTTTAATTACCCCTACGCGCACTTACAAATATCGTCTGTCGTCAATAGTTATTTTATTGTCGGCGCCTGTTAGTTTAGTCATAAGGTATAAACAATAGTCACTTACTCCTCGTAAAACACAAAATGAAATAAACGTGAATCCTATTCGGTCACCATAGTCACGCTTAACACTTAATCAGTCAACTACCGTATCTTCTGGTGAGAGAAGCGGGTGATAAAATTATCATTCTAACTGCACCTCTGGCGAAGAAAAATAGTTATTTATTTCGCTAATTTTAACGCTAGAAATCACAGTGAACTATAATGGTAAATTTCACATTAAATCACGTAAATGCTAATTTCTATTACCACAAATCAGAAATGAAACAATCCCCACGAAATGCTATTAACACACTCCCACAATGGTTCTAGAATAACGAGCTTAGATTATCCAAAATTCTGAGCGACAACTGATCAGTGAGTTTAAGGAACCGCTGTTTATACATATTCATTGGCTCTCTGACCCCTAATGGTGTTAGTTTCGCATTAACGTGCGAACTATCAGAATTCAGAAAACTGTGGACCAGATGAAAAGTCTTCTGAGCCCGCCACCGTTTCTCGTCGAGCGCTGCTTGGCCGACATCAAAAGACCCTCGTCCCGATAACGGGGTTTCTTTCAAAATCGCTTGCGTCTCGAGATGAAATGCTAATCAGCGTCAGAGATTTCTCTGTATCTGAAGATCAAAGTGTTAAAAGTTTATCCCACGTGAAATCTGCCAGATGTCCGATGATTGACAGATCAGCTCGCGTGAGAAACTTAGGTAAACAAATCAGAGCTCGCTGCCTGTTAGGCTGGCAGGTCGCGGAAGTTAGTAATATGTCTGTTTGTTTACATTGTCACGAGAGGTTTGGATGTTACTAAAATATAGGCTATCCTGGACAATTAGGTGTATCAGAGGATACCAGGATAGTGCCAGATAAATGACTGGTCCTAAAAGAAATAACCCCTTCTCTGAAAAGAGTAAGGGTCTATCGACATCAAAGTGGGGTCAAGCTATGTAAATCTACAGGAATGATGATAGTGTTTGGTCCTGAAGATCTATCTGCTACCTCTCCTGATCCTAAATTGATTAATAAGTATATTATTGTTTGTGTGGCTAATTATCTAGGGGTAAATTAACTTATTTTTATGTAATAACTATCAAACAGAACATTAACTTAATTACAATAATTAAGTAAGACTGAATGAAGTGTGTACAATTTATTGTTCCTAGAACTGATTTCTTTTGGTTAGGAAAAACTTAAATCATGTTATAAGATATTTACAAAATGAAATAAATAAGATGGAATGTAATCCATAAAATGGAAAAATATGCTGTTATGTGTTGATATATATATGTAAGGTTCAATTTATCTTTTACTCTCTTAGTATCAACATCCCTGGCTGTTAAAGTAATATATATTTAATGTGTTTTGCTGTGTTTCATCATTTGTAAGTCTGTACCCAGCATTTGAATCTTTATTGCATATATGTCTTTATTCTTTTTATTTTCACTTATTATATAGATCTCTATTTGTGACTGAATGTTCTTTCCAGTGAACCAATAAGCCCACCTAACTGGAGTTTAGTCTGTGACACTTCCAATCCTGGCTAGGTTTGCACAACAAATGACCTCCAGGCAGGAATGTGTGGCTGTAGCTCGATCAGGCTGACGAACGTTACACCACCATAGCTCCTCTCATATGTGTCTCAAGACTTTGAAATATTACCAGGACAAAACCTGGAATAAAAAGACATTCGCAAAACTTGTAGGGTCCTTTAGTTTTCCACTAAGGACAGACAGCATCACATATAGACTTTACATCAGACACAGAACAGTTACCTCAATACCTCACAGCCAGTTCAAGTTGATCACTCATTTCCTTAATACATCGTATGCTAAATCCAGTCGTCCATGATTGTCTTCCGTACCATTATCAGGTTAAGTACAAAAAAATAAGTATCATTTTGATTAAATCATGTGGATATATCCTGTCCTTTTATATTAGGTTCTTGGACAGTGTGTTGTTCCCGAAGGAAATAATCATTCAAATACCCTATTACTTATAGTCGCATTAGTGCCATGTTTTTTCAAATCATCCTACACTGTTCTCAATTCTGGCCCGTCGTTGCTAAAACTACACACGTTTGTAAGGAAATCCGTTACACATTTTGCCTATTTTTCCTGCTAACACATCCACGAACCTAAATGGATAATACAGTCAAACAACATGATTATAATGGCGTACTTTCCTAGGTCGCTGTTCTATTTATAGCGACGTGTATAACCAATCAGAACCTCGTCAAAACTAACGTTAAAATTTTCTTCTGCTCGCATTTTCAGCCCTACCGTATAAATTGATAAAGTTGAAATATTTATTATCTTACTTATTTATGGGCCGATTTCAATTATATAAAGTTCTAATAAAACTAGAAATTTATCTCTATCGTTCTAGCTATTCATATTTTAGTTAGCTCAGTGCATTTAGATCTGTGCATACTTTAGCTAACTAAATTGGTGTTTTCCCTGAAGTAAAAGTATCATTAAAAATGATTTTTCTACTACAATAAAATTTTATTATAAGGGAATCTTTATGCTTATCTCTCAAGTAATATCCGAGCTATAATTTGAGATATTCCTTTCTGTTTAACTATCTTTAGTTTTTAAGAATTAAAATAACTGCGTGCAGTCAAAAACACAAAATAGGCCCTATTATCAAGTAGAAAAAGTTTCTTTATTACTATTAGAAAAAGAAGCAATTCTATTGGTTGTTAAAATTGTACCATACTCTTAGATATTTTCGAGCAGTAAATTTGACTGGTTTCTTACACAGATTCAAATACGATAGATAATTTCGAGCGGCAAATTTGACCGTGTTGTTAGACAGATTCAAAATTACGACATACATCTCAAGAAAAAGAGGCGTGGATTACAAATGAGTAATCGCAGGGTGTTAGTACATGGCTTGCTAGCGAATTATAAAACTACGCCGAGGTCACGAAAGGCTGTCGGATACAGTGGTTATATTTTCATTATACGTCACAGGCTGACATACCTGTCTATGTAAAAAGAAACGAAGTTACAGAAACGACAACAAATGTTTAAACTTTGCTGCGGGACGGGCATTCGAAGTCTGAGGCTCGTATGACTGTAAGTGGTGAAAGCTGAAAGGAAGCAACTGACATGAAAACGGACGTCCTGACCGCAAAACGTGAAACAAGAATAGGATTTTGGAATGTCAGGACAATGAACGAGAAGGGTAAACTAAAACAGGTCACAGCGGAAATGAGAAACTATAGATTACAAATTCTAGGGATAAGCGAGAGCAGATGGACAGAGACAGGAAAAGTTAAAACAGCAACAGGAGAAACAGTACTTTACTCTGGAAGAGAGGATGGACAGCACAATGAAGGTGTAGCCATTATTCTACAGAAAGGAATAGAAAGGACATTACTGGAATGGAAACCCATCAATAACAGACTGATAAGAATAAGATTGCCCAATGGGCTGATCACCCGTTGGCTTGTCACACCGATTACGGAAACAACGGCAGATGGATCTATTTGTTGTTGCCCTAAAGACGCCGCTAGGCGTGATGGGAAACTACAACAGAGAAAATCAATCTGCTGTTGCCCTTAAGACGCCACAAGGCGTGGTGGCCTCTGACTGCTTGGTCGGTCTTTGGCTAAGGACGGAAGAAGAAGAAGAAGAAGAAGAAGAAGAAGAAGAATAAGATTGAGAGGGAGCTTCACTAACACTACAATAATAAAATGCTACGCACCAACGAATGACAGCGATGAAGAGGTCAAGGATGAATTCTATCAACAACTGCAAAAAGAAATGGAAGACACACCTAGATACGATATAATGCGAAAGTTGGAACTGTCGTGGTTGAGTTTGAGTGTAGAGTATTTGTCGAGTTGGACAACAGTAGTGAAATCGACAAGGGATAGTGGACTGACAGAGTTATAGATTACACACACAGAAAGGTGTAAATAGGAGATGGACTTGAGACAACCTGGAAGAAGATTTATTCAAATGATCTCTCTCTCTCCAGGCCTCAACTCACTTTTACTGTCTAAGCATCTCCTGCTCTCACTCTTTTCTCTTATCATACATAGAGATTATAGTAAAGAGCTAAAAACAAGTTACTTATGGATGGAAAGGTCGTGAACAGCGTATTAATAAAGGTGTAAACTTTATTAAATGAAGAAAAGCATGGAATTAATGCATATCATCATACACAGCATAAATTACATCAATAATCAAATAATCATCAATAGTCATCAATAATCATATACACCAACAACCACACACAGATCATCATTCATAAAACCTGTAGAACACAGAGAGATAAATAAATCGAGTGTCAGTCCGTCCGTTTTCGGGGACCATATGAAATAGCTCCAGTAAGTGGTTTTTTCGTACATATCCTCCATGGGTGATGGAATTAACCTGAATAAAATCACTGTATAGGCGCTATCATTGGTGATTCCTCCCTAATTGCGCGAGGTGGTCTGGAAGACTATTTATCTCCTGCTGATCGAATAAACAAACTGAGCGACAGCCTGTCCGCGGTCGTGGGACCAAAAGTTAGCTCCAGAAAGTGTATTACTTGTAGATCCTTCGTGAGGGACTAGCCTACAAAACTTTCCTTGTTGGTGCTAAACGTTGGTGACCTCTAATGGCGTGAGGGGGGCTGGAACTCTGTCTATCTTTCTTGCTGGCCAAATAACCGAACTGAGCGACAGCTTGTCCGCGGTCGTGGGACCAAATGCTAGCTCCAGAAAGTGTATTACTTGTAGATCCTTCGTGAGGGACTAGCCTACAAAACTTTCTTTGTTGGTGCTAAACGTTGGTGACCTCTAATGGCGTGAGGGGGGCTGGAACTCTGTCCATAGATGACTGCGCATACGTGCGAAGTTCTACATAGACCCAGAAATACACCAGACGAAGTTACTTGAGGACAAGGCAGTTCCTAGCGCTCTTATCCGGCGCTTTTGACCTTTCGTACTAGGCAGTAAATCCTGGTTGGGCTTGCTTGACCGTGGCTTGGCTGAGTGTCCCGTTTAGGCACACAAAGACTGGTGAATTGAATTCTGCTATAGACATGCTGGGCTGTTTTGAGATTTTGGAAGCCGCAATGCCCTGACTGGTAATCCAATAGGCGAGTAGGGAACTACTACTGAAATAGACGTTTTCAGATATTTGCGTTGGCTCATTTCACAATGCGTGAGCTGAACTCCCGTGAGAGGGAAATGGCGTTGACAAAGGGTTGTTGTTTCAGGTATGGCTGTGACACTCGTGGGGCTAGATATCCTCAGAATCCCTCTAGACCGAAGAGACGGTGACATTCTTCGTCTGACTGGAAACTAGACTAGCAATTCGGTATCCCCTGAAACTGAGACCGAAAAGAGACACCCTTTTACATCAAGCAAATAATAAATCACACTAACCTTATACAGAAAGTTTCGCTCCACTATGGGATTAAATTTATTGTAGTTATTGCTATGATAGTTTAGGGCTGTCTTTAACCATGTCTCCTATTCCTTAAAAATATCAATTATCAACACGCGCCCGCATAGGCTTAATATATTTTGTACATCCATGTACCTGTCCGTAACATGTTCTAACAGCAAAATACTACTTCTCTTCTTCCAACTAAACATACAGCTGAATGGATATGCTTATTCATCTTACAACATTAAGTGAATTTACATAAACAGATTACAGCATTTGAAATTACACAGATAAATCATATGTCCCTTTTGGGGAAACAAAATATTAATATCCCACAAATGAATACATAGAAAATGCAGTGTTCTTGCTATAAAAATCCAGTTGTGACTGCACATAAGATATAATTATATCTATGGCTGGTGGCTGCTTTCTGTGAAAGTTATAAACTAGTGTCTAACTACACAAGTAAGCATATCAAATTTCTCCCCAGCCACTAAAAATATCTATCCACAAGGAATAAGCGACTATCTCCCATAATTCAGTGTTTAAGTGAATAATCCACCTCTGACATTATCTTACAGAAATGACAGTTAATTTAGCCTATTCTTAACCCATGATAAGCATCTGTGGACTGATTCTACGCCTAGTGAGTGTCTGTTATTGTAAGTTTAACATTTAACCCATGATAAACCAAAAACAGCTTAAACACCACTGTTGCTGAGTTATTTGCCGGTTGAAGATCATGTGCTGAGTATAGTTATTTTAGTGATTTCTTGTTCATCGTGCTTGTTTTATCATTACGCGAATTAGGGTGAAGCGTTCATACAACTCAGTAGCATGGTATGAAGAAGTAACATGTAATACTTGAACTCAGCAACATTAATGAAGTAATTAATGCCTTCAGGTTGAGTCCGTAATATTTAATCACATGTACACACAGGATGATCATTTCAAATATGAGCAGAACATAAGTCCGTATAAGTCATGCATAAATTAATCAATAACGTAGACTGCTGGTTTACGTGTCAATGTCCGTTTAAGGATACAATGCAGTATTGTCGTCAGAACATCACAGCTATATGCACGCGCAGATAGACATGGCTACCTGCCGACAGTGAGACTGCGAGTCTGAATATTTCATACGGATTGGACGATTATTCTCCTCCTTCTGAGGATTCTAGTTAAACACTAACCTCCATAAGTTTCCTCTCATATAGAGTTCTAGGACTGACCCTGGTCCATCATAAATGCACATATAAATGGCTATATCATGCCATTGAATTGGAAGGTTAGAAAACGCAGCTATTCAGCTTGGCGGTCAAGTAACAAAGGGTCGCGTCTCCTAGTTACCGACTGTGACCCAAACAACGCTAGACACGTCATAATCGATCGTGTATGGAGCGTTCAATAATTGAAACATCTATCGTAATATATTAAATGTCTTAACCTTTACAATTGCACGTCTGCTAACCTTTAGCAGACGGCGTTAATAACATATACCGTAACAATTCCCTGTACACCGGGGAAAAAAAATCGATAGATTTTTTTTCAAGATCTATCCGACTTAACAATTTTTCAAAAAAATTTAACACAATTGTGACATATGGCCGACGATGTTCTGAGTAGAACCGTGTCGCGGTCACGTCAACTAACTATTTGTCATAGTCATCTAACATTAATCATATTATATATCAATATTATGCATATTATTATATCAACTAAATAAAATGTCTAATGTCAATAGTGAATGATAGAATTAAATTAAAGTAAGGTCTGTCGTATTAGTATGTCATATAGGAATTAATTTGACTAATTAAAATTAAATTAATTAATTAAACTAAGAGTTAAATTATTAAGATTCCAATGTAACGCGATGTTATGAGAGAAGAAAAGACAAATAAGTGAGAAGAAATAGAAAGAAATTCGAATATAAGTGTGTTAAGTGTTAGTGAATAATAACTATCTAATTTAACTAGCTAAATAACGTATAGGTACATTAAAAAAAATATTAATCTAATACTTGTGTGAGATTTATTTTCTCTTTTCATAATTTCTTCTTTTCAAATTTCGTTCTTTTTTTTTTTTGTTTTTCATTTCATTTTTCTCACATTTCATTTTATTGATATTAATTCAATTAAGAAGTTAAGTTAACTAATTAATTAGTATAGGATATGATGATCCATCCGTAGTCCTGATCCTGATGAATTCTTTTAGACAAAGTGTTGAAACATTTACGTCGGACAGAAATGTCAATTATCCTAGGATCCAAGAATTAAGTGCACATAGGATAATAAGTTCGACTTGTCGTCAGATATTGTTCCATGATTGTTCAACGAATATTCATATATTGTGTATGGACGTTAGACGAAGTTTCAATGTCAATATGCATACCTTGATTGTCTTTAGTTCAATTCTGTGATGCATATAGTGTTTATAAATATTAAATTGAAGTCAAGGTTAGTTCCCTTATAGTTGATACTTCGTTCTATCCAATGTAGTGATGATTGACGTATTTTAGGAATGTCAATGTTGATTATTCGTCGTCAATAGGATTACGTGACAAAGCATCCGCCACAATGTTTTCAGTGCCAGGAATATGTTCAATGGAGAATTCAAATGGCTGCAGGATGATCGCGTATCTGGCGAGTTTTGGACTTTTGTGGTTTGATCTACGCAAAGATGCTACAGCACGCTGGTCAGTCTGTATGGTGAATGGAGCACCAAGCAAGAACTTCTCTAGTTTCGTGATTGCCCATATAAGTGATAAAAGTTCCTTGTCCACTGTGGAATACTTTGTTTCTGCCGGCTTTAGCTTTCTTGAAATATATAAGGTAGGATGTAGAACGCCATCATGGTTCTGGAGCAGGCATGCACCGATGCCGTAGTTACTAGCATCTGTTCGTAAGAAAAATCTTTTGGAAGCATCGGGAAGTCTTAAAATTGGTTCATGCGAAAACAAATTTATAATTTTGTTGAAAGTTTCATTGCATATACCAGTCCATGTCACCTTCACCGGCATGTCTTTTTTTAACAATGAAGACAATACAGCCGTGATGGATGACAAGTTTGGTATGAATCTACTGTAATATTGAACAAGTCCTAACAAACTCCTGACCTGTTTCTTCGTCTGAGGAACTGCTATGTTTAGAATTTTGGAGACCGTACTAGGTAACGTTCGGATATATCCCGCTCCAATGATATGTCCCAAAAAGGTTATCTCATTACACGCGATCTGCACCTTTGTAGGTTTAGCAGTTAGATGATAATTCCTTAGAGTGTCGAAAACATATCTAAGTCCCGAAACATGTTCCTCAAACGACGAACTAAACAAGCATATGTCGTCAATATATGTAATAACGTCTGGTCTACCTGATAAAATTTGTCGCATCAGGCGAATGAAGGTAGCTGGCGCATTAACATGCCCAAAAGGCATCACATTCCACTGGTATAGACCTTGTGGAGTGGAAAATGCGGTGTAGTACTTAGCCTTTTCGGTCAGTGGTATCTGCCAATAACCTTTAGTTAAGTC
Source organism: Oreohelix idahoensis (assembly GCA_024509875.1). NCBI lineage: Eukaryota > Metazoa > Mollusca > Gastropoda > Stylommatophora > Oreohelicidae > Oreohelix > Oreohelix idahoensis. Next base: position 451,831 of record JAMPIV010008415.1, read on the forward strand.
TATCTTACTAAATATAGTTGCGTTGGATAGACGTGGCAGTAAGTCGTCGATAAGTGGATGTGGTTCGCCGTCAACTATAGTCTTAGCAATTAATTTTTTATAATCAACACATAGTCTGATGTTATTGTCCTTCTTCCGGACAATCACTAATGGAGAAGAGAATGGCGAATTACTAGTCTCAATGATTCCCAGAGACAACATCTGTTCAAGTTCCTTAGTAGTTTTAGCAAGGAAATGTAAAGGAACCGAATATGGATGTACACGAATAGGTGTATCGTCATTGAGAGTAATGTCATGACTGATAGCCGATGTGCGACCCGGGACGTCGGTCAACACATCTGGATAAGATTGTAATAGATTAGCAATCTGTAGATGCTGTTGCGGTGTAACCGTTGAAGAAATGGTTACATCCCGCCAAGATTCAGTAGGTTGAACTACTGGTACCGGTAACGGTAACTGTACCTCAGGAAAAGAAGATTCTTCTTCCTGGATGACGGATAAGTTAGAATAATAACAAGTAGATACTGTGGTGTCATCTAGTTCATGAAAAATTGACTGTAAGTGTTCAGGACGTGTATGAAATTGCTTGAGCATGTTAATATGAAATATCTTTTTGTGTCCCTTGATATCTAAGACGTAATCAACGTCGGAAATTTTATCAATGACTTTGTAAGGACCATTCCAAGATATCAATAATTTATTGTTATTGTGAGGAAGTAACACATAAGCCTCATCGCCTGGGAATAATTGGCGTAATCGTCGAGACCTATTTTGTAGAGATCGAGCCTTAGCTTTTGCAGCCTCAGAAGAAGCTGTTGCCAACTGGCAAGACTCAATAATGTTCTTCCGAAGATTAATCACATACTCGTAAGATGACTGAGTGTCCTGAGTCATCTCCGCGTCAATTAATAAGTCTTTTATTAGTCCCATAGGACCTCTTGGGGAGCACCAAAAACTAATTCAAAGGGAGAGAAGCCAGTTTGTTCATGCGGTACCTCCCGATAAGCAAATAGAACAGCTGGGTGTGCTCTGTCCCAGTCATGAGGGTGCTTAACAGTAACCTTATGTAGTAGTTGTTTAAGTGTACGGTTAAGTCTTTCAACTGCACCATTACTCATAGGATGATAAATACTACTTAAATTCCTATCAATGTTCCAGGTTTTCATGACTTCCTTCATGGTGTCAGATATGAACTGTGACCCATGGTCTGATAAAAGTTTTCTAGGAAACCCTATTCTAGAAAAGATGAGATGTAGTGCATCAGCTACATCTGTGGTAGTGGTGGTCTTTAATGGGATAGCTTCTGGCCATCGTGTGCACAAATCAATGCACGTAAGGACGAATCTATGTCCTCTGGCCGATGGTAGCAATGGACCAATAATATCTATGGCCATCTTGTCAAACGGTCTTACTGAGATATCGCAAGCCTGAATAGGCGCCGTGTGAAAAGCTCCACGTGCTTTCACTTCTTGGCATGTAGTACAGGAACGTACATACTGCGAAAATATCTCTTGACACTCCTGGCCAAAAGAATGAAGACAGTACTCGAGATCGTGTTCGAGTATATCCCATATGTCCAGCACACTGTGAGTCATGCGCATGTTGAAGAATGTACCGTCTAAAAGTATACGGGACCATAACTTGTTGTTTCATTTGTGATTTGTCATTAAAACATCTAATCAATATGTCATTTTTAATAACAAACCAATGTTTGTTATTATTACCTGAGGATAGATTGTCAACTTTATCAACCAGCTTAAAAATTTTTTTTTTTAAAGATTTATCCTCTTTTTGTTTAGTTGCAAATGTTTCCCTGTCAATAGGTGAATTGACTACAAACTCCTCTTGGTTGTCTGCATCCATCTTATTATCACTAACTTTCTCCATGAGTTGAGTCTGCGCTCTAGTCGTCACGGCGTTTCCAGTGCATAGGTTATGTTTCTCCCATTCTATGATCTCATCTGGAGTACAATCTTTACTGCCGTGTATACGACCAACCATCAGATCAGCAATAGGCTTTTTTAGCATACATACTTTTACATTCCCTGTGAAAAAGGGTGTTCTAATATGAACAATAGCTGTGGGGTAGAACTCAATAGTTCCACCAAATGTCATGCAGCGTACATATTCTCCTGTCGCACAGCTAGGATGTACCAGCGACTGACGTACACCAATCGTTGTGGATCCTGAATCTCTCAGCACTGAGACGACGGATCCATTAACGATTCCCCTGTTAAAAATTAGTGAGCCTGTTCCATCGTTGACTGCAAGACCTACCTCTGGTGTAATATGTCCGCAGTTAAGCACTGTTTCTTTCGCCTTCTGAAAAATAAGATTGCATTGTTGGCAACTATTTGCCACATTATAATTAATAGCAAAACATGCAGCAGAAGACTGTGTTGTATTATCGTCAAGTGGGACCTGAGCTATAGGGGTAGTATTATTTGTAACTGCCGCCCCTGTATTATGGTTGTACTGAGATGATCCCCGAGAATGAGATCGATTACGAGTATAATTGTTAGAATTATCTCGTCGTCCTCTATAGTAACTATTATCTCGATGTCTCGAGCCATGATTATTACCATTCCAGTTATTGTTATTATTGGGGTATGTGATCGATTATAATTAGTGTTATGTTGACTATTGTGGTAGTTTGTTTGAGGTGAATAATTTCTATCTCGTGATCTACCTCTGTTGAACTCATTTTTATTGTTGAAATCATTATTATGTCCCTTCTGAAAGTTAACATTGTGATTTCTTTGGAACCTACTTCTGTCTACACTGTGATGTCTTTGTTTGTTATTATGATTGTAGGCCATATTAGACGCCACAGGTAGAGGTTCTCTTAATGAAGAGTTAGAAATGTTCGCATTCGGATGTGCCGAACAGTAGTTTAAAGAAATTTTTTCCAACTCGTCAATAGTACCTGGTTTACGCTCCTGCAAATATGCAAAGAATGGTTGGCTAACCGAAGATAATACCTTATCCCGTAGTAGTAAATCAACTAATTTGTCGTACGATTTGTTGACTTCTGCCAGTTCAACCCATCTATTAAATGTATTGCGTATGTTCGCAATGAATCCTGCAAAATCTTTTGGAGATTCAGGTAAAATTCCCTTAAATTTCAACCTACAGTGTTCCTCGTCCAGGTGAAACCTTCGTAAAAGCAAGGACTTAATAGCACCGTAGTTATTTGCTATTGATGGGTCAGCATTTTGAGAAGCCGTCAATGGTTCTCCAACCAAGAATTCATTTAACTTGAGTACCCATGACTCTTCGGGCAAATGATTTGTTTTGCAAGTCTGTTCAAAACGTGACAGGAATGATGAAAGGTCGTCCACGTTTAAGTTGAAAGTGGGTAATTTAAAGTTGTAGAAATGTTTAGTTTGGCTGGATGACGATCCATTTTGTGCGTTATTATTCTGGTTTGCATCAGCACTTTGTGCTTGTAATCTTGCTATTTCCAATTTAATACGCGCCAATTCCATTTCTTGTTGTAAAATAATTTCCTCTCGTTTCAATTTATTCTCTTCTTCCTGTCTGGCAATTGCTCTTTGCTCTTCTCTTTCACGTTGAGCAATCTCTCTTAATCTTTTTTCCTTGGAAATTTGCTTCATCTCACGTTCTGCTTCCTTTCTTTCACGTTCCTCCTCCTCTTTCTTTAATGCAACCTTTTGTTCCTCTTCCTCTTTCTTTAATGCAGCCTTTTGTTCCTCTTCCTCTTTCTTTAATGCAGCCTTTTTCTCTGCTTCTTTTCTTTCACGTTCCTCCATTTCTGCTTTATGTTTTTCCAGTTCTGCCTCAGCAAACTGACGAAGTTCTTGAGATTTATAACCATATTCTTTACCAATTTTAACGAAATGGTCTATAGTAAGCATTTTGACTTTTATCTGGTAAGTAATTATTGATAATTACTGATTAAAATAGTCAATAGTAGCTTCAGAGTAATTATTATACTTACTCAACTTAGGAATATTCAATATAAATAATCACAATAGTACTGAACTCTTATGTCTAAGTTCAACTAATAGACAATATTTTGTAACAATATTGTATCTAAGTACTAACTATATCATAAATAGTTATGATATCTGTTAACTATAATGTAATTACATCACACAATTAATCTTAATATCCAATAGTGTTGGGCATGATTCCTAGTAATTATATTGTTCAATGTACTAAGTCACTCTCTTAGTACCAGAAAAGTATATTAAATAATATACAATTGGTCTGTTACCTCAAAGGTAGACTATAAGATTATTTTATTTGGTCAATATATATATTATATTATTATGCCCTAGGTATCTCTTATAAATTTTAGTGCTAATTTCTTGGACTATCACTGCATAATTATGCAATGTCCCATATTAACCTTAAATATCAGAAAAAATTAATTAAATTAAATTACAAGTGTATTATTGCATATAATATCATATTATTAATGTAGTATTTAATATATATCATGAGGACAAACAAAACAATGATGCAACTAAAGGGTACAAACAATGTCAAGACGCAAACAAGACATTTTCACAATTAAAAATGAATTTATGAACTAAATAAAACAAGCGGAAGTGTCACAAGCCAAATGAAGGGTCAAGGACTGACCCGAGGTCAACTTAATATACAAAGTACACAAAAAAAAATGAATGCAAAAAATGATGACATCACAGGACTCATAACGGACAAACATTTAACAATTATAAAATAAATTGATAGTAAGAGTAGACTGGACGAAATAGTTAACGAACATGATACAAAACTGAATAAAAATGTGAACTTAGTACAAATAAAATACGCCAGTTATCTACGGAACGGCACAGCTAACACAAACCGTCGAACGATAGCAGATCTGGACAGGCAGTCCACCGGCAAACCTCAATGGGGCTTCCAAAAGTGCAATCGTTTAACTGCCCTAAGACCGACTGAAATCTAGGTGGTCAGCTGTTCGCGACATTCCCCAGAGATTTCAGTTCCCTCCAACCGGCCCGCTAATTAACAACACATTAAAACAACCAAAAAATACATGAAACACATTCAGAAAAACATGCCTATGCAGGCAAAAGGCATGGACTCAGTATTACTGTTTGCAATGACGACAGTTAAACAACTAGACTTATCTTTTCCGTTGCTTAGATCAGTGCTAGAGGTCGTCAACAGCTAGGCTAAAGCCCCTGACTGTCTGCTCCTGTAGTCCATATCGTGTGTTTGCTTCAAATGGCTCATGTTTCCCCCGGTTAGACTTAGAAAACTGCTTTGGTTTCTCCGACAGTTCACCTACACGACCTTCGGTGACGTCACGTTGTTAGGCATTATAATGAGTACAACGTCATCTTCGACTGGATCATGTGATCGAAACTTGATCGTAAATATTGTGGTTAACATGTGCGTAAGGAACAGAAGTTTGTTTCTTTTTTCTGTCGTTCCAAACAATCGGCCGCCACTTTGTTGCTGAGTTATTTGCCGGTTGAAGATCATGTGCTGAGTATAGTTATTTTAGTGATTTCTTGTTCATCGTGCTTGTTTTATCATTACGCGAATTAGGGTGAAGCGTTCATACAACTCAGTAGCATGGTATGAAGAAGTAACATGTAATACTTGAACTCAGCAACATTAATGAAGTAATTAATGCCTTCAGGTTGAGTCCGTAATATTTAATCACATGTACACACAGGATGATCATTTCAAATATGAGCAGAACATAAGTCCGTATAAGTCATGCATAAATTAATCAATAACGTAGACTGCTGGTTTACGTGTCAATGTCCGTTTAAGGATACAATGCAGTATTGTCGTCAGAACATCACAGCTATATGCACGCGCAGATAGACATGGCTACCTGCCGACAGTGAGACTGCGAGTCTGAATATTTCATACGGATTGGACGATTATTCTCCTCCTTCTGAGGATTCTAGTTAAACACTAACCTCCATAAGTTTCCTCTCATATAGAGTTCTAGGACTGACCCTGGTCCATCATAAATGCACATATAAATGGCTATATCATGCCAATGAATTGGAAGGTTAGAAAACGCAGCTATTCAGCTTGGCGGTCAAGTAACAAAGGGTCATGTATGTAGTGGGTTTGATGGTATTGTATGATGGTGATATTACTAAATGTAATGTATGAGGCCAGCTGTGAAGGCTCCTGAGATAAAATGTAGTTGTGAATTGTCAGAAGGCCTTTCTTGCTACCACTACGACCTCACACTCAATTTTTTTCTTAATGAATGTAGCTATGTAAAATGTCTAGGGTAATGATATGTAATGTGGTGTGATAGTTATAGATACACCCACAGATATTTAAGCAGACTAATAATATTTAACAAATATTATAATACACTGAACTAACTCAAGAGTGTAAAATTTTTGATAGAATTATATTACATTTATTTTGTTCTGGATCAAGTTTTATGTTGACCAGAACTTTTTTTTTTTAAAAAAAAGGATTTAAAAATTATGAAAGAAATGCATGGAACGTTACATAATAAATGCAAGAGTGTACATATATAAGTACTAGACTAGTTAGTTTTATTAAAATGTTCTAGTAGTCATCTACTTGGGAGGATAGTTATTGCTTGTGCTGTTGGGGTGGCCTCATCACACCTGTCTATATTGACTACACAGTGTCCGGTAAATTGCAGGAATTTTATGGGGTATTAGTAACTAAAAGGCGTTGGTGAACTTCCAGCAGACCAGAGGCTCACTCAACTTGCATATGTAGCTCTGGTGCTGAAATCTGGTGGTCCCACCTCTCCGTGCTGGCGGGCAATAATAGTGGTCTCTGTCACAACGTACTGCACAGATACACTCGAGTAAAATCACCAACTGAATGGACACCGCCTTGTTGACAACTGAAACTCACAGCTCTGCAATCAAAGTATTGGCTATGTGTCAAAATTCTATTCTCTACCCACGTCTGGACACAACACGGACACAACAACCACATCATACAGACAGGTCAGATCTCTCTGACCAAACAGCACATTTACCATGGTGGTTTTACATCAGATAGGTCCTCCCAGACTATAGATTCTGAAAAATATTTATTAGTTTCCTTCCCTAAAAGTAGATAGGTAATATGTTTCATTATTCTCAACACTTGATCTGTCTTTCCTAACCCTTGCTGGAGTTTATGTATATTGTTGGTCCCTAGACCCTGACTTGGGCGGGGGGTCTAGAGCAAATCCCTACTTGTTTGTAAGGCTAGATTATGATATGGCAGTATCAAATCACTCGAACATTAAACAATATTCAAAATATATAAAGAAATAATTTCAATCTTACCAGATTATGAATAAAGAACACAGAAATGCTAGCAAAACTCAGCTGAGCTGCTGGCTATAGTATGGCGTCCCTGAACTTATTTCACTTTCTTTCATTTGGAAATCACCACACTTTAAAATACTGTGTCTATCATCGAACAACTATTGAGGAATGGCCCCACTTGCGCGTCTGAGCGCCGATACAATGATTGTCTGTGGCCAATCACTGCCTAGGTTTATTTCAAATTCAAATTTCCTACCCTAAAGTCATTTCAGTCATGCTTCAGTCAAGTATGGATGTTTATCTGTTAGTCTGTCCGTCTCTACTTGTTTTTTTTTTCAAAAACGTACTTGATTTTTGAACCAACCTTTCTCTCCCCTCCAAAATTTTGTCGTTAAAAGTTATATTTAGACACAGCTCCCACCAATGTCCCTTCGCTTCCCTACTAAGTAGATTTGAACACCTGCGTCTCAAGGTCGTGTTTTTTTTGTGCAAATAGCGACACTTTTTATTCCATACAGTCTGTCGCTGATGTGAACAACACTGTCTTTTGTCATTATCTTCAATATTATCTATCCGTCTGTAAAATTAAGAACATATTAGTTCACTGCTCAGAATGGGCCATCCGGCCAGCTAATTTTTATATTCCTAACATTAATATTACGAAAAAGTTACTTTTTAATTTTTGTAATATTCCAAACATCTGCGTTCTGCCGCTGAATTCAAATCAAAGGCTTGGTATCGCAAAAGCGACCAATAAATGACTGTGGCGTAACATATCCAAGGTCCCTTCTGTCGAGTTCCTTACTTTATGTCAACTTGGGAAACGTGACTTTTCTCCGTTTTCCCCCCCAATTGCGTCTCCTTAGCCTTTCTAGTCTCACGCAATCTTTCCAGTCATATTTTTTCCTTTTTATCCGCCGTTCCCCTCCTGTCTAGCAAGTCAATTTTTATGGAGGGTGATGACCCGCGGTCTGGGCGATCATGTACTATCAGCAGCCTACGCATTATGTTTTTATCCTTACATGTTATCTTTGGAGGTATTTTACCGTTGTATCTCTGTCAATTTCACTACACATCTCCCCACTTGAAAACATGCCTATGGCAAGTTCCAAAACCAGCGATACACATAGGTAAAATTACTCCTCACGTCTGCCACTACTCTAATTTTGATCACAGGGGTGCCGACTGAGGAAATCTGCACCGACATTCAATTTGCCTGGGATATATTGGATACTGAACTGATAAGGTTGAAGCAATAAAGACCACCTCAGCAATCTTGCGTTTTCATGCTTAGCCTGAGATAAGAATACGAGAGGCTGATGGTCCGTCTCCACCACAAAAGTCCTACCATACAGATAGATTTGAAACTTCTTTATTGCCCAGATTAACGCTAAACATTCTTTTTCGCTTGTGGAGTATCCTTGTTCCGCCTTATTCAATTTACGGCTTGCATAAGCGACTGGTTTCAGTTCCCCATCAGGTGAAGATGATCTTTGCAACAAAGCCCCTCCTAGTCCTACATTACTTGCATCGGTTCTTAAGACAAAGTCCTGTGTCAAATCAGGCAGTTTGAGAATAGGCTTGCTAGTGAGTTTTTCCTTTAACTCTTGGAACGCTAGTTCACATTGTGCAGTCCAAATAATTTTATCTGGAAGTCCCTTGCGAGTCAGATCAGTCAGAGGAGCACAAATAGCGTTAAAATTCTTGATGTATTTCTGATAAAATCCGCATAACGACACAAATGATCGCACGTCCTTTTTTGTTTGCGGCCTAGGTGCTCTCTGCAGTTTTTCCAAGTTCTTAGGATCAGGGGTCATATTACCCTGATATACAGTGTGTCCCAAGAATTCCAACTCTTTGCATCCAATACAACATTTTGTTGGCCTAGCAGTTAAGTTCGCCTCCCGAAGTCTATCAAACAACACCTCCAGAGCTTCAATGTGTTCTTCAAATGTCTCTGTGGCGACGAGAATATCATCCATGAAATTCGTGATACATGGGTTATTCAGGGGATCCAACAATTTGCGCATCATCCTTGAAAACACACTCGGAGCATTTTTCAGTCCGAATGGTAGCATATTGAATTCATAATGTCCATCCGAAGTGCTAAAAGCCAAATAAGGTCTCCCTTCAGGCTTCACTGGGATCTGGTAATAGCCTTTACTAAGATCCACCTTTGAAAAGTATTTTGCCTTGTTCAGTCTGGCAAATAACTGTTTTGTGTCTGGTAATGGATCCACTTGTCCTTCTGTGACAGCATTCAGTTTCCTGTAATCTATGCACAGTCTGTGTTCCCCAGACGGTTTTCTCAACAAAACGACACTAGAACTAAAAGATGATTCACTGTGCGAAATAATCCCCTCCTTCAACAAATACTCTATTTCTTCCTTCAATGCCTTCTCCTTCGCGAACGGAATAGAATAGGCTCTCATACAGATTGGGTTTGAGTCTACCAGTTTCATGTCATACTGTAGCAAATTTGTATGGCCTGGTTTATCTGTTAATACATCTGTATGTTCCTCCAGAACCTGTTGAACTCTCTCCCTCTGGTTTTTAGTCAGGTGCTTACTGACTTTTACCTGTGCTGCGGTTTCACAAGGATGTAATGGGTATTCATGTGAGGTGAGTGGTTCTTTTTGCATCTGGGTTGCAATAGCCAAGGTCAATAAGGGGGTGCTTTCCTGGAGTGGTCTGTCCAGATACTTCTTTAACAGGTTTACATGATAAACTTTCTCCTTCCCCTTTTTGTCAATTTTATAGTTTGTTCTAGACACCTTCTCTAGAACCGTATATGGACCTTGCCAACCAATTTGTAATTTATTCTGGCTTCCGGGTAGTAGAAGCAGCACCTTCTCTCCGACTGCCAGTTCCCTGTCCTTTGCCTTCCTATTAAAATATGCTGCATGTTTCTTCCTGGCTTGCTTCAAATTATCATTTGCCAGTTTCCATCCAGCTTTCAAACGAGTGGTCAGTTCGTTCACGTATTGATACGATGAGGTAACAGTCTCTTCCGCCTTCTCATCTGTCCAGGTCCTTAATAGAGCTTCTAATGGACCTTTTATTGGCCTCCCAAATAGCAGAGTTGCGGGAGCCATCCCGGTTGAACTATGTGGTACCTCCCGGTACGCAAACAATGCGGCGGGCAGGAATTGATCCCACAGATCCGGTTTTTCGTGTGCCAGCTTTCTCAGGATAGAAATGAGAGTCCCGTTGAACCTCTCTACCTGGCCGTTCCCTTGTGGATGGTACGGACTACAATGAAAGTGTCTGGCTTGAAATAGCTTAAAAACTTCTTCCGTTAGTTTCCCCTTGAACTGAGAACCATTATCCGTCAAGATTTGATGCGGGAATCCTAATCGGGTAAATATTGTAAGTAGTGCCTCTGCTACATGTTTTGAATCAATTGATGGCAGGGCTACCGCCTCTCCCCACATAGAACAAGTGTCCACCAGAGTAAGGATGTAACTGTTCCTCCTCTTGGTCCGAGTGAGAGGTCCTACAATATCCACTGCAACCCTCTCAAAAGGTGTTCCCACTATGGGCATTTCCCCTAGAGTTGCAGGAGCAGTCCAGTGCTTTGGAGCTACCCTTTGACATTCTGGGCAGGATTTGACATATCTTTTTATATCCTCCGTTATCCCTGGCCAGAAGTAATGACAAGCTATACGCTGTCCTGTGGCGCTGATCCCCATGTGACCACTGAAGGGAATCGCATGCCCGAGTTCCATCACTTTATCTCTATATGAAGTGGGAAGAACCAGCTGGTTGTGACCATTTGTTCCAGTTCCGGCCTTCCTGTATAAGAGTTTGTTCTTCATGAAATATTCCCCCTTGCTCGGAGGTGTGTGGCATTTGGGCAATTTTTTAAAACAGGGCTTGAGTGTCCTATCCTCAGCCTGCGCCTTCCTCATCTCCTCTGGATGAGCATTTATAGGTTCACCTTCTTCCTCCTTCTTCTGTGACCTGGTCTGCACTGTCGCCATGATCACAGGTTTCTCGGGATTCCCCAAGAAGACGTATCTACACCCCAATATCAGAGGGTAGATTGGTTCATCTATCACTGCTGCTCTGATTTCTCCCTCCACATAGCGAGTTTTCACCGTTATCCTTGCGATGGGAAGTGTCATGAGTGGTATGTCCTTAGTCGCCCCTTGTATTTCCACTGTTTCTGTGGTATACTGACTTGGGTCCACTAGGCTAGACTTCACAACTGAATCATAATCCAAACCTGTATCATAAAGGCACCTTATGGTGACCCCATTACAAATAACATCCTCACAAACTGGGGGGTGATAAGGTTCCTGTTGTCCATTAGGATTAACCTTTAATCTTCGCGTCCCCGACTTCATTGCAGCAATGTTTGAAGGTTTCCTTCTACAAAATTCGGTGTTATGGTTATCCTTCTTGCACCATTTACACCATCTTTTTCCTTGGTTCAACGGTTTTCTTTCATTGAACTTTTGGTCATTGAACTGTGAGTTTCTGTCGCGATAGTCATTTCTTGGCCGCTCAAAGTTTGTCCTACCTTTATTTCCCTGCTCTCTATTATCAAATTTATTAAATTGCTGTGGAGCTTTAAAATTGTCTATGTGCTTCTTTTTAGCACCACTTACCTCTGCCTGAGCTGCCTGATACCTCTCAGCAACATTTAAAATTTCCCCCAACTTCTCTGCACCTTGTTCCATGAGAAATTTTCTCATGTCTGGAGCCATGGACTCTCTCAATTGCTCAATCATGATCATTTCTTTAAGATCTTGGGTCTTCCCCAGAGCCGTCCATTTCTCCAAATAGGTTTCTAGTCTAGCAGAGAATTGGTGGTATGTCTCCCCAGACAACAGTTTGGCATTTCTAAATTTCTTACGATAAAATTCACCATTCTTCTCGTACCTTAATAACAAAGCCTGCTTTAACATGTCATAATTGTCTTGGTCTTCCCTGTTCATTTTGGCAAATACTTCATAAGAAGTACCTCTCAATCCCTGTGATAGCTTTAAACTCCACCTCTCTCTCTCTAACCCATATGTAGTAGCTAATAACTCAAAACGTCCTAGGTACCCCTCTATGTCATCGTCTTTTTCAACAAAATGGTCTAAATGAAACCCCATAGCTGAGTTTGAGGCTCCCAGACTGGGCGTAGCATCTGAGGCAAAAGGGCTGGCACCATTTTCAGGAGCCGGGCCTTGTAATTCCAGCTCCCTTAGTCGTAATTCGTGCTCCCTTTGCAACCTTCTATCTTCTGCCTCCCTTTCGGCAGTCAACCTTTTTTCTTCTGCCTCCCTTTCGGCAGTCAACCTTTTTTCTTCTGCCTCCCTTTGCTGTCGTTTTTCTTCTGCCTCCCTTTGCTGTCGTTTTTCTTCTGCCTCAATCTGCAGCCTCTTAATTTCTCTATCAGCCTCAATTTGTAACCTCTTCTCTTCAGCTACCTTTCTATCTTCCCTTTCAATATATTTATCACATTCAGCCGTTACATATTGAATTAAAATCTGACCATCCATTCCCATCTCCTTTGCGGTCAGCACAGCAGCTGATCGGAATTTTGCTAGCTCCGCCATACTTTTCAGACAATATAATAATATACAAGCTAAATCTCTAACCAGTAAATACACTAAGTACTTCTTATGACTATAGTCTAACTAATTCTAACTAACCAGTTAACTAATTAATTATCACTGGCTGTGAAGATTCACCAACTTTTATCTGCAGGGACACTTTTAATTTTAAAGGGAATTTCACAATTTTTTTCCCCTAATTTTATTTCTCCAACCAGGAGATCCTAATATTACTGTTGGGCTAATTATCCCTGGACAAGACCCCAATGTATGTAGTGGGTTTGATGGTATTGTATGATGGTGATATTACTAAATGTAATGTATGAGGCCAGCTGTGAAGGCTCCTGAGATAAAATGTAGTTGTGAATTGTCAGAAGGCCTTTCTTGCTACCACTACGACCTCACACTCAATTTTTTTTTTCTTAATGAATGTAGCTATGTAAAATGTCTAGGGTAATGATATGTAATGTGGTGTGATAGTTATAGATACACCCACAGATATTTAAGCAGACTAATAATATTTAACAAATATTATAATACACTGAACTAACTCAAGAGTGTAAAATTTTTGATAGAATTATATTACATTTATTTGTTCTGGATCAAGTTTTATGTTGACCAGAACTTTTTAAAAAAAAAAAAAAAAGGATTTAAAAATTATGAAAGAAATGCATGGAATGTTACATAATAAATGCAAGAGTGTACATATATAAGTACTAGACTAGTTAGTTTTATTAAAATGTTCTAGTAGTCATCTACTTGGGAGGATAGTTAATGCTTGTGCTGTTGGGGTGGCCTCATCACACCTGTCTATATTGACTACACAGTGTCCAGTAAATTGCAGGAATTTTATGGGGTATTAGTAACTAAAAGGCGTTGGTGAACTTCCAGCAGACCAGAGGCTCACTCAACTTGCATATGTAGCTCTGGTGCTGAAATCTGGTGGTCCCACCTCTCCGTGCTGGCGGGCAATAATAGTGGTCTCTGTCACAACGTACTGCACAGATACACTCGAGTAAAATCACCAACTGAATGGACACCGCCTTGTTGACAACTGAAACTCACAGCTCTGCAATCAAAGTATTGGCTATGTGTCAAAATTCTATTCTCTACCCACGTCTGGACACAACACGGACACAACAACCACATCATACAGACAGGTCAGATCTCTCTGACCAAACAGCACATTTACCATGGTGGTTTTACATCAGATAGGTCCTCCCAGACTATAGATTCTGAAAAATATTTATTAGTTTCCTTCCCTAAAAGTGGATAGGTAATATGTTTCATTATTCTCAACACTTGATCTGTCTTTCCTAACCCTTGCTGGAGTTTATGTATATTGTTGGTCCCTAGACCCTGACTTGGGCGGGGGGTCTAGAGCAAATCCCTACTTGTTTGTAAGGCTAGATTATGATATGGCAGTATCAAATCACTCGAACATTAAACAATATTCAAAATATACAAAGAAATAATTTCAATCTTACCAGATTATGAATAAAGAACACAGAAATGCTAGCAAAACTCAGCTGAGCTGCTGGCTATAGTATGGCGTCCCTGAACTTATTTCACTTTCTTTCATTTGGAAATCACCACACTTTAAAATACTGTGTCTATCATCGAACAACTATTGAGGAATGGCCCCACTTGCGCGTCTGAGCGCCGATAAAATGATTGTCTGTGGCCAATCACTGCCTAGGTTTATTTCAAATTCAAATTTCCTACCCTAAAGTCATTTCAGTCATGCTTCAGTCAAGTATGGATGTTTATCTGTTAGTCTGTCCGTCTCTACTTGTTTTTTTTTTTTCAAAAACGTACTTGATTTTTGAACCAACCTTTCTCTCCCCTCCAAAATTTTGTCGTTAAAAGTTATATTTAGACACAGCTCCCACCAATGTCCCTTCGCTTCCCTACTAAGTAGATTTGAACACCTGCGTCTCAAGGTCGTGTTTTTTTTTTGTGCAAATAGCGACACTTTTTATTCCATACAGTCTGTCGCTGATGTGAACAACACTGTCTTTTGTCATTATCTTCAATATTATCTATCCGTCTGTAAAATTAAGAACATATTAGTTCACTGCTCAGAATGGGCCATCCGGCCAGCTAATTTTTATATTCCTAACATTAATATTACGAAAAAGTTACTTTTTAATTTTTGTAATATTCCAAACATCTGCGTTCTGCCGCTGAATTCAAATCAAAGGCTTGGTATCGCAAAAGCGACCAATAAATGACTGTGGCGTAACATATCCAAGGTCCCTTCTGTCGAGTTCCTTACTTTATGTCAACTTGGGAAACGTGACTTTTCTCCGTTTCCCCCCCCAATTGCGTCTCCTTAGCCTTTCTAGTCTCACGCAATCTTTCCAGTCATATTTTTTCCTTTTTATCCGCCGTTCCCCTCCCAGACGGCCGTTTAAAAACAGCTACCGAAACAGCCACTTAATTAAGGCTGAATATCTGCAACAACTCTATCATCTGAATTAAATTACTGGGAGAAGTCCTACACATTCCTAATCAGATATAATAAATAAAACTCTGGAACATGAATATATCATATTATACAGATATGTCAACTCACCCCGAAAATGGACTAGAGAAAGGCCTTACACAGTATTAGTTTTACTGGTTACCAAGTTCAGGCCCAAATTCCTCAATGATGGCTCCCAATCCTCGGCCAAGGGAAGCTTCTACCAGTGTGTTTTGACGTAGTAAAATTTCAAAAAAAATCTTATAGCTTACAAACCTTCCTATAAACCCGGGACACCTGCATATGCCTGAGTTCTACCCGATGTGTCGGCGTAATGATGCGTAATACCGGGTAAGACAAAGGATTTAGAAGCATCAACTTGGTGCGAAAAATCCCCCAGACCAGACAATCAAATATATTATTTGCTACTTTTTTGCTCCTCTAAGGGCAAACAAACCCACAAACAGACCCGCGATTTTTATCTCCCCCTAAAAACAAATCAAACTCGTTTTACCCAGGCCTCAAAGGTTACAATCCGCCACTTGGCAAACACTTTTTTAAGACGTCATCAGACTTTCTTCTGAACAGGACAGGTGATGCCTGACGTTAACAATTATCGTTTCGCTGACTCGCTGCATGCCTCGAACGTAAAACAACCCCTCGGTGGTGTTTTGAGAAGGAGAAAACAATTGGGCCACACAGGTAGGCAAAGCAAAGAGAAACAAAATGTATATGGAAACAGAACATAAAAGATTAATAACAATGAGACGAGATGAAAAAATAAAATTAAGTCCACTGGATCTACTTGACAGGACACACAATACAAATAATGAAAGAGTAATGGGGAAATGCGGCACGGAACAGCACATCAACTACAAACTAATAGGACCTAGAC